>CM053580.1:322143628-322171420 GCA_028627135.1 Pseudochirops cupreus | reverse complement strand
TACCTCAAAGTTGTTTTGATTTGCATTTCTCGAATCAATAGTGATTTAGAGCATTTTTCCATATGCTTAAAGATATCTTTAATTTCTGCCTCGGAAAATTGCCTGTTCATATCCTTTGACCATTTATCAATTGGGGAATACTTATATTATTTCTAATTTAGCTAGCAACATTATTTATAATGGAAGAAAGCTAGAAACAACCTAAATATCTCACCAAGAAGGGACTGTTAAATAAATTATGTTACATCAATTTAATTGCATACTACTTTGTGATTAAGATTGACAAGTGTGAAGAATATAAAGAGATCTGGAAGGACCTTTAAGAAATAATTCAGAGTCAAAAAAGAATGCCCAGAAAAATGAAGCATATGCTAACTATGACAATATGAAAAAAAAATTAATTGGAATGAATGGCCAAAGCATCTTGATAGAGACTTGATGTGAAGGTTTGTTTGTATATTTTGTGTACTGAAATTCATATTTCTATGTAAATAGCTATCAAGCAAGTTTATTTGGTTGTATTGATATTTTCAATAAATAACATAAGTAATAGGATAGCTATGTAGATAGAAATGGATATGGATAGAGATAGAAAGATGGAAGGACAGAAGGACAGAAAGAGACAGATAGAGATACACACGTTAGAGACAAATAGATGGAGGTAGAGATAGAGATGGATGATGCAGAGTTTCCATTTTCCCATCCTGGGGTAACATCCTAGGGCCTGCCCCTCCACGGAGCACCAGTGTCCTAGAGGGACAGAGTTCAGGCATCTCTTTCCCACCAGGCCAATGTTTCAGAACTTTCCCCTTGGGGGGGAATATAAGATATAAGTAATAAGTCATAGGCTTCTTCCATGATTCAGTTTCCAGGGATCCCCCCCTCTACAGGGTACAAGTGTCTAGAAGTTCTCTTCTCTGAGAAAGAAGCACCCAGTATCTTTTCTACTGAGACCTTGATCCAGAATCTTCTCTTCTCCTCAACTAAAATTTTCTCAATGATGGCTAATATTATTTTTACATTATAAACTGCAAAATGGATTTTATGACACTTTTTTTTTAGCAGTTTATCCCAGGTACAGAACTGCTAGTTCAATTTCTGTATATTCTCTAATTTACAGTTACCTTGTAATTTCTGGCCACTACACTTTGCACTTATGTATAAACTCCATATATGAGGAGTTCTTTACCTGAAGTCCATGAATTCCCAAGGGATCTGTGTGTGGATAGAGTCCAGGGGTTCTGTGAACTTGGATAGGAAAATGTTTTGATAATTATATTTCAATACAATTGGTTTCCTTCATATTAATGCATTTTTTATGAATTTGAAAACATCATTCTTAGAAGAAATCCAGATTGCCAAATGACTCAGTGAAGGCTAAGCACCCCTGCTATAGATGTTTTCTTGTGGCCTGAAGTGTGTAGAGTTGGGGGTGGAGTAGAATTGAGAGAGGTGGTGGTAGAAGAAGTGGAGGAAGGCAGCAGAAAGTAATTGGGTATTAGGTTCAGCAAATCTCTGAGCTACAAAGCTGATCAAGCCTTGGGACTGAGAAGGTCAAGGGAGCGCATGGCTTCTAGCCAAAGGCATCAGTAATGTTGAGAAATGTTGGCAGGAGGAAAGCCCCAGGGTCAAGGACAAAACCTCCTGGGTTGCTTCTGGGAAGGCGTCATCATTCCTAGAAAGAAGATATAAGTCAGGGAGTCCAAAGCTCTGGATAGAATCCTTTGAAAGTTGAATCGGGGCTGCCATTTGCTCTGCCATTCCTCATTCTAGACACCACTTGAAGTAACACCAAAAACCTACACATAAACATGCCATAATGAGCACAGAGATCTGTTAAAATTTATGCCTAAAAAATGAAGAGGATTTTTGGGGGAGATTTGGCTAGAAAAAGATTTTTTCTTACCTATGTATAGATTTTCAAGGGAGGATTTGGCAACATTTAACCCAATTCTAGGCACACAGACAGGATAGTCATTCATGGATCCTTTTTTCTTAATAATTTTTATCAATTTCTTTTAAAAATACATCACCAAATCTTTCTCTAGTATCCTTCCTCCTTCCCTTCCCAGAGAACTATCCTATATAAAAAATATTTTTGAAGAGATAAAAAGAAAGAAAAAATCAACACAAATGATCAATATATCCCCAAAGCCTGAAAACATGTGCAATTAAACACATCCTGGACTTTCTAATTCTGAAAAAGAAGAGGGATGGAGAACATCTCATCTCTTCTTTGAAGTCAAGTTTGTTCTTAGTAATATTACAACATTCACTTTTGATTGAGTGTGTGTGTGTGTGTGTGTGTGTGTGTGTTCATTCTATTTACACTACTGTAGTCATAAACATTTTTTTTTCTAGCTTGGCTCACATCACTCTACATGAGTTTATGTGAGTCCTTCCATCTTTCCATGCTTTTCTTTGTTCATCACATTTATCATTTCTTTTTTTTTAAGTCCTGCTGGAGCACATGCTCTGTTGATATAATATCTCTATTTTTATTTTTTATTATTTTTAATTTTTTGCTTTTTGGAGGGTAGCGCAGTTGGGGTTAAGTGACTTGCCCAAGGTCACATGCCTAGTAAGTGTTAAGTGTCTGATGCTGGATTTGAACTCAGGCCCTCCTGACTCCAGGGCCAGTGCTCTATTCACTGCGCCACTTAGCTGCCCCACATTTATCATTTCTTACAGCATAGTAATATTCCATTCCATTTATGTAGTACAATTTGCTAAGCCATTGCCAAGCCATTGACTTCTACTTTATTTCTTATTCTTTGCTATCACAAAAAGCATTAGTATAAAAATTTGGATGTTTATGGGAACTTCTTTCTTATCAATGTTCTCCTATGGAAAGAAACCTAGTAATGGAACCTCTGAGTCAAAGAGAACTTTGCATAATTCCAAATTGCTTTCCAAAATGATTGTACTGATGATTCATAGCTCCCCCAACAATGTATTGGTGTGTCTATCATCCTATAACTCCTTCAAGATTGACTATTCCTGACTTTTG
The DNA here is from genome assembly GCA_028627135.1 of Pseudochirops cupreus. Taxonomy (NCBI): domain Eukaryota; kingdom Metazoa; phylum Chordata; class Mammalia; order Diprotodontia; family Pseudocheiridae; genus Pseudochirops; species Pseudochirops cupreus. The sequence continues at coordinate 322,168,410 of CM053580.1, read as the reverse complement.
TCATCTTTGCCAATCTGTAGCTCTGAGGTGAAACTTTATGACTATTTTGTTTTCCATTTTGCTTATTAGAAGTCACGAATTGTTACTTGTTTATAAAGGACTTCAGGTTGTTGTCATCCACTGGCTACTTCCATGCTGCCTTTAAACATTCCTATGTCTTCCTGTTCTCAAAAATTCTTCATTTTATCTGTCTATGCTCACTAATTATTGTCCTATATCTCTGCTCCTTTTCCTGGTTAAAATCCATAGAGAATTAGTGCCTCCATTTCCTTTCTTCTCATTCCCTTATTAATTCTGAAGTCTGGCTCCTGACCTCATCATTCAACCGAAGCTGTTCTTTTCAAAGTTACCAATATTATTAACTGACAAATCTAATGACCTTTTCTCAATGCTAATCCTCCTTGACTTCTCTACAACCTTCAACAAGGCCAGTCACCCTCTTCTCACTAATATTCTCTTCTCTGGATTTTTGTGGCATTTCTCTCTCCTGGTTTTTCTCCTAGCTATCTGTCTTCTTAGTCTCCTTTGATATATTTTCTTCTGCATCTTATCTATGAACCATGGTTGTCCCTCAAAGCTGTCCTTGGAGGCTCTTCTCTCTATATCTTATTTTGCTTGGTGATTTCATCAACTCCCATTGATTCAGTTATCACTTGAGAAAACAGATCTCTTTGTCCATCCCTCTCTCGTGACCTCCACTCTTGCATCTATTCTAGCCTATTAGACATCTTGAGCAATATGTTTTCAGGACATATACTTAAAATATATTTTAATATACTTAAAATCAGTATTTTTCAAACTGAGTTCCTCATCTTTCAGCTCAAACCCTTCCCTCTTCCTAGCTTCCTTATCACTGTGAAGGGTACTACCATCCTCCTGCTATCCCACGTTAACAATCTGGGTGTCAACTTTTACTCCTCATTCTCTTTCAACTCTCCCATCTGTTACTAATTCCTATTTCAAAATATCTTTTGCATATGCTCCCTTCTTTCTCCTAACACTGGTAACACCCTGATGCAGGCCTTCATCACCTCACACATCCCTGATTCAAGTCTTTCAGTACTCCAATCCATCTTCCACTCAGCTTTCAAGGCAGTTTTCTTAAATCACCTGTCTAACTATGCCACTCCCTACTCAGTAAACTCTAGTGTATTCCTATCAACTCTAAGATCAAATATAAAATCCATTCTTTGGTCTTCAAAGCACTTTAGAACTTGGACTTTCTCCCTTACCTCTCTGGCCTTCTTATACCCTACCTCCCTTTCACATATTCTACAGTCTAGTGACTCTGGTCTCCTTGGTCTCCCTAAAACAAAATACTTTTTTGACTGTGTGTTTTCACTAATGGTCCCCCACAACCGAAGTGCTCTCCATCATCACCTCTGCCTCCTGACTTCCTTCAAATTACAGCCAAAACGCAACCTTCTGCAAGAAACCTTTCCTTACTTTCTTCTTCCTTAATGCCATGCCTTCCTTCCCTTTACAATTATCCCTGATTCATTCTCTATACATCGCGTCTGCACAGAGCTGTTTGAGAGTTGTCTCTTTAATTACACTTTGAGCTCCTTGAGGGCAGAGATTTATTTTGTCTTTCTTTTGAATTTCAGAGTTTAGCACTTTTGGTGCCTGGAACATAGTAGGCACTTAATAAATACTTGCTGACAACTTGACTTGACTTTCTGAAGTATCAGTACTCTTTGGATGGGCAAGTTCCTACAAATATACACTTCCTGACATATGGAAGAGCAGCCCCAATTTCAGGTTTTATGGACGGCAACCAGAAACATGCGTGATTACCAACACATGCTCCCTTCTCTTCCAAAGTATATCAATGATGATTAAAGACATGCAAAAAGTGAATTAAAGCTTGAGGGGATTTTACTTTCCATTTGTTTCAAAATGCTACATTAGACTGAAAGAAAATTTAAATTCAGGAATGTTTGGGTTTCCCCTCCTATAGCCTTTAAAAAACTTTGCCTCAGCTCAGAGCTTCTGCAATTTTTTTTTCTTTTGCCAGCAACAAAAGGAAGGGAATATTTTTACCACAGCATTTTTTTTCTCCATTAAAAAAAAATGTTCACCAGGCCCTGGCTGTATAACCCATAAGTTGAACAGATGATTTTTTTTTTACTCAGAAATCTTTAATCTTGAGTACCCAAATAATAATTTTGATTGAGCTTTACAAAAAGTTCCAGAGAGCTAAAGAATTCTCTTTCATGGGGGTTGGGGAAAAGGAATGATGTGGGAAACAATAGCGCCAAAGCTAACAGTGAAATCTGTCACAAGGAAGAGTATACAGTTAACTCTTTCGCTTAGTCGGCTCTGTTGAGTCTAACAGCACAGATTGGAAATTAAATGACAAGGGAATGGAAAGAACATGGTGCAATGAAAAGAGCTTGATTTTGAGTCCAGAAGAACTGGGCTTGAATCTTGGCTTTGCCAAAGTGATAAATTATCATATATGTAACCTTGGGTAAATCATTTAAGCTCTACCCTTGAGTCTCCTCACCTAAAATGAGAGTTATGAACTCAATGATCTCTAAGCTTCCTTCCAGCTCGGGGTCTATTTTCTCATTTCTTGTCCACTGAAGGTTCTTCAATTCACCATAATGCATTTAGTTCAATCAGTCAATCTCCAGACATTCACTAAGGTCCTACTATGTGTTAAGTGTTGGGCTAGGAGGGTACCAATACAAAAATGTGATAGTCCCTGAATTAATGGAGCTTACTTTAGAGCAGGAGGCTCTTCACTGATAAGTAAATAAATAAAAAAATACACGTTAGTGTTGTGTGCCATTTGAAGAGGGTGGCACTTGAGCTGAGCCTAAAAGGATACTAGGTGAAGGCAGAGATGAGATGGGAGAACATTTTAGGAGTGGGGATAAGTCTATTCAGAGGTATAGAGGTGTGGAATAGAATGCTGTGTACAGGAAAAAGCAAGTCTTCCAATTAGACTGGAGAGAGGGGAAGTGGGAAGAGTAATGTGTTAGGTTGGAATCAGACTGTGTAAGGCTTTACAAGTCAAACAGGGGGATTTGTATTCTATCTTAAAGCCAATGAGGAGTCATCAAAGCTTCTTAAGCAGAGAAATGACATCATCAAACCTGCACTTTAGGACTATCAATTTGGCACCTGTTTTTGTTTTGTTGTTGTCATTTGTGTCTGAAGTTTCATGATCCTGTTTGGGATTTTCTGGGCAGAGATGCTGGAATAGTTTGCCATTTCCTTTTTCAACTTATTTTACAGATGAGGAAACCAAGGCAAAGAGGGCTGAATGACTTGCCTGGGGTCACACAGCTAGTAAGTGTCTGAGGCTGGATTTGAACTCAGGAAATTGAGTCTTCCTGACTCAAGGCCTGGCACTCTTATCCACTGTGCTGCTTAGCTGGCAGCTCTATGGAAGAAAGATTGGAGAGAGGAGAGATTTAATTTGGGGAGAATGGTTTGGAGGCTCCTGGGAGTCTAGGTGAAAGGAGAGAAAGGGAAAGCCTGGAGTGAGATGATTATGGTGAGTTGAAAGAATGGTATGGAGGGAAGAGATGTTAAGGAGGTAGAATTGACAGAACTTAGATACCATTTGAATATGAAGGCTGAGGGAGAGTGAAACCCTGAAGATGACTCTGAACTTGCAAATCTTGACAGAAATAGAAATATTAGGAGGAAGAGTAAGTGTAGGGGACAAAGAGAATGAAAGGAGGTTTTTTTTGGGGGGGGGCACTTCTGAGTTTTATAGTTTTGAACTCCCTCCTTTAGCATAAATGAAAATGCCTATATGTTTTTTCCCATTTCTCTTTATGATCAGAAAGTAATCAGAGTTGCAGGGATCCAATCTAATTTGTGATGTTTAAGCAGTAATGGCTATTAAAATAAAAAAAAATAATTAAAATAATAAATTAGATAAAAGATTTTGTAAAACTATGGATCTGGGACATATATATCTAGGTATTTATTTTCCTCAGTTTTTAACTAGTTTCAATTACTTCATGAGAAAAATGTCATTCTTGACTTGGAAGTGGTTAAAGGAAATGGGGATCATTGTGTAGTTGAGCTAGGGAGGGAAGCCTCTGCATATGTAGTGAATGTGTCAGCCCCGATGGGTTTTATAAACATTTTGAGTCCTCCAGGCTGGAAGAATGTCCCAGAGGATGCCTATGAAAGAATGCACAGTGCCATGTAGATAGTGGTATTAGCAGCAGACTGGGTGTTCTGTATTTGAGTCTGCTTTCTCTCTTTGTGTTAGAATTCATCTCTCCTTGCTTTACCTAGCTGAGGCCTGCAGCCAGATTTTCACGAGAATCTTCAGCCCTTCAGCCAACTGGCATAAATACTACCGACCTATTAGCAGACAAACAGCGTTATCTTTTGGGCTAATCTGACTAACATAAAATGTGAAAAACAGGAGCCAATAGGTCAGGAGGAGGAGACAGTTCATGGGCTTGCAAGTCCATAGGCTTCCATTTAAAGGAGTTCTCATTGGTAAGTTCTACATGCTGCTCCACAGATGGAATAATCTGGCACAGTTGAGAAGGGATAGGGTGTGGGGTTTTTCTTCATTGTTGTTGTTTACATATTTTTTTAAGAAAAGGAACAAGGAGACATTTGCAGTACTATCATTTTCCTAGTCAATACAAAAAGGAATTTCTGAGGGAGGAAAATACCCAACTGATATGCCTTTGTGAGCCAAGGATTACAGAGTGGTCATCTTGGGGAGACATGGATTCTATGACCTTCAGATCTTGTCTATTCAGTAAAACACATGGAGGATGACAAGGCAGGAGGGTATATAAAAAAGCAAACTTACTCTTTGATCTAGAGTTTCCATTACCAGGCTTATCCTGCAAGGAGGTCATTGAGAGGAAGAGAGTAGTCATATGCACTAAAATGTTTCTTACAGAACTTTTTGTGGTGGCAAAGATCTGAAAATAAAGTACAAAGGCCATTGATTTGGAAAAGGCTAAATAAACTATGAATGTATTGAATGGTACATGAATGTATTGAAGTATTACTATGCTGTAAGAAATAATGAAGATGATCAATGCAGAGAAGCAGGGAAAAGTCTACATGAACTAGTGCGGAGTGAAGTAAGCAGAGCCAAGAAAAATATTTTGCACAATAACTACAACAGTGTAAGTGGAAATAATAATATACATACTCATACATACACACACATACACACATGCACAAAATCAAAAGTGAATAATATAAAATAATATTATAATGTCTAATATTATAAAAATATTATGTAATATTATTATTATAATTTTATAATGTCATAATATTATAAAATAATAAAGAACAAGGGTGACTCTAAAGAACAGATAGGAGAAGACAGCCTCATCCTACTCTATTATAAAGTGGGAGGTTCACAACTCATACATTGCATACTCTTGTTACTTTTTCAAAGTAATGATTAATTATGCAGATTTTCCTTAGTTTTTTAAAATACTATTTGTTATATAGGATGACTGTCTGGGAGAGGGAGAGGTAGAAATACTGGGGAAAATATAGCGATATAAAAATATATCAGTAAAAACCTATTTATAAAAAGGAAATGCTGCAAAATTACACAGAATAAGCATGACCCCAATGAAGCTATATGAAAAGACACCATTCCCCCAAGCCTTTTAAGAGGCAGAGGAATGTGAGTATGGAACATTGCTGTCAATAACTAAGAGAGACTCCCCGTGTTGTGCTCACTCATGGACAACCTATTTCTTTTTCCTTTACAGAAATGGACAATGGAGCCATTCTTGAATTCCTAGGGATAATCTCCTCTTACCATATAACCTGAAAAAGTTCAACTAACCACCTTCATCACTCTTACATCTTGTCTTTCTCTTTTCCTTAAAGTGATGGTCTATTAAATGCCAGTGTTTGCTATGAGAGTACCTCCACAAAGTTTTATTGCATTTAGGCAAATAGAAAACAGTGCTGTTGATGAAATGGTCAGGTGATACACAGGTATTCAGTAGTAAGTGACTATTGCTGTTGCTGTCTCTGACTCCATTGCTCCCAAGGACTCCTTGCCATGTATGATAGTCTGTGCCTACTCCGGAATTAAAGTTACCCAGAGTTACAAGCTTGTCCTCTTTTGACATATTGATAATGAGGGTGTCCAGTTCTTCATAAAATTTTTCTTTGATGTCATTAGGATTTGTCGTGGTAGGAGCATACATACTGATGATGGTGGTCTGGCATTTTCCTACAATTGGCAATTGCATGTCACTCCTTTTGGGAGGCATGCGAGCTTGTTGACTAGATTAGTTTTGATTGTAAAACCTACTCTAGTTTCATGGAGTTTATTATCATAGCGACCACTTCAGAAAAACATGTATCCGGCTCTGACTTTGGTAACCTGGCCTTCTTTTGCTAGTCTTGTTTTACTCAGGGCTGCTCTTTGGAAGTGATACATGTTGAATCCTTACAAGAGCTGTTCATCTTTCAGGTCTGCTGGATTTCATGCTGTCCATAAGTGTGAACTCATGTGTCAATGATGAGTAGAATCATCGTCCTGAAACTTTTTGTACATTTTGTGTGTGTGTGTGTATGTGTTTGTGTGAGTGTATATTGTTTGTGTGTGTTTTGATCACAGAGTAGGATCTCTACCAGGTGCAGTATGCAGGTCAGGGTTAGATTAGGCAAAGCAGACAATTCTTAGGGCACCTTTTCTATTCCATTCCTCACAACAGAGGGTGAGCAGTGTGGTTCCTAAAAAGACTGCTCAGACATTCAGGGGACTACCAAATCCCGCTATTGCATCAGTCCAGTGAGAAGATGGTGCTGTGGCCCATGCTGCCTGTGTGCAAGGTTGTGACCACAGCTCGCAGTGTATACGCACCTGCTGCTTCATCACTTGCCTGTCACCACAGGACTCTGCAGTAGATAAAAATGCTTTTGATTCATGCATAAATTCGATTTAAATGAGTCAGAGTTGCATGAATTCACTGGCCTTACTCATGTAAACTCATCTGAGTGCAGTGGCAAGACAAAAGTCAAGACTTGGGATACAGAGGATGATCATGGTGTCTTAAATGTCTAACCAAGCTCTAAGAATTCCACAACATCTGTTTCTACCACCCTCATGGCCTGTTCTTTGCCAGAGAAGTCTTCACATGCTCAGAGCAGACATTTCCCTAACTCACCAATAGGTTTGAGTCCCATCAGTTACCCTCAGCCTAGTTTAGCCCATCTGCTGAAATAGTTTTACTGTGATGTGGCTGTGGTACATCCTGTAGCTTCTTGGAACCACAGGTGAGAGTTGGGTGAATCAGGTGAACCCCAAAGGTGGATGAGCAACTCTGAAAAAGGCACAGCAATCCTCACACCAGAGGCACTAGAATTCCCTTAACACCTTGCGCATCCCAGGCTCAAAGGGCAAATTACCAGTATTTCCTTGCTTGACACAAGCAAGATTTGAATCATGTTGTCTCAAAATTTAGTGCTTTTTCCACCATACCAGATTAGAAGAATCAAAAATCAGGCAGGAAGAATAATGGGAATTATGAAATGATTATAAATATTTAATATATTTGATCTGATGAATCAGAAACTCAAAAATGTATGGGACCTCAGAAAGCATTTAATCCAAACCTCACTGTTCGTCAGTATTCCCTCTCTAATACCCATTGACAATAATAGCAAAAGAAATGGTCATCTGTCATCAACAGAGAACTTCCTCCTTCCTGAGGTGGCCCCATCTACCTTTGGACAACTCTCATTGTTATCATCAAAAGGCAGAGGGGCAATTCCCAGCCGTGCCACTTGCATATTTGTGTGGCCCCAATGAATAAGTTATTTAATTCCGCTGGGCCTTATTTTCCTCATCTGTAAAATATTGGAGTTGACCATGACATACTAAAGAAATTGTACTAGCCTTCCAGAGTCAACTGTGAAATTTTCAGCATGAGCATTTCCATTTAGGAAATTGGCAAATGCAACAAATCAGGACTTTGTTTATTGTTTTGTTGATTATCTGAACTTAAGAAAATGATGGAGAAAATGTTAATGATGAACTTAAAAGTATGTCCTGTGATAATTTTTTCCCCCTGGAGAGCTGGTTGTTAAACATTCATCAGCACATCATTGTGAATTAGACTACTGCAGATGACCTCACAAAATGTCCAGATCTTAAATTTATGCACATTTCTCCTCCTCCTCTTCCTCCTCCCCCTCCTCTTCTTCCTTCTTCTCCTTCTTCTTCTCCTTCTCCTTCTCCTTCTCCTCCTCTTTCCCTTACTTATGGAGAAAGTCTGATTATTTGCTAGAGGCAAAAGAGGTATTACTTTTCCCTAGTGACATGAGGAACAGGAATAAGGAAGCACAGGTGGGCAAGATGGGGAAAAGGAGAAGTCAATATTTTGGAGGGTGAATAACTGAGACAAAAAAGGGGAAAAAAGAACAGGTGACAAGAGAGAATTAATGCACAAAAGATCAAAGGAGGTATGGTAGATAGGAAAGAAACCTAGAAAAATTAGCGGGAGGGGGGGGGATGGTGGAGCCTGGCTCCTGGCTCATTCTCACCTTTTCAGGGCACTCTCAAGCTTTGAAAATTGTTAGAAAAAGGAAGTGTTATTGTTCAACTCCATCCAGTGCAGGAAGACTTGAGAGAAAGGGTAGTACGTGAAGCCAAGAAGACATGGGTTAATGATATAGGCCCTTTTTTTTAAACACTAAGAAATATAAAGGCAGGTGTTTGTACATCTGTTTTCTAGCTTAATATTTAACTTGGTGCCTTCAACTTACTTGTTTATTGTCCATTTCTTTTATTGGTCTTTGACATGTTCACATTGACCTTAGTGTGTCTTGTGTGCAAACTCTAGGTACCACCTTGCATTGATCACCAAGATCCCTGAGGGAATTAGACCCCTCCTCATATAGATATTTGTCAGACACTCATTTCAATGACTCCTCCATTCAGCCATTATACAATCATTATTAAAAATCTTTTATGATGGGTGAGGCTAGAGGCAGCATGGTGCAGTAGAAAAAATGTGAGTTTGGAATCAGAAGGATGAAAGTCCTTAGACCAGTGGTGCTTAACCTCTTTTGTGTTATGGCCAACTTTGGCAGTCTGGTGAAGTCTATGGACTCCTCAGAATAGAGTTTTTAAATGCATAAAACAAAATAGAATTACAAAGGAAACCAATCATATTAAAATATAGTTATCAAAAATTTTAGAAAAAATAAGTTCACAAACCTGAGGTAAAAAATCTTTGGGTAGTAGATAGAGTTTTGGGCCTGGGATCAGAAAAAAATGAGTCTAAACCTCCCTCTGACATTTGGGATGTGAGGCAGGCCAAGTCATTTTACTTTTATATGCTTTGAACAAGTACAGCAGGCTCATTTACTAAGTTACAGTAGGTGGAAAGAGTACCCCCATAGAGAAAATCACAGATACTTCATTAATTCATACTTGTGAAAGGCATTGCCCAAATCAAAACAAGAAAAATATGCCCTTTAGGAGCTTACGTTCCATTGAGGGGAAAAAAAAGGAAAAAAAAAACTCAACTGTACAAATATGTAAAATACACAAGATAGTTTGGGGAGAGGGAAAGCTCTAAAATAAAGAAAAATCAAGAAAGATCAGGGAAGTTTCCCTATGGGCAGGGACATCTGATTCCTTCTCAGCATTATTACTGCCCTGGGCTGAAACATTTCTGGGATCTCTTTGAAATCTTCAACAGATAGCTAGTGAGTAAGTCTTCTTCTATCAGGGTTAGGATCAGTTTTTGAACAATACCTAGAATTCATAAAACTGAAGGGGGAAATCAGAGAACAGTGAACACTGATTAACTAAATATATTGTAGAGTATGAATCTAATGGAATGTCACTGTGCTGCCTGTAGGAAACTGTATACGATGAGTACAGAGTTATGGGAAGACATATGAAGTGAGGCCAAATGAAGTAAGTGGAACCAGGAAAGCAATATTTACAGTGGTCATAGCAATGTGAAAGGTAAGAGTAAAAAATGGAACAATCAAAACTGAATGCTAACACATTATAATGATCAAATTTAACCCCAAAGAAGAGATTCAAAAAGATATTTCCCTCCCTTCTTTGTAGAGGTTGGAGGTAGAAGTATTACGGATATGAAATTCTGCATAAATTGTTGGTAAATGAGCTAGTTAGTTTTGCTGAACTGTTTTCCCTACTGGGAGGGAAATTAGAGAAGGATATTTTGGGTAAAGTAGATGACTCAAGACCAAAAGATATCAATAAAAGTTTTAAAAAACTTAACAGGGCAATTTGTATATCTGAGGCTTTAAATAATTAGTTATTCATTGCCTCAGTGAAAATGGGATTTACTTGAGCTGTGTCTCAGTTCTTTATGGGTGAGGCTGTTACCAGACCAAGTTTTCTTAGGACAAGCCAAAAAGAGTGCATGAGATAATGGAAAGGGTGCTCGTCTGAGAACACTGTATCAATCCTAATTATGCCACTTAAAGTCTTGACCAAGTTGCTTTCAACTCTCTGAGCTTCAGCTTCTTCATCTACAAAATGAAGGTGTTGGACTAGGTGATCCCCAAACGCTCCTTCTAGTTGTAAATCTGCAACTCCAGGCATCTAAATGGAAATGGGAAGTAAGTGACTATACCATACCTGGCCACAATAGTTCTCAACTACTTTGGATGTGGGATTTGTTCACACATTTATGGAAGGGGGAAGGAAATAAGCACAGATTGTGCGAGGGACTATGCTAAGCTAATATTTATAAATATTATCGCATGATCCATTTCCACTATTAAAGCACCTGGCAGTGCTTTAGCCTGGCAACCTTATAAGCAGATCATGAATTTTCTTTTTTTTTTTTTTTAATATTTTTTTCAATTACATGTAAAGATTTTTGACTTTTTTTTAATGTTGAGTTCTAAATTCTCTCCTTTCCTCTCTCTTCTCCCTCTCCACACATTGAGAGAGAAAGCAATTTTATATAGATTGTCCATGTTTTTTATATTCTACAAGATTATACATGCAAAACATATTTCCACATTAGTTACGCTTTAAAAAAACAGATTAAAAAAAGAAAGAAAAGAAAAAAATTTTTTTTAGAAGTATGCTTTGCAGATCTTGAATTTTCAAGTCAGGAGACCTGGATTCAAACTCTAATATTTGCTGGTCATGAAACACAGGAAAAAAAATTTAGTTTCTCTGGGCCTTACTTTCCTCATTTATAAAATGCAGCTAATAGTAATTATTCTATATCTTTTCCAGGGTTGTTGTGCTGAGACTGTTTTGTAAACTTAATAGCATTGAATTATGGCATAATGATGTAATGGAATGTTTTTGTGCTATAAGAAATGATGTATATGAGAAATTCAGAGAAATAGGGAAGTTTCTATGAACTGATACAAAGTGAAATAAGTAAGAACCAAAAGGACAACACATATGTTGACTACAATAATGTGAATAAAGAATATTCCTAAAAGGAAACTGAATTCTAAGGAGTTAAAAAGTCAAAGATGATCCCAGAAAATGTACTTTCCCACTTCAAGGTGGGAGAGATGGGGACTATTAGGATAGAATATTATATATATATATATTGTTAAATGTAGTTGTGTTGGCACTGTGTTAAGTGTTTTTCTTTAACTCTGTGTGTGTATGTATTTTCTTTTTTACAATGTAGAGTTAAATCTAGAAGGGGGAGGGAAGTTATGTTTGTCTTCCCCCTGCCCCCCACCCCAGGTAACTTTGAAGTAAAGACAAAACTCATAAAAATATTTTAAAATCCTTAAAGCATTATGTCAATTTGTCATTATTATCCTCTGGTTTTTCGGTTTCTGTGGTTTAAGCATACAGATGTTGGGGGATAGGTGTAGTAACTTGCTATCCTTCTTTTGTCACCTGTCTCTCTACCCTGAGAACTTAGTACAGGACAGTTACCTTACCTAGAATTCACAATGTGCTGGAACAAGCCACCCAGTAAAAAGAATTCAGCATCTCTCTTAGCAGAGAATAGCTGAAGATCTGGAGAGAATGAAAGGCAGGACTCAGAAGATGAGCCCCACAGGCACAAAGAAATAAGCAAGACAGGTAGAAACAGACAGGAATCCCCAAATCTTGTTAAGCAGCCAATGGATTTGTGTCGACAAAAGAACAGATTGACAAATCCCTGACGGTTTGAAGCATCTCCTTCACCCTCTTTTAAGCCCCTTTTAAACTGTAACTAAGATTCTTTCACCCAGAACAATAATAGCGGTAAGAGGGTGTGGGGGAGAAGAATATTGCAGAGGACAGTCATGCTGGGAGAGGGAGGTTGTCTTGTCTTCAATCTGTAAATGTTGAGGGAGTGGCATTGGCCAGTTGAGGGCCATGAGGGGTTTGTGGAGACAATGATTGCAAAAGGGAATAATAATTATATCACCCCTTCCCCAGATTCCAACACCCTGGGTCAAAGCCCTATTTACTTAAAGCTATTTAAAGCTCTGACCTTGTGTGCTAGCTTGAAATGCCCAGTGACTCTTCACACACACACACACACACACACACACACACACACACGTACTCACACACTCACACAAACATACAGCTTCCTTTAGTTATGCATCCATTTGAGAGAGCTTGTGTTGCCTCCCACATATCTACACCCCAACATTTCTAACCCATTTTCCAGATTCAGAGATGAAAAAATTCTGAGGTTTTATCATCCTTAATTTAATGATCCCTAAGACTTAATACTAATTAAAAGTATACTTGACTCAGCAAAGTCAGACTCATCTGAAACCCTTGGATTTTAATCCAAGAGGGCCTAGGCTGGATGACGACGCATTATCTGTACTATAAGCAGGGGTAGAATAGTAAGGCAGGTGTCATGGTATCTTTGAAAAAGGGGACTGGCCTTGACTTCAGCATGTGGATGTTGCCCACCCTAACCCAGTGTCAGACTCTAGTATTAACTTTGCAACTCTTTGAAACCCTATTCACCTGTAAAACAGGGCTGGTGATAAGTCATTTCCTTGCTTTTTAAGGACCAGACCTCTGCTTTGATAAAAGGAACTCCCTGTGAGAAAACTCCCTCTACTGATGCAGATCAGCAACTGCTCTGCAGCTTAAAGAATTAGAGCGTACCCTTGGGACACTAAAACATTAACTGACTTGCCCAGGATCACACAGCAAAAATGTTTCAGAGACAGGACTTGAACACTGGTCTTCTGACTCTGAGACGAGCTCTCTGTCCACTGTGTAACACTGCCCCTCTCCAGCAACTGTCTGGTATAAATTAAAGAAGTGCATAAACATGAGCGATCACTGTGGTATTAATAACGGTGTTCTTATTACTGTTGGAGGTGGTGGGAGTAGTAGTTGTAGTAGCAGTAGTTCGTAATAGTGGTTAGTAGTAGTAGCAGCAGTTGTAATAGTAGGTAGTAACTAGTAATAGTATTAGTAGTAGGTAGTAGTGGGAGCAGCAGCAGTAGTAGCAGTTAGTAGTAGTAATAATAGTCAGTAGTGGTAGAAGTAGTAGTAGGTACTAAGTAGTAGTAGTAGTAATAGTAATAGTAGTTAGCAGTAGTAGCAGTAATAGTAGTAATGGTAGTTAGTAATAGTAGTTAGTAGTAGTAGCAGTAGTGGTAATGCTAGTTAGCAGTAATAGTAGTAGTGTTAGTGGTAACAGTAGTAGCAGCAGTTGTAGTAATAGTAGATAGTAGCTAGTAGTATTAGTAGTAGTAGGTAGTAATAGAAGTAGCAATAGTATTTAGTAGTAGTGATAGTAGTCAGTAGTGGTAGAAGTAGTAGTAGGTAGTAAGTAGTAGTAGTAGTAGTAGTAGTAGTAGTAGTAGTAGTAGTGGTGGTGGTGGTGGTAGTAGTAAAGTATGATACCAGGAGTCTTTTGGATTCAGGCTTTCTATTCTGGGGAGCACAGGCACCTACTACTTCAGTTAGTTAGTACTCTCCATCCCATCACTTCCTAATTCATCTTCTTGTCACCTTGATAAGATAACAGGTTTACAGAATCTCTGAGTTGCAAGAGAAGTCAGAGGCCATCTAGATCAATCTATACCTGAACAAAAATTCCTTCTGCAAAATACCTGATAAGGTACCTACCGAGCCTTTGCTCAAAGTCTTTCAATTAGGGGAAACAAATAATATCCTGGGGCAGCCCATCCTAACTCCAGAATGTTATAATTGTTAAGAGGGTTTTCCTTATAGCAAGCCTAAATTTGCATCTTTGTACCTTCTCCCCATTCCCCCTAGTTTTGCCTTCTGGGGTCAAAGAAAACAAGTATAATCCCTCTTCCTTATAACTATTTGAAGACAGCTATCTTTCCTCTTTCTCTTAACTGCCCTCCCACCAGCTAAGCCATCTCTTTTCCAACCTAAACATCCCTAGTTCCTTTAAATAGCCGTAGAGGGCCGGCAGTAGCTGGCCAGTAGATCTTCTATGGGGAGATGAAATGCCATACTTAAAGCCAATCCTTTAACTTTTATATGTTTTGTTTGACTTACCAACTATAATACTCTATTAACGGATTTTTACGACAGAGCAGGCATATTATTACAATCTCTGTGCTGCTGAACTAAGTTCTGAGTGTTACATTAATGAAAGTCCATCAATACCTGTGCATGCATGAATTTTTGCCAGCACAAACCTTCACTCTCCACAGCCACAGTGAGGAAAAGGGGGCTAGAAAACCCAGATGTGTGTGGATATGCACACACATGCTCACTCTTCTCCCGGCAGGGACTTTCTTTAGTTCAGGCACATTTCCAATAGGCCTGCAGGAAGGAAGGACCATTTTAAATAAACTCTTCCCCCTGCTGCTAAATCACTGCCTTAGAGCATTATTATTGTACCTGACATGAAAGTTAAGCCAGAATTATGTAGTTTTAGCTTCATGCTGTCTGTTTAGGTTCCAGTGACAGACAGAGTTATGCTTTGTCTGTTAATTGCTGAGAACATATAGCATGCATATAGAAACTGCATTATTTGTGTATGTGTTTGCATGTGTGTGTGTCTCTGTGTGTGTGTGTGTGTGTGTGTGTACTAGAAACCAATCTCATTAACACACTTTATGAGACAGTTCTTTGTTCAAAGAAATTTAACTGTCCCCAGCAGTTTTGAACAATAATGACAATACGAATCACCCCAGTCATGGAAATAAGAATTGGATTAAGCCAATGTTTGGTGACATTTTTTGGATTAGTCTGGAAGTGTGATTTCCTTGGTGTTGGGAAGTCCCAGTGTGGAAATGTTCTCCACTGATCCAGATCAGTAATTCATTTGTAACTTAAGAGTTTTGAAGCTGTGCCTGAGAGAACTAACTGGTTAAATAATTTGTCAGGGGTCACATTGCTGGTACGTGTCAAGAATAGGACCTGAACCTAAGTCTTACTGTCTCAAGAGTTGTCCCCTGATTCATTGCATCGAAAGTATCAAATAGGAGGTCTGTGACCCTTAATATTCCCCATTACAGCTAGAACTAGATTAAAATATATTGGGAAGTATTCACAAAATAGATAAAAATACAGTAGAATATAGATAATATATGATTTTCTAATTCAATATGCAGCCCACAGGGATCCTTCTGTATAATATAGTGGCCCTGTTTCTATTTAACTTTGATACTTCTGCACTACATCATGCTGTTTCTGTTATGATTTAATTATTGTGTGTAGATGTGTATATATATATCACTGTTCTTTTTGAATTGTAGCCTGTGAGCAAAAATGTGCTTCCAATGTAGAATGTCAGTGCAAAGTATAACCTGTCCTTTCAAAGAAAAAGGAAGGAGTCTACAGAAATGAAAAAGAGAAACAAGATTGGTGGGTATGGAAGGAAGATGTTTCTATTCAGCAGTGCCTAGTTCTACTCCTCAAACAATGGCAAAACTTTCAGAATTACTTTGACACTTTGGTTATAAGACTCTTACATGAATGAACCATCAGGTTTCAAACTGCTGTACCCATAATTTCTGAGACCCAGATCTGCCCTGTGCCCTGGATAGCATAAAATGCTGTTCCACAACCCCCTGGTGGTCCCCTGGAAAGAACACTGGACTTCAAGCTAGCAAACCTGGACCTGAGTTGAATACCAGTTCTTTCATTTATTACCTATGCTACCTTGAGTCAGCTATCTATCCAGGTGGAGTGGATAGAAGTCAAACCTGGAGTAGGGAAGACATGAGTTCAAATTTGACCCCAGACACTTATTAGCTGGGTGACTAACCCTAAGCAAGTCACTTATCTCTATTTGCCTCAGTTTCCTCATCTGTAAAATGAGCTGGAGAAGGAAATGGCAAAGCACTCTAGTATCTTTGTCAAGAAAAACCTAAGTGGGGTCATGAAGAGTAGGATACAACTGAAAAAACTCAACAACAGCTTCGTTGGGTAAGAATTTCTCCTCTGCTGGACTTTCATTTCCTCATCTGTAAAATGTGGGAGTTCCAGATCTAAGCCTGTGATCTCTGATGGAGGCCAATTCAAGGTGCTGCAAATGAGCAGAGAGCAGAGCATTCCAACAGCAGCACCCTGAGCACCCTTAGCTCTGAAATCTTGTCTGCTCTATTGCAAAGGCAACTAATGAGCCATGTGGGGTGCCCGACCTGTTTAGAAATGGAGCAGCACTGGGAAATGCTAATCCCTTAGGGCAACATGTACATTAGTCTGATAGGGCTGGGAATGTTCTGCTGGTCCTGGGATCTGATTGGCAGACTACCCTCAGCACTTGATGTCTAATTCTTAGAATTGTTTACAGTACTCTGTGTTTCTCAGCATGAAGCATAATTCACAGAGTTTTGCCCTAACCTGTTTCCCCAAATTCACCTTCCCTTCCTCCACATCGTGTAGTTTCACCAGAAAAATCTACATTAACTAAGGATGAGAAACTCTCTTTTCTTCCTCCCAAGATCTAAACAAGAGGCAGTCGTTTTCCATCAAAGGGAGTGGAGAGTATTTTGGACACTCATGAGGGTTTTTATTTTTTATTTTTTTTCTTGTCTGTAGGACTTGGGTCCTGTTATCAGTAAAGTTTTCATTCTCTTTTGGGTTCCTCTGTTCCTTTGTTCCTCTGTTCTTCTAAAAGAACAGAAGTATACATTCTTACATCCCACCCTCTGAATACTTAAGAGCAAAGTTGTATAGTGCCTAGGGAGCCAGACTTGGAGTCAGGAATACCTGAAGAAGAGAGTTCAAGTCCCGCTTCTGACACCTACTAGTTGGATGACTCTAGTCAAGTATAAATTAGATGTTAAAGGGCTTCTGTTCCTGACACTCTCTTCTTTCTTCATGCTTTCTCTCTCAGAAATCTCATCAGCTTTTTTGAGGTCTATCACCATCTCTCTGCTGATCACTTTGAGACCTATGTATACAGCCCTAGTCTCTTTTCTGAGCTCCAGTCCCATATTTCCAACTTCTCCTGGGATATTTCCCTCTGGATATTTCCCTCAGGCATCTCAAACTCAACACGTTTGAAACAGAATTTCTTACTAATCTCCCCTCCCCTTAACACTCATTATTCTTTTTAAATTCCCTATTTATGTGTAGGATATCACCATCCTTCCATTTTCCCAAATTCCCAGATGCTAAGATATCTTTGACTCCTCCCTCTATCTAATCTAGTCTTGCACCTTTTACTTCCTCAATACCTCTTGTACCTGGCCTTTCTCCAATCACATGACCAAACCTCTAGCTCAGGTCCTCACTAACTCTCACCTGAGCTACTGGAATGGTCTCCAAATGGCCTCCTTGCTTCCCATCTCTCTTCCATCAACAATCTCCACACAGCCACTAACAGATATTCCTAAAGCACAGGGCTGACCAGGTCAGTTTCCTGCTCATAAAGTTCCACTGATTGACTTAAGGACCAAATATAAACCCCTGTTGGTCATTTAAAACCCTTCAAAATCTGGCTTCAGTCTCTCTTTCTGGGCTTATTATACATTACTGTCATTCACACACCTTGATTCCTAGAAAAATGGTCCACTTGCTGTTCCTCATCTTCTACCTTCCATCACTTGTCTCAATGTCTTTGCACAGACTGTCCCTTGTGCCTCCTTCCCTCCTGCCCTCAGCCACTTAGAACCCCTAGCTTCCTTTTAAGCTCCACTCAAGCTCCACATCTTTCAAGATGCCTTTCCTGCTCTCCCAGCTCCTGGTGACTCCCTAAAATTACCTTGTGTTTACTTTGTCAGATCTTCATATCTACTCTATCTATCTATCTATCTATCTACATGTTATTTCTCTGGCTATATTGGAAGCTCCTTGAATGTAGGAACAGCTTCATTTTTGTCTTTTAATTCCCAGCACATAATGGGTGTTTAATATATGCTGATTGATTTATTTAGTGAACTGCTGATCTGTATCCATGGAGGATATTTCCACACAAGAAAACTACTAGCTTTGATGAGATGAGAGAGAGCTGTACACAAAAAGAAAATGTCTAGAATACACTTTGTAGTTTTGTTGTCTGTGTGTGTGTATGTTTGTGTGTGTGTGTGTGTGTGTGTGTGTGTGTAGAGACAGAGAGATAGGTAGATGGAGATAGACAATTAGAGATATATGACAGAGATACAGATAGTGATAGGTAGATAGAAATGTTGTCTTTCATTTTTAAAGAGAACCACTGACATCACAAGGTTATGTCTTGACTTGCATGTGAATTGGATTTAAGTGAGGCAGGGTTGCACAAAGTCATCAGCCTCACTCTCTCTTCCGGAGTCATCAAAGTCTAGTGGTAAGACGAAAGTCAAAATGACTGGCCATGGCCCAGGATGCACTGGGTGTCTTTGATGTCTGACCAAGCTCTAAGCACTCCATAGCATGTGCTTCAGCCACCTTCATGACCATTGGAAAAATTTGTTCTCATATCTTCACATGCTTGGGGTAGACACCCCCCGAATTCACCAACAGGTTTGAGTCTTATCAGTTACCCTCAGTCTGGTTTAAGCCCTATGATGAGATGGTTTTGCTGGGGTGTGGCCACTATGGATGCTACAGCTTCTTAGAGCCACAAGTGAGAGTTATGTGATTGGTTGGATACCAAAGGGTGAATGAACAGCCCTAAAAAAGGCTTGGCAAGCCCTCACATCCGAGGTGCTAGTCCTACTTTAATATCCCATGCACCTCGGTAGATACAGATACATGAGAGATAGATGATAGAGGTAAAGAGATAAACAGAACGACAAATACATGACTAAATAAATAAATGCACGAAAGAATGAACAAATGAATCATCACCTGTTTGTCATTAGTTCTGCACTTTGTGAGACCAGTCCATGGACAGTAGACACACAGTCTTTTAACAGTCCTCTAGACAAAGTCTGTATCTGCCTCTTTCAGAATGATTAGAATTAAACAATCATAGAGCTCGTGTGCCTCTCAAGGTTCTATGCCTCTTTCCTTACTTTGAATGGAATTTTTGGAGCCCTTTAGCTTAGAGAACTCTTTCTTTTAAACTGTCTTTCAAGCATTGCTTCATGATTCACCTACCAAGGACTGGTTTCTGAGCTTGTTTTCCCTCCTGACCTCTTTAACCTTTTCTACTTTTTCCAAGTTTGGGCTTTTAAACTCTGCTATGGAGTACACATTATACAGGGTCACTTGATAGCAAAGTCCTCCTGTTTTGACCTACCATATACAAAGAACCTAAGCTCAAAAAACAAGCCAATGTCCCAAAAGATGCTTCATTGTTCTCTGCCTTGGGGTTCAGCTTTCATCCAAGCAAACAGAACACAGCTGTTCAGTTTTATCTGTTTCTGGTACTTGTTTAATGTAGAGAAGCATTTTCAAGTTCAGACAGATCTAGAGAGAAGAAAAGACAGAAGTCCACGTCAAGTGAGAACTGCAGGGCAGTGGAAACATTTAAAGATGGCTAATCAGCTTGGGGCACAATGAAAAGCCCATCCTGTCACTATCCAAATAGAAGGAAGATCATTGTGAGTGGGTCTACTAGTAGCTTTTGGAAGCCCCAGGATGTCCAGTTTCCAGGCAGACATGTCAGAATTATAGATTATTCTCATAATCATTTCAGCAGGACTAGAAACAAAGTTAGGGAAACTTGTTGTCTTCCCTCTAAACCCCTTACTCATCCTGAGCCTGTAGTCAGTGAAGAGAAGTTATAAGACAGGAATCATTTAAGAACAGAATATAATTTTGGAATCTCCTTACCTCCTTAGTATGTAAAACATTTCATCAAATAGAGATGATATTACAATAAATATAATGATATAATAATATAAAATAAATATAATATAATATTATATAAATATAATATGGACATTTTCCATGTCCATATTGCCTATAATTACCATAAGCTCCTTATTTAAAATTTAGTCTAAAGTACAGAATCTCATCTACTCAGGGCTTCTTTTTTACAATGCATAGATCAGGATAACAGCAGACAAACTGTGTCATTCTTCCCCCTTCAGCGTTAATAATACCATCAGAAAAAGCCTGATTTAGCAGTTAGTTGTTATAGTTATTATAGTCTTCTTGCAGTTAAAATATTATTTAAAATAAAAATAATTGTAGACTCATAGCTAGAAGGGACCTTGAACTCATCATATCAAATTTCCTCATTTTTTATATGAAGGAACTGATAACTACAAAGCTCAAATGACTTGCCCAGCACAAGATCAGGATTTGAACACACTGCCTCCAGCCTCAAATCCACCTCTTTTCCATTGTAGCACATTAAAACAATTACAGTGCATTGAAATTTTATACTAAGCTGCCTTCATCTTTATACATGTGTAACTGTCATCTTAAAAAAAAATCAGATTTATGAACTTAGAATGTTTATATTAGTTTACAGAAAACAAGTACAAAAATCACATAATGTGTGTTGCTTTAGCTTAGAGCTTATAGCAACTATTGTGTTACCTAACATAGAGTACTACTTTTTGGTGTACCTTAGGATACAAATCACCTTTTTGGTAATTTGGCTGGTTTGAATGATGATTTAAAAAAAAAAATAAACATTTTATTGTTAAATCTAAAATTTTATTTAGGCTTAGATAAAATATAGATAAATTAAATTATAAATTTAGATTTACATAAATTATTTATAAATTAAATTATAAGTTTAGATTTAGATAAATTACATATAGCTTAAATTATAAATCTATTTTGATAAATTATTTAAATTTAGATAAAAATCTGAATTTTATTTAGAAATATATGCAGTTTTTTGATAAATGACCCTTGTACATAGGAGATAAAGAAGTTTTGTCAAGATGTCCTCCATCATAAGCTCCTATAGCTAATCTCTCCTGGTTGTGATTGTGGAAAGATTTTTCCTGATTTCATTGTTTACTGATGCAGGATTTCGCAATGGTTAAAAACAGTATTAAGTTTCTTCTTTGAAGCTGTTTATGTGTGTGGGTATTGCTTAATACATTTATCAGCATTTGAGTTGGGATCTGAGATACTATCATACTAGTAACAAAATTCACATCTAGAACTGCTCTGGTTCTAAAATGAATCAACTTGAAGAATGATCCCTATGTATGCCAAAATCTACCTTTTTGTCCACAATTTTGCCAGCAATATGATGAGACGAAGGACTTTGTAGAGGAGTGGAGTCATTCCATAGTTCTCCATTTTTTAATTTCTAGGGGCCAGTAGATTCATTATGTGACCAATTAAAAAAAAAAAGCAAATGAGGTCCTAAGGTCTGTATCAACAATGCAGTATTCACAATGCCTACAGTAACTATGAGTATGCTGATATGGTTATTAATCACAAAATGTAACAGACTCTCTACATGGGAAATATAGGTAGAGCATTTATTCAGATACCAAAAAACTGAGTCCCCAAACCAGAAAGTCAAAGCCAACACAATAGTTATGAAATTGGCACATGTAGTTAATGTAGTAAACACCCACATTCTCAAGCCTTCAAAACAGGATAGGCTACCTCAGGCAAAGATCCTCCTCTCCTCACTCATGACAACTGCTCAGCATCCACACAGCTTGCTCCCAGCAGCTCTGCCCCCTGCAATTCCCATCCCTAGCAGTCCTCAGCAGGAGTTCTCAGCAGAGATTCTGGCTGGCTTAAAAAAAGGAGTTTGTGCCACAACTGCAGCCACTGCTGCTGCCATTGCCGCTGCCTCTGCCACTGTCGCTGCTTCCAGTCGCCACTGCACAGATGCTAGCTTGGTTCTGGCTTTCTCTTGCTCCACCCCTTCCTGCTACGTCAGCAAGTTCAAGGGGCATGGAAGATCTTCAAATCCCAGTATCATTACAAGGTCTTAAAAGAAGAGCAAAGAAGTTTGTGCACGTTAGTGTATCTTTATGAGTGGTAAAGAAGTATTTCAGTCAGAGGATGGTATTATTCCAATGAATGACTATTCTATGTGGGAGATGAAGGTTATTAATTTTCTTTGCTTTGAGCTAATTGTGTTGACTCACCTTGGGGCTTGTGCGTAAAAAATTTAGGAGTGATGACCTGCAAAATACGAGTCTGAGCTACCTGTAAATGGGAACTGAAGGGCTGCCCCAGAGGGCATACGCAACATTCTGCCTTTCCTGTCACTTGACTTTCTAATGAAAAGGAAAGCATGTTTTGTTATTTTTTTTTCCCTCTGTAATCAAAGTTGCTTATTACTATTAACTAGAGCTCAAACTCCCTATAGGATTCTTTTCATTTGCATTATTACAACCATTGTGCATATTATTTTTCTGTTCTTATTTAACTCTGTATTAATTCATACAAATATTCATGTATCTTTGTTCCTCATATTTACCATTTTTCCTGTCCAATAATATGCCATTCCATTCACCTATCATATAGTTTGTTCACCTACTACACAATTAACAGGCAATTATTTTGATTCCTGTTCTTTGCTATGAGGGGGGAAAAGGCTACTTTGAATATTTTGAGATATATTGAACCTTTTTTTTTCCTCTGTCTTAGTCCAACCTGTATATGTCTGGTAGTATGGTCAAGGATATGAATATTTTAAAGACTTTTCTCAAATTATTTTCCAGACTGGTTGGACCAATTCACAATTCCGCCAATGGTTTTGTTCCATAGCCCTACCCACACTGGCTTTCTCCATTTTTTGTCATCTTGGGCAGTTTGCTGGGTGTGAGATAAAACTTCAAAATTATTTTAATTTCCCTTTTTCTTATTAGTGATTTAGAGCATTTTCTTTTATCTTTACCGACATGCCTGCTAATTCCATTCTCTCAAATTATTGCTAGAGTTAGCATTTCCATAATTATATCAAATATAATGGGGAGAGCAGGATACTTGTCTTACTCCATTTTGTACTGGGAAAACGTCCAATAGTTTTCCAAAACAAATAATACTAGCTTGTACTTGTAAGGCTGCTAATTTCGCTATTCTCTAGACTTTTAAATTGCTTTCCCAGTTCATTGAATCTATGTTCTTAAATTTTAATGTTCCTAAATTTTATTATCCTATGTTCCTAAATTTTAAATAAGGAGCTTATGGCAATATGGACATGGAATTATTTATGTAAAATTTCAGATATAAATATTTTCCTTTAAGAACAGCACTCTCTCTCTCTCTCTCTCTCTCTGTCTGTATATACATATATATATATATATATATATATGTATATATACACCATAAGATTCAGTACATTGCATCATTTCTATCTTTCTCTTTAATGTAATTCTATGATTTTCTTTTGTTCTAGTCCCTAATCAGGATCTTGCTACTTAGTCTTCATTTAGGACTATATCCTTTGTTCATGTTATCTTTCTTTTATATTTTATTTTTTAATATATTTTATGTTTAGTTTTAGTTTACAATATTCATTTCCACAAGATTTTGAGTTACAAATTTTCTCCCCATGTGTCCCCTACCCACCACCCCAAAACAGCAATCCCACTGAATACCCCCTCCCCTAATCTTCTGTGTCCTGTAACTTCCCCCATTTCCCCCCCCCCCCCGACTTTCCAGTAGGGCAAGATGGATCTCCATATCCCAGTGCCTGTATATCTTATTTCCCAGTTGCATGTAAAATGATAATGATAATAATAATAATAATAATAATAATAATAATAACAATAATAAAATGTTTAAACATTTGATTTTAAAACTTTGAATTCCAGATTCTTTTGCTTCTTCCCTTGTCACCCACCCTTACTGGGAAGATAAACAATTCAATATAGGTTGTACATCTGTCGTTAGGCAAAACATTTCCATAGTGGACATATTGTAAAAGACTGACTATATTTCCTTCCATCCCATCCCACCCCCCACTTGTTCTATATTCTACTTTGACCCTGTCCCTTTTCAAAGTATGTGCTTCTAACCACCCTCCCCTCCAACCTGCCCTCCCTTCTACCTTCCCCCCTCTTATTTCCTTCCCCCTACTTTCCTGTAGGGTAAGATATCCAATTTAGTGTGTATGTTATTTGCTCCTTAAGCCTAATTCAATGAGAGTAAGGTTGACGCATTCTCTTTTGCCTCCCTGTTCTTCCCCTCTATTGTAACAGTTTTCCCTTGCCTCTTTTATATGAGATAATTTACCTTATTCTGTCTCTCCCTCTCTCCCCTCATTATATTTCTCTCTCACCTCTAAAATTTATTTTTTAAATATCATCCTTTCCTATTCAACTAATCCTGTGCCCTCTGTCTATGTATACCTGTACACACATATATATTCATATGCCCATATACCCTCCTATATAGACATAGATATGTATGTGTGTGTATCTATCTATCTATCTATCTATCTATCTATCTATATATATATATATATATATATTCCCTTCACTGATCCTCATACTGAGAAAAGTTTCATAAGTTACAACTATAATTTTTCCATGTAGGAATGTAAATAGTTCAACTTTGATAAGTTCCTTATGATTTC
>CM053580.1:322101702-322143128 GCA_028627135.1 Pseudochirops cupreus | reverse complement strand
AAATGCAAAATGGATAATCTTGATTACATTAAATTGAAAAGTTTCTGTACAAAGCCAATGTAACCAAGATTAAGAGGGAAGTGGAAAATTGGGAAAGAATTTTTACAACCAGTATCTCTGATAAAGGCCTCATTTCTAAAATATACAGGGAATTAAGTAAAATCTATAAGAATACAAGTCATTTCCCAATTGATAAATGGGCAAAGGATATGAACAGGTAATTTTCAGGGGGTAGAAATTAAAGACATCTATAAGCATATGAAAAAATGCTCTAAATCACTATTGATTCAAGAAATGCAAATCAAAACAACTTTGAGGTATCACATCTCACCAGTCAGATTGGCTAAGATGACGAAATAGGAAAATGACAAATGCTGGAGTGGATGTGGAAAAATTGGAACACTAATGCATTGTTGGTGGAGCTGTGAACTGATCCAACCATTATGGAGAACAATCTGGAACTATGACCAAAGGGCTATAAATAATTGCATACCCCTTGACCCAGTTATATCACTTCTGGGGTTGTATCCCAAAGACATCATAGAAGTCAGAGGAAGACCCATATGTACAAAAATATTTATTGTAGCTCTCTTTGTAGTGACAAAAAACTAGAAATTAAGGGGATGCCCATCAATTGGGGAATGGCTAAACAAGTTGGGGTATATGAATGCAATGGAATATTATTGTGCTATAAGAAATGGGGAGGAAATGGTCTTCATATTCACCTGGAGAGCCTTATGCAAACTGATGCTAAGTGAGAAGAGCAGATCCAGGAAAAATTTGTACACAATCACAGACACATCATATGTGTGACGACCAACTTTAATAAACTGGACTCTTCTCAGCGACACAGTTATAAGGCAACTCTACAAGTCTCAGGATAGAAGGAGATATCAACATTCAGAGAAAGATCTAGAAAGACCAGAGTTTAAATGGATACTAAAGGAATCTACATGCTATGGTTCTTTTTCATGTTTGGTTTTATTTCTTCTTTCCCACTGTTCACTCCATTGGTTACAACCCTTCTATACAACCAGACTAATGTCCAATGTGAAAGTATCTGCAGATGCTATACTTGATTGCATGCCGCTATCATGGGGGAAGGGGTAGAGGGAGGAGAGAAAATTTGAAACTCAAGGGATTGTGGAACTAAATCTTGTAAACTAAAAGTAAATAAACAAATCTTTAAAAAAATAAAAAGAAAAGAGAGAGACCAAATGATTATAGGAATCATAAATCAGAGAATGGGAGTCTGGAGTAAAAAGAAAGACAAAATGAATAATGAAAAGGGTTAAAGAAATCCTTCTCCAAAAGGAAAAAAAAATGAAATCTAAAAAATGAATGAACAGGAATAGCTAAAGGCAAGGAGAAAAGGGGACATCTAACTGAGCGAGAGTAACAAAGAGGAGGTAGAAATACATAACCACATAAAAGCAAGAAAGAGGTAGACTCATCTTCCTGACTTCAAATCTGGCCTCAGACACTTATTAGCTGTGGTACTCTTGGGCAAGTCACTTAACTCAGTTTGCCTCAGTTTCCTCATCTGTAAAATGAGCTGGAGAAGGAAATAGCAAACCACTACAATACCTTTGCCAAGAAAACTCTAAATGAGGTCATAAAGAGTTGGATGCAACTGAAAAACAACTGAACAGACATCTTGTACATACCTATTTATTTACATGTTACTTGCTCATTAGAATATGAGCTCTTTACAAGCAGGGACTGTTTTTGCCTTTCTTTGTATCTCCAGTATTTAGCATAATGCCTGACATACTTAGCTTCATAAATGTTCCTTGAATGACTGGCTGATTCACCGAGGAAAAATCTAGGCCCACTGAAAACACTCAGATTTACTCTCTCCTTCCTATTCAACTCTGTGCCCAAATCATTGTTCACTGACATTATCTAAGCAAGATGATGGACTAACTCAAAGGACTGCCACTCTATTTGCATGTTATAGTTTTGGCAATGTGCATTCTTTATCCATTCTGTTTTTACTATGTGTATAGTTGGGTTGATCTCTTAAGCAGTCATAGATCTTACTGAAGAATAGTGATAATATTATAGAGCTTGATGTATGAGCACCATAGTACATAAAACAGGAACATCTGGAGAATCTCACCATCTACAAGGAATCCTTTTTCCATTTTGACCATGTACAAGACTCTCATTCTTTCTCTGCCTCTCTCTGTCTCTCTTTCTTGTCTCTTTGTCTGTCTGTCTCTCTCATGGCAAATATTCCTGACATCTTTTAGTTGGTACTGATAATCAGAGATTCATTTTAGAAAGTTATTAAATTATTGCCATGGTTGCAACTATCGAGGAGTCTTAGACAGTAACTTGGAATATTGTAATCATATAACGCATCCAAAGGAGACCCCTTATTTAAATAAAGTCCTCAAGTCTGCATTTTGTTCTGCCAAGTTGCACGTTATTTTATAATCAACGAACAATAAAGGATATTGTATTCTCTTTAACATTCAATCAACAGGATGTTTGAGAAGCTTTAGTCTACTGTGGAGAGTTATATGTAAAAGTCTTATCTGTTCCTTTCTGATATTTTCATTAAGGGTATCCTTGACATATCTAAAGAATTTTTCATGAAGATTTTAAACAGATAAGAAAGTGAGCACATGGGTTAGTAGTGCTAATGTCTTCTTGGTCAGTTTTTTGTATATAGTCTCTGGGTTATTTTTTTTTCTGATTCTCTTAGGAACTACCTTTCTCTGAGATATCTTAAAAACTGATACAAAGAGGTACATGATATATAAGAAATGTCACATGATTTAAGCAGGGGTGGAGAACCTGCAGCCTCAAGGACACATGTGGCCCTCTAGGTTCTCAAGTATGGCCCTTTGACTGATTCCAAGCCTCATAGAACAAATTCCAGGATTTGTTCTGGGAAGTTTGGATTCAGTCAAAGGGCCACATTTGAGGACCTAGAGGGTCACATGTGACCTCAAGACCTCAGGTGGTCCACCTCTGCATTACAGTATACTGCTAGTCTCTTGAAAGACAAAGCATTTTAAAATACAGTTGATATTTTGAATTAGGCTACATAGTATTTTAAAAAATCAAATAATATGCCATTTCTTTGCTTAAAAAAAAAACCCAGTTGTCTAGATCTCTTTGGTATCATACCAATCTTATCCTTTGATAGTCTCAGGGATGACTTAGTTGTTGCAGTTGCCTGTTATCATGGCATGTTCCATCTTGAAAACAAATAAGTTGTTACTGGTAAAAATAGATACAGAGATGAGTGATAGATAAATCTCATTAAGTTTGGAATCTGAGTTGAGTTGGCTTCACATGAGGTTTCTAAAAGTTCAGTGACTTGTTGACATGCATGAATATTTGAGGATTAAATACTTCATGAAATAATGGAAAAAATAAGAAAAACCCTTCAATCATTCCATATATGTGTATGTATGTAATTCCCCTATATACATACTATGTATATGGCAGTATACTATATACACGTGTACAAATATGTACATATAAAATAATACAATTTTGTATTCCCTCTCAGAACCTTACATTAAATCACAGCTTGCGATATGAAGTGTTCTTGGTAGTATCTCTGCTTTGCCTCAATTACCAGCCATCTCTTAATGACCTTGTTAAATGGATATCTTAATTTCCAATGCACTCTTTTCTATTTTATGGGCATTGATGTCCTCGATGCAATTTTCTTGCACTTAATTTTTTTTTTAGGACATCAGTATTTATCCTCCATTCTGTTGCCATCACAGCACTTTATACATATCAGGCCTCTTACTCTTCAGTTAGCTTCACTCTTCCATGGAGCCCTCCCTTCTTTCTTAACAGCCTTTCCAATCAGTCTATATGTGTAGATGGACTATCAAGTCCAGCCCTTCTTTGTTATCCTTCTGGCCCTCCTCACTACCTAGTCACAAACACACTAAATTGTAAATTCTTGTTGATTGATTCTAAGAAAACTTTTTCCCTAATCATCAATCAAATAATCAATAAGCATTTATAAAGTGTCTACCAATTTGGGGGTACTATTCTGACTGCTGGGGATACAAGGACAAAAACAAAACATTGCCTGACCTCAAAGGGCTTTCTTCCTGTCTCATAATAATCTTGTTAGCCATTCAGTCAACAAGCATTTATTAATGTTCACAATGTGCCGGGCATTGTGCTAATCATGGTAGATACAAATACAAGTAAAAGGAAGACAATGCCTGCCCTCAAGGAGCTTTCATTCTAAAGGTTAAAATGAACACGTGAAAGGAAACTTAAAAGGATGGGAATGGTCTTAAGACAAAGGCATCCAGCTGGAGAGATGGGGAGGCCGGAGTTCAGCTTAGAGATGAATGAGGTAGAACGGCAGGGAAGTTATTATCTTCAGTGTCCCCATTTTGGTTTTTAAAAAAGGAAAACAATTTCAAAACAGTTATGCGACTTGCTCCAGCTCCCAGAGTTAGTTAATGGCCTAGTTGGGATTTAAACATGTTTCCTAACTCGTAGAACAATGAAGCCTCCTCTTGGAACAGCTATTGGGAAAGCAGAAGTGGCAGGAGTCCATCCATGTCTTCTCTATCCACATTAAGTCTTAGCCACATTCTGAAAAAAGTGAACATTGTCTTCACCTCCTTCCCACTCTCAACCCTCACCCACCTTTGGCCAACTCCTCCATAGGATTCCCTCTTCCAGGTGGGTCTACCTTCTTTGCCTTATCTCCCTTCTGTCACTCAAGGTTTCCTCCTTCCATTTTCCTTTAATCTACTATTTGAAATATTCATCTGGCATTTCTTCCCCTCAGGGTCCCAGGTGGAAATTAACCCACCTGGGAAACTATTCTTTGCTAAGAAGGCTTTCTTAGCAGCTCTGTTTTCTACGTCAGGAATGTCCTTCACACCCCAGCACCCACAGACACATTTCTGCCCATTGGAAAACTAACCATCTTTAAAGTCCCAGCTCAACTATTAGTTTCTCTATAGATCATTCTCCAAGTACTCCTTGCTTCCAATAGGAGGGATTCCTGCTTCCTAAACTTACAAAGCACATTATTCATATCTATGTAATGAATTTCCACTTCTTATTTCAACACTTCAAAAGAGCTATAACTTCATAGATGTGGATGGTCTTTCAGATGTCATAGAGTATGGCCTCTCTAAGCCTTAGTAAACCATCTTTAGGAGTGTGAGAGGTAGAATACTGGCCCTGGAGTCAGGAGGACCTGAGTTCAAATCCGACCTCAGACACTTAACACCAAAAAACTAGCCATGTGACCTTGGGCAAATCACTCAACCCCAATTGCCCAAACTTCCCCTCTCCAAAAAGAAAAAAAAAGTGTGGGGTGAGAGGACAATGGAGTAGGAAAAAACACTTGGGGATCAGAGACGAGGAAGGTGAGATTTCCAGAGAATGTTTAGCTACAAGGGACATCAGAGGTTACCTGCATCTTGCTCCACTTGGTGCTACATGTATGTGCTCTTATCTTCCTCTCTAACTCTTGACACTCAAATGTAAGATTCTTGAAAGCAGGGTCTACCTTTATTCATCTTTTTTTATCCTCCCCCCGCCCCCCCCCCCCGCAAGCACCTGACAGGAGGCACTACATAAATATTTGTTAAACCTAAATGAGTTAATGGAGGGTAGTGTGAAACACCTGTGCCATATATGTATATTTCATCAGTGACTGCCCAGAGATTAACACACGTATGACTCTAAAACTGTGGGGACCAGGAAAGAAAGGTCTGTGGAGTAGATAAGATATTTAGGGGTAGAGGGCAGAGAATGTGGGTCTTTCATGAAATGTTGAGCTAGGAGAAACTGGAAGCTGAATTTTGTCTAGTTTGGTCCCAATCCAATGGGGAAGTTGACTGCCCTTCACAGTGGGGTCTATTTCAGTGGATTTGGAGATGAACAGAACCATATAAAAACTCACATGCATATAGTTCTTAAAGGTTTGTAAAGAGTTTTCATGCAATCATCATCCTACTCCAGGAGTAGAAACTTATAAGAGAAAGGAACTCTCTGATGTGCATAGCCATGAATGTGCACAGTTGCCAATACAAAATTGAAAGATGAGGTTTCTAACAAAATCACATGAATGCTTACTACCATATGCAAATTTGAATTGTGTGTGTGTGTGCACATGTGTGTATCTTGGATATCAAAACTTTATCAGAGAAATTTGATACAAAGATTCTTTTTCCCCATTTAATCACTGAGTTCCTCTCTTGAGCTGAACTACAAAGAATTCAAATCCTACTCTGACAGGGCTGGCCACATTGTTCGAATGTCAAAAGTACTTTTGCCTAAAAGACTACTTTACAGAGAACTCACACAAGACAAGTGCTCACACAGAGATGAGAAGAAGCAATACAAGGACACTCTCAAGGTCCCTCTTAAGAACTTTGGAATCAATTGTGAGGCATGGGAGACACTGGCACAGGACCACCCAGCATGGTGTGGCCGCATCAAGGAAGATGCTGCCTTCTGTGAGCAAAGCAGAATTGTATGGCTCAAAAGAAACGTGAGATGCACAAATACAGACATGTCCCCTCCAAATGTTTATATGGATTGTTTGTGCCTGACCTATGGTAAAGCCTTCTGAACTTGCATTTGTCTGATCAGCCACAGTCAGACACACTGAACATTGATTCTGACAAAGCGATGTCGTTTTGGTCCTCTTCGAGTACAAAGGACAACACCCAACTTCCCTTCTTACACCAGATGCGTTAATATTGTCTGTGCAGAAGCTTTTCAGTTTGAAGTAATAAAAACTATCTACTTTATCTTTTATAAAGAATCAATCTTGACTGTCTTTCTTTTCGCTAGCATTTCTATCCCTAGTGCTTAATACATCTAGCACGTGGTAAACACTTAACAGAAAAGCTTGTTGACTAATGGACTGACTTCCATACTTCTAGTACAGGGTTTGTTCCACCTCTAAATCCTATAATTTCAGTTGTTACATCCTTGGCACATTAGCACCACACCTGAAATGGATAAGGGGACCAAGGTATAACTAAATGCTGGCCTATAAACTGCAGGCATGTTCCTACACGTGGCACATACTCAGTGCAGATATTTATTCCTACACTGAATTTAAATCACTTGAAGGTTATAATGGAATAGCTGTCTAGAAGTGTTCATCCATGTTATAACACAATGCAAACAATGAGTACTGCAATAGCAATCAAAACACCTAGGCTCTCATCCTAGCCCTCTGCTAACTTGCAGTGTGACTTTACATGACTTCTTTCTCTCTGAGCTTTCTTGTCCTTACCCATAGAATGAAGGGGTTGATTCTTTCCAATGCTAACATTCTGATTCTCTCTAATGAGTATTTCCTTGACCCTAAGAGTCCACATATTACTCCTTTAAAAAGCTACGGAAGAGTAGCACCAGGGACTATTAGGAAAATCTCTGAGATAGTACGCTTTCTTGATTTCATCTATGTTTTGTTATATGGCTCATTGCCCCATTGAGGGCTGGACTGGAGAGTGGATTGGATTCTTTCTGACTCCAGGCCTGGCACGCTATGCCACCTAGCTGTCCTTATTGACTCATATCAAGTACTTAACAAATATCTCTTTATTCATTTATTCATTAAATGTAAAATAAACAGGCAGTAGAAAAGAAGACCATGGGGTGGCTAGGTGGCTCAGTGAATAGAGAACTGGCCCTGAAGTCAGAAGGACCTGAGTTCAAATCTGACCTCAGACACTTAACACTTGCTATCTGTGTGACCTTGGGCAAATCACTTAACCCCAATTGTCCTGCCCTCCCTCCTCCAAAAAGCAAAAAATAAATAAATAAACAGAATAAAAAAAAAAAAGAAAAGAAGACCATACTTAAAGTCAGAGAGCTTAGGTTTGAATTCTGACTCTGTTATTTATTATCTGCATGATAAGTCACTGAACCTGTCTGAGTCTCAGTTTTCTCATCTGTCAAAGGTAAGGTTGGGATTAGATGATCCCTGTCTCTTCCATCTCTTGATCTGTGGTCTATGATCCAAGTCTATTATAGAAACTTATAGCAGAAGAGGTCTCTTATTATACCCAATAAATAAATACCAATAAATATTTCTTGGTGAAATTAAAAGATCAGCAAAAAAGAGAGGAATAATAAACCCAGATGAAGGCTAATGCCTTCATTTTATAGATAATGAACTTGGGCTCAGGAATGTTAAGTGATTTCCTCAAAGTCAAGCAGGTAGTAAGGGGCAGAGGTGGTATTTGGACCCAGGCTCTCTAACTCCATTTCCACTTGGCTTTGGGTTATATCACTCCACCACCATTTGGTATGAAAAAATATATCACCCAGTGGCTTTTTTATTTTAATTCAGGAACTGGCCCAGTGGCCCAAAAAAAGGGTGATTGAAGAGTCCTTTGGTGGGGAAAAATTCTCATCTAAGTTTTAAATTCAATTCAACAAATTTTTCTAAGTTTTACTGATGTATTTTTAATAGAACTGTCACATCCCAAGGAAAGCACTCCCCCCCAAAAAGTTATTTTAAGCAAAACAAACCAACACACTATGTTGAACAATGCACGTCATATTCTGCCTTCAGCAATTATAGTCTACCACCTGACTGCCAGGAGGAAGGAGACATGCTCCATCATCAATTCTCTGAAGTCATATTCCACAAACATTTATTGGGGACCTAGTACATGCAGAGAGTAATGTTCTAGGCACTGAGGGACAAAGAAGGTTGGTAAAAGACATAGTCTTTGAGGCTTCCAGTCTAGAATGGGAGAATATGATGTATACATGAGTGAGATGTAAAGCAAAGTAGTGTTCTGCTGCCCAAAGAGGATGGTCATTCATTAGCAAAGCAAAGGCTCAGGGAAGATTTTTTTTGGAGGAAATGATACAAAAATAAATAAATAAACAAATGAAGCTAATTCAGTGACTACAACAACGTAAATGAAAAGATGGTTTATGAAAATTGGCTGAAGAAACTGGATATATTTAGCCTGAAGAAAGAAAAAAAAGTCAGCAGAGAAGATTGTGTTTTCAAGTATCTAAAGGGAGGATCAAGTATCTTCATGAAGGAAGGATTCGATGAGTATGGTTTGGCCCCAGAGGGCAAGACCAGGAGTAATGGATGGAAGGTGAAGAGATGTAAGGTTAGGCTTGATGTCAGGAAAAATGTCCCAATAATTAGAACTGTCCAAAAGTAAGGTGAGCTGCTTAGGGGGTGCTGGGTTATTTTCTACTGTGGGTCTTTAAGCAAGTAGAGTCTTAATAACAAATTTGTGGGGTATGTGATAGTGGGGATTTCTTTGAGGTCGGGGTAAGATTTGGTGGCCTCTGAAAATTAGGGATTCTGTAATGAAAGAGTCTAACTTAGGTAATTGAACAAATATTGAAGGATCTGGAGAATAAATAATGAAATGTCCCTGTCTATTCATGGTAAAGATGAGAAGAACTGCTAAGAGAGTATGCTATTATATATATATGATCAGTCAAAGTCATTCTATAGGATGTTTTTGCTTAATTGTTTGTCTTTGTCACAAGGGAAGTTTCAGTCAAGAGGAAGGGAAGGTTAGCTTTTGTATGTGTGACTTTTTTTCCCCCAGACATGTCTTGAAGAAATATCAAAGGCATTAATAAAACATATTTGAATGAATGAGATTAGAAAGTGACTTAGTGACTTGTTGGATCATAGGGTTAGGAAGTGCCCCAGTCAGAATTTGACTCCAATTCTTCTGACCTCAAGGTTAGTGTACAGCCTAAATTTAATACAGCCCTTCCTCACCTCCCTGAAGATGGCCCTTCTGTTTGCCTAGTGCAGTGTTCAGTTAGGTGGGGTTCACTGGCCCAATTCACACCCCTAGGTAAGGTCTTAAAATGAAGGTTTTCAAGTCAGTTTCCCAGCTCAATGTGTATTCCCCATGCTCTTCTTGAATGTCTCTCCATCAATTCTAGGCCTAAAAGGGCTTAGGACTAAAATCCTGAGCTTGAGTCCGAAAGAGGGCTGACACTGAACGACCCTTGTCTGTGAACTAAAGCAAATCACCTCTTGAGCAATCTTTTAGAAAGAAACTTGAACTCACCCAAGTAACAGCAGAGCCAATGATAATAGAGCTGATTTGTTCAGACTTATTATTTTGTTTCAATAAAAGCCCTGTCTCCGGTTTCTTCAGGAGGGGAGTGGAGCCAAGGAAAACTCAAAGCGCACGCAGAGGTTTCAGACTCATTGTTGAAACACGACGGATGCTCCAATAACAAGGAAATCGTTTTTCAAATGCCTCACTCAAGAGCCAGTGCTGCTGTTAGCCAGATTCAGGAATGTACAGGGGCATGACTGAAGCTTGTAATGCCCATGGTGGGTCTCTGCTCTTCAAGCAAGTGAAAATGCTCGTCTGTACATGCTCACTGGCATGCTGGCTGCCTGGCCAGGGACAAGACACCGATAGTTTTGTCTTCCAAGCTGAGAGAGATTGCTGGCAGCACACTGTGATCATGTCAAGCTGAGGGGAATATTTTAAAGAGAGCCCATCATTGTTTTTCTTTCTTTAAATGGTAGCCACTGAAAAGTTATGCAAACACTTCAGCTGTGGAATATATAATCTGACATTTGGCATGGCTTTCTTGTTGATCCAAGAAGGGAAGTATGCAGTATATGCCGAGTGGTTGTTTTACTGACTATTGAAGAAGATAAACCAGATACTATTATTCTCTCACCTCTTCAATTTTAACTAGGTCACTGCCCACATTTATTTCCTAGCCACCCATTGTAGTTTCAACTGAAGGGCAACAGGGGCTTCTTAGAATAAATGATTCATCTTTTGCAGGTAGGTGTTTCAACAAGGTGTTGGGTGGTTTGGGTTTGTTTCTTTTTTTGGACACATTTAATGCTTGAGGAATCTCAATGGTTGTGTTTTTCTCAAGGAGTTAGCCACTCTTTCCTATGGGTCTGGTGTGGAAGGTTCTGTGTGCCCTACATGAAGTAATTGTTAATAAAATTTTCATTCCCTATACCTCTCATTTTTATTTTCTTAGTAAGAGACTGCCCTTCTCATTTCCTTCCCTTCTATCATTTCAGAATATCTATCTGACTACCATTTCTATACCAATCCACCCATGAGAAATTTCCTGTGCCTTATAATGCTGCTATGATGGTCTCATGAGACAGCACCAAGGCTCTTAAGGTAAAAACATAACATACGCAGGTGAATTGATAGCTGGCCTTGGATTCAGAACTGGATTTAAAAGTCCTCCCCCTAACACAACAACCATATGATTATGGACAAGTCAATTATACTGTTAAGTCTGCATTCAGTACTCTTGTCTCTCAACTCTATAAGACTATAAATTGCAAATAAGTTACTGATCTTCATTGGTGGAAAGAGATTCTGCACTAGGATTTCCCAGAAAGAGAGGAGGACAGAGAGAAAGAGAGAGAGAGAGAGAGAGAGGGAGAGAGAGAAAGGGAGAGAGAGAGAGAATGAGAGAGAGAGAGAGAGAGAGAGAGAGAGAGAGAGAGAGGGAGAGAGAGAGAGAAAGAGAAAGATCGTCTCATTGGTAGATCATTCCCCAGGAAAGAAATCTTTAGGAAGTTCCTCATAGGTTAATGTCTTTGTCCCACAAACATCAAACCTTAGCCTAAAAGGGCCGGAGTCTCCCATTGCATCTTGGGCCATCTCCAGTCATCCTGATGTCAGGCCACTGAACCCAAATGGCTCTGGAGGAGAAAGTGAGGCTGGTGACCTTGCACAGCCCTCCCTCACTCAAATCAAAGTCAACTGCAAATAATGTCATCGTCTCCCTGATGTCATGGTCCTCTTCAAGAATGAAAGACAAACACAACAGCAACAACCTGTGAACATACTTAGAAACTATCAACTGGGACATGTGCCAGTTTCATGGTTCCAAAAAGATGAAGAAAGCACATTGCTTACTCTTCAGGAAAGATACCTAGCTTTATGAATAACAGAATTTCCAAACCAGCTGGTATCAAGAGGACAATTCAGAATTCTAAGGCAACTTGAGAACTTTTCAAAATGTTCTTCATATGAATCAGAACAATTGCTTCAGAAGGCCTAATATGCAAAGATCCCATCCTTGAAGGAGATGGACCAATGAAGTAAAGAACTGCTCCATATAATTGCAGACAGAATAACTGTTTATTCATTCTTCTCTACTCCCCACACCAAAGCTCCATCCCACAGAGAGTCTTGGTGTTTGGGCCCCAGGCTAGGATATTACCCTGCCTCTTTGTGACATATTTGCTTCATTCTTGTGACTAAAGTAGAACACAGAAGATCACTGAATGGAAATGCAAGCCCAAAATGCAACTTGCATCTGTTGGAGACAGACAAATTTGGTCATTTCTGCAGATTCTAATTCAGGCTTTGAGACTTAATGTCTAATTAGTGAAAAAAAAAAAAAGAAAATCTCAGTTATTTCTTCCGGAAATTGCCATAATTTATTATGGGAAAACACTAGTCTCTGGATAAAAGAATGACATCTTGGTTGATGATCCCAAGGGTTTGGAACTCAGACAATGGACTGGAGACAGGACCATGTTGGGGGATGGAAAGAGCATGGGAATATCACCCATCCTATTGACTTTTCTGCTTTGACAACTGCCCAGTAGCTGCAATCTCTGGAAACCTGGGCCTTTCCACCTACTCTACCAATGAGAGTCTCAAGACCACTGGGTGTTGTCGTTCTTTCAAAAATTTAATGTATGTATGTATTCTCTTTTTCATTCGAATGTAAGTTCCCTGATGTCAGGGACCGTCCTGATTTTGAATATTATCCCTAATGCTTAGTACAATACTTGGGGCATTGTAAGGGTTTAACAAATGCTTCCTTCCTTCCTTCCTTCCTTCCTTCCTTCCTTCCTTCTTTCCTTCCTTCTTTCCTTCCTTTCCTTCCTTCTTTTCTTCTTTCCTTCCTTTCCTTCCTTCCTTCCTTTCCTTCCTTCCTTTCCTTCCTTCTTTTATTCTTTCTTTCCTTTCCTTCCTTCCTTCTTTCCTTCCTTTCCTTCCTTCTTTTCTTCTTTCCTTCCTTTCCTTCCTTAGTTCTTTTCCTTCCTTCCTTCCTTCCTTCCTTCCTTCCTTCCTTCCTTCCTCTCTCCCTCCCTCTTTCTTTCTTTCCTTCTTTCTTTCTTTCCTTCCTTCTTTCTTTCTTTCTTTCTTTCTTTCTTTTCTTCCTTCCATTTGGAGACATCTGAAGTCTAGCACAGCTATTTGCTACCTGCATGCATTTAGAGTAGTCCCTGGGCCTCAGGTTGCTCATAAAATGATGAGGTTAGACTAAATGAATTTTTTTTTACATTTTAAGAAAACATTTTTATTTAAAGCTTTGAGTTCCAAATTCTGTCCCTCCCTGCTCCCTGAGATGGTAAGCAATCACATACAGGTTATACATGTGCAATTATGTACAAGAAGTCTCAAATAAAAGAAAAAAATGAGAGAAAGTGAAAAATATCATGTTTTCAGTCTGTATTCAGTCAATATCAGTTCTTCCTCTGGAGGCAGATAGCATGCTTCATCATTAATCCTTTGGAATTATCTTGGATCAATGTATTACTGAGAATAGTTAAGTCATTCACAATTCATCAAACAATATTGCTGTTACTGTGTAAAACATTTTTCTGTTCACATCACTGTGCATCAGTTCATGCAATCCAGATTTTTCTGAAATCATCCTGTTTGTCATTTCTTATAGCACAATAAAATTCCATTATAATCATATTCTACAGCTTTTTTAGCCATTTCCCCAACTGATGGGCAACCATTTGATTTCTAATTCTTAGCCACCACAAAAAGAACTGCTATGAATATTTTGGTATAAATAGGTCCTTTTCCCTTCTTTTGTATGTCTTTGGGATATAGATCTAGCAGTGGTATTACCAGGTCAAAGAGTATGCGCAGTTTTATAAACCTTTAGGCTTAGTTCCAAACTGCTTTCCAGAATGGTTGAACCAGTTCACAACTCCACCAACAGTGCAATAGTGCCCCAGTTTTCCCACATCCCCTCCAACATCCAACTTTTCCTTTTTTGATGTATTAGCCAACCTCAGAGGTGTGAGGTAGTACCTCAGAGTTGTTTTTAATTTGCATTTTTCTGATCAACAGTTCAAGCATTTTTTCATATGACTACAGAAAGCATTGACTTCTTTGTCTGAAAACTCATTCACATCCTTTGACCATTTATCGATTGAGGAATGATTTGAATTTTTATAAAATTGACTTACTTCTTTACATATTTGAGAAATGAGGCCTTTATCAAAGATATTTGTTGCAAAAAATTTTTTTCCCCAATTTTCTGCTTTCCTTATAATTTTAGCTGAATTGGTTTTGTTTATGCAAAAACTTTTAAATTTCATCTTATCAAAATTATTTATTTTATTTTATGTTATCCTCTCTGCATCTTCTTTGTTCCTAATTTTTTCCCTTACCCATAAATTTAAGATAAACTATTCCATGCTCTCTTAATTTGCCTCAGAGTGGGGCCCTGATGCTGGGTTGCTATGGAAGCAGAGTCTCTCTGCTGGTAGGCCCCAAGGGTGGGATCTTAGAGTTGGCCAGCCCTGGGGTAGGGCTTCACTACTCCTCTACAATAGGGTAAAGGACTTACTAGTGGCTTGTGTTAGGGTGGGGTCACTAGGGTAGGGCCTTGAAGTGCTAAAGAGAATGCTCACTTGCCTAGGGGGCTGCTGGTTTATTGGAGAACTGAAGCTTGCTGGTGGATTGCCCCAGGCTTAGATCCTTGCTGCTGAGCCTGGCTGCTGCTGCTGCTACTGCTGCAAATGGACCTCCCTCTCTTCCTACCCCAGTGAGACAGACCTTTCCTACTGGGCTGGAATTTGCTCCCCTGCTCCTAGACCAATTCTGAGGCAGTTTTCTCACTGCTCGGAGGGGAATTTGGGAGGGCTTCAGAGAGTTCCTTCCTCATTCTGCCATCTTGGCACCAAAACTCTCAACTAAATGGCTTCTAAGATCTCTTCCAGCTCTGAATCTATAATGCCATTTGATACTGAGAAAAAAAAATTTTCCATTCTCCATACACTTCATACAATGGGCAAAAACTTAATATGTCCCAAAAGTCTTAGTGTAGTTTTAAGCTTTAATAGCTTAAAGCTGCACTAACACTTGTGGGACATCTTATATTCTTACAAGAGTGAAGAAAGAATAACAAATTAACACTGATGCCATATCTTTCTTCTATGGATCTCACAATCTTCTGCTGAGATAATGGCTTGTATTTCTAAGGTTCTAAAGTGATATGGATCTAAGAAACCACACGGGAGAGTTTTCCAAAGGAATTTGGTCTAACTTCATTCATATGGAGAATTTGTCCAATTAGTCACCTTTTCTTATTTTTCCCAGCAAAATCATGTCCTTGACATGTCATCTAGAACTAGGTTAGAGTACAGAGAGACTGAACTCTATAAATAAAAGACAGTTCACAGAAGATGCCATCCTCGGGTATTACTGTAATTCACTTCCACAGAATAATACACACATTATTTCACAGGTCCCTCTGCAAGTCCCTTAAATGAGTCATTTCTGAAGTTTTCCATGGCTTTGTGTGTATCCTTTATATCATTTGAAGCATATCTTGATGTAGACAGCTACCTATCCTCACAACAAATGTGTTTCTATAAATATTCTGTAAATTCTGTAAACATTTTTGTAAATATGCTGTGTCATCTCACCATTGAGATGCCATATCAAAAGCTTCAGTTCAAACTGCCAGTTAGAATAGTCAGTTCTTCCTTGATAGTCAGTCAGTAAGCATTTATTAAAGGCTTACTATGTGATAAGCATTGTGGTAAGCACTGGGGATACAAAGAAGGGTAAAAGGTAATCCTTTCTTTTAGAGACAGAAAGAAAGAAAAGAAAAGGAGGGAGGGAGGGAGAGAAGGAAGGGATGAAGGAAGAAAGAAAGAAAGAAAGAAAGAAAGAAAGAAAGAAAGAAAGGAGAAAGTGATAGATAACTGTGCATTTATTTAGTGCTTAGTATATGCCAAGCACTGTACTAACCTCTGAGGATAAAAATGCAAAGGTCCCTGCCCTCAAGAAGCTAATGGTGGAAGACAACATAATTCAGGCTTTCCCCTTTCTCCTGTACTACTACAACAATCTAATTATTCTCCCTGCCTCCATTTTCTCTCTTCTCAAATCCATCTTCTGAAAAGCTTCCCAATTTATATTTCTAAAGCCAAGTTCTGACCATGTCACTCCCCTGATAAAGAAGCTTCAGTGGCTCCCTACTGCTGCAAGGATCATCTATTAACTCTTGTATTTGACATTTAAAATTCTTTACAATTTGGCTCCCACCTATTTTTCTCAAGTTGGTTAAGTATTATTCACCCTCATGCACTTTAACTTCCAGCCTTACTTTCCCTCCACACTTGCACATTTTTTGTACCCCTAGGTCCCTTCTAAGGTCAGCTAATTTGCCACCTCCTTTAAGAATCCTTTCCTGATTCTCCCAATTATTAATAACCTCTTAAAAGTAGAATTTATTTATTTTGCATATCTTTTGTTTTTACTTACCTGTTGTCCCTGCTCAGTCCCCCAATGGAATGTAACCTCTTTGAGGGCACAGATTCTAAACACACACACACAACACACACACACACACACACATGCATATGCATATATGTACATATGTATATGTTTATATATATTCACTAACATTAGATGAAAAAAGGGCATCACTGACTCACTCTAGGAAGGAAGAAGACCAAGAAAAATGAGAAAAATGGGAAGAGAAGGTGCAGGCAATACAGGCAAATGGGAATCTAGGTAAATGCAATATATAGGAACGTAGAATAATAAAGCTATAAGAGAATTCACCAAGTAACAATAGAGGAGAGAGAGTATTTTTATTATCAGATGACTAGACTTTATGAAAGGATGTTTCCTAACAAGGTTAATATAAAGTATCCATCCCCCATTTAAAATACAATTTGAATTTTATTTACCCGGAGTTTTTTGGCTTTGTATCTTTTAGCTGTCTAGTCAAATTCCCTTATTTTACAACTGAGAAAGACTGAGGCCCAGGACAGGCAGCTGACTTGGCCTAGGTCACCCATGACCAGCTGGTGCTCACACTCTGCTCTGCTCTTCATTTGTTCCATGCTCCTGCTCCTTCTATATAGTCTTTAATTTAAAAAATATATTGCATAGAGAATTCTGTGATATGTATGTGTGTATCTATATTGTATACATGTGCATATGTATGTAAAGATGTAGCAATCAAGAAACATTTATTAACTGCTTACTTATATGCCAAGCACTGCAGATTTGGTGACAAAAATGAATAGCCCCTAGTCCTCAAGGAGCTAATATATGATCAGGTGAAACAACATGTGTGTGCATGCATATATACACATATACACACATATATATGTATATATAAATGCATACATATTTATATGTGTATATGCATTTGTATACATAGATATGTGTGAAATATACACAAAACAAATACAAGCCAGTCAAGTGAGCATTTTAAGTACCTACTATGTGCTATGCACGGTACTAAGTGCTAAGGATACAAATACAATGAAATAGAAAGACAGTATCTGCCCTCAAGGCACTTACATTCTAATAAGAGAAAAAAAGACATAAAAGAAACTGAAAAGGGAGATGAGGTATGATGGAGTCTGTGTGGCATCCCGATGAGAAGTGAAGGTTGGCTCAAGGTGCTTTTCTCAAACAGAGGTTCTGGGAGGAGCCACCCCCCCATCAGAGAGAGGAGAGACAAGGGTCAAAGGTACTCCAGATGAAAATTCCAGGATGAAGTATTTTCTGGGGGCATCAATGAGGGTTTCAGATTGCAGCCTGGTGAGAAATGAAGAAATAACACATGGTAATTCTGGTGAGGAAGGCAGGAGCATCTAGAGCAGTCAGGGAAGGCTTCTTGTTAAGGGTAATCCTTGACTTGAATCTTGAAAGAAACTAGAAATTCTAAGAGAAGGAACTGAGAAAGAGGGAATTCCAGGCATGTATATGTTACATTCCAGAAGTATATATGTTAATGTATACATATGTATATGTGTATATGCATATGTGTCTATGTTGTGCATATTAATGTTTATGCAATGTATTGTGTATTGTTATGTACATGCATGTGCACATAGATGGTTATGTGTGTGACGCATGTATGTTTTGGTTATTTTGTACATGTGTGCTTACATGAATTGGGTGCTTGTATGCATGTGTCAATGCATGTGTGACAGTGAAGTTTGTGTTGCATGGGCATATGTGCATTCATGCAGGTGCAAATATATACATAGGCACATTACCAGGATTTATCATTTCAGAAATCAATTCTACTTTAATGAGCTATAATATGCTATGTAATGAAGGTGGAAAATCATAGTGAAGGAGAGAACACTTCTGAACTTAGGGGTTAAATTTTAGTCTAAAAAGGATACATCTTCAGAGGAAGGCACAATGGAGAGATCACTCCAAAGGCTCTAGGGTCGGACGACTAGGATTCAAATCCCAATTGTGATGGTTACTAGCTGTGTGACCTTGGATGACTCACTTACTTTTGCTGGGTCTCAGTTTCCTCATTTAGA
Source organism: Pseudochirops cupreus (assembly GCA_028627135.1). Taxonomy (NCBI): domain Eukaryota; kingdom Metazoa; phylum Chordata; class Mammalia; order Diprotodontia; family Pseudocheiridae; genus Pseudochirops; species Pseudochirops cupreus. Next base: position 322,124,590 of record CM053580.1, on the reverse strand, counting down.
AAATGAGGGGTTGGACTAGATGAGCTCTGAGGCACCTTCTAGCTCTACATCTACATAGCATAGAGAAGCTGATAAAAGAGACTGTAAATGACACTCCAGAGGGTCGAGTCAGCATAGGTATGTGATGTCTCCCAACAGTGGTAAGTGACTTGGGAAGCCTCCCTTGCTCACTGTTTGGATTTTGATGGCTGAGAGTATGTGTAAATAGTAATTATTTTGTTCTGGCCAGAAACTCTGAAGGTCTTCCCCTCCCAGATTGATTTTTTGGGGAAGACAAGCTAGGCCATTTTTTGCCTCAATTCTTAACTAGCCTTTAGTCACTGAATGGGTGTTGTCTCAGACAGACTGAGACATGGGAAGGACCTTAACTTTAAAAGGCTAAGATTTTCCACTGCATCCAGGGTCATCCCCAGTCTCCCTGACCTTGCTACTAGACTCCGATGACTCTGGAGGAGAGAATGAGGCTGATGACTTTGCACTGCTCTGCTGTACTTAAATCCAATTCACTTGCAAGTCTAGATACAACCCTCCTGCTATCATTGGTCCTTTTCAAGAAGTAAGAATAAACAATGACAACAATAGTGACTTGGGAGCAGGAGATGAGAAGGGGCAGTATTAGGGATTCAGAGGGTAGGACCTGTGGGGGAACAAGGGATTGGAGATGAGCAAAGAGAAAACAATATTGGAACTGACTGACCAGTGAATTAAAATGAGTAGAAAGGAAAATGAAGCCAGAATAGGGGTAATGAACTGGGAGAAAAGAGAAACAACAAGGGACTAAATATCACAAGAGAAGAAGCACTGAAGTGCTAAAATGAAGGACTGCAGAAGGTAAAATTAAAAGAGATGGAAATTTCAGAGCCTAAGATCAAGGGGCCCTGGGTTCCTTATTTGCATTATCTCTGTATCAACATTTATATAGTCCCAGGGCTAACAGGCATACATAATGTATATCATACGTCTAGTCTCATCTACAAAATAACTGATACCTTGCAGTACCTGGCAGCAAAAATACCTGAGGGCTGAGGCAAAAGACTTAGAATTGGGATAGTCTAATTGAGAATTACTCCAGACTCTCACATTATTATAAATGATACAAAGAATATGACAGTATTCTTACTCAATCTCCACTTAATGGCTGTTGACTTCTCTTTCTTTGATTTATAAGCCCCTACATGCCATGAGCTTCATTTTCTCTATAGTCTTTAAAACATTCAAAGTACTTGGATCCCAGTCCCAGGGGACGTTAGTCTCCAGGCTATTCTGTTGCATAAGCTATTTCATGGAAATAAGTTGGAAATTTCTTGGAACTCATTAGCCCTCTAGAATGAAGAACTCTTTTGCTTTTTTCTTTATAACTCCAACTTTTTGCAGGGCACCTGGCACACAGAAGGTGCCTATTAAATGCTTTATGGTTGAGTGATTGATGTATAATTTAAATTATTGATTTAATTCATTAAGTTGTGTCCAGGTGTTCTAAAGGAGTTACAGCAGCCTCCAAAGGGACATAGCATAACACTGCATAGAATCGCAAGATTGAAAGAGATACAGAGACCTCTTCTAGTGGATGCTACACACTCTTTCCAGAAACAAACCTTAATTTCCCACAGGTCGTGCACATAGTAAGCACATAGATACTTGTTGAATGAATGAATGTGATTTCTCTCATTCACTGATGGCATTATTTGTGAGTCCTGCTTTTCAATACCTTTAATACTTGAATTTCAATATTACAGCACTCAAAAGAGTTATGATTTCATTGATGTGGGTGCTTCATCCCCTACTACAGTTCACAAGCCCTCTCTAACTTAGGTGATGCTCTTAGCCAGAGATGTGCTAACGAATGTTTGAATACTTGCTCTCGGGGGGAAAAGTATGCTCCTGTAATTTGTATTATTAGTATTTTTCCCATCACTTTCCTATGTCTAGGCAATCAACAAAACAATAAATCAAGCCCTGATTGGTAGGATTTTTACCCATTTCTAAGGTGTTAATATTCATACTGAAAATTAAACAAGAGGTTCTCAGCTAGTAAGAACCAGCTTTGCTAGTAAAAACCTTAATCTTAGCTGAAAGGACCTAGAATTAAAAGAGAAGACATCCAGTCTAACACTGTCTTTTTATGTATGTGTCAAGAGGGAATGTGATAGATTGGGAAAAGCACTGGTTTTCATGTCAGAGGCCCTGGGTTCAAGTCACGCCTCTGTAACATCAATGTGTTTCAGTTTTCTTATCTGCACAATAAGGAATTTGGGACTCTATAGCCTCTGAGGTCCATTCAGACTTTAGAGCTAGAAAAGAGTTAAACTTGGAGCCATAGGACCTGAGTTCAAATCCTGATTCTGCTGCTTATAACCTGTCTACCTTTGGGCAAATCTTTTCACTTCCCTGATGCTCAATTTCCTCTTCTGAAAAATAAGAGGATTACACTAGATGTCATCTAGGGTTCCTCCTGTCTCTCAGTCTATGAGCCTGTGTTGAGTTTCTGTAGCCAAAAAAAAAAAGTCATTGCAATTCATGGTGTGATGTAATTAGGGTGGTCCTTAGATTTTAGTCTGTCACTCTGAGCCTCTCCAGCTTGATAAATTACTCCCTTGGAATACGCTTTGGACATTCCAGGTTCCCTCCATGCCACAATGGGGCATCCGAGTAGGACTCTAGTGGAAATCACTACTTCGGAAGACATGTAATTCCCTCTATATGGATAATCACTATGCTAAGGAAAATAACAACCCTTCCATGCATCAGTAGAGAGCTTACTGAATAGTTGTGCTCAAAAAAGCCATCCTAGCTTTCTAAGGCTGAGCCTTTCTGCCCTTAGCTAGTCTTTGTATTGCATGACAATCCATTTTCAGCATTTTATGCTTGAATCCTTTCCAGCTTGGTTGGACCAACTAGAGCTCGTTCTCCGCTGGCACAGCCTTCAAGAATTCAGTCACCTCCACTTCAAGATAAGGCATCAGAGTAGGACTTAAGTAGAGGTCAACAACCCTCAGTGTGCGGAAATTCCTCCTTAAGGAGCCATTTCAGCCTGTTTCCTCTTGTTCTCTCTTTAGTGAAGACACAAGACAGCTGGTTATTCTCCTATTTATTGAAGTCTTCATAAGTTTGATGATTTTACTAAATCATCTCAGAGTTTTCTCGTCTCTCTTCTTTTCTTCTAACTTCTGCTAACAAGGTAGTCCCTTTCCTAGGCAATGCCATTTTGTCCTATCTTGTCTTCTCCAGAAGACTGCTTCCTGATCTACCCTCCTCTCTCTAATCTTCAGTCTTCCCCTAGCTAGTTGTTCCTTCCCTACTGCCTTCAAACATTCCCCTGTAGCATAGAATCAGCATTTATTTTACTGAAATGCTCTCTCTCCTTATCTCCACATTCTGCCTTTGTGCTGACCTCATTGTCATATGCCTGTGAAACCTAGACAATCTATCAACACCACACCAGGAAACTGAATCATTTCCATTTGAATTGTCTTAGGAAGATTCTGAAGATCATATGGTAACATAAGGTAATGGACACCAAGATCCTTTCCTGAGCTGAACTGCCAAGCATTCAAACTCTATTTACAGAGAGAGCAACTCTGATGGGTTGATCATGTTGTTTTGATGCCAAAGGTACATATGACTGCCTAAAAGACTATTTTACAAAGAACTCACATGAGGCAGGTCCTCACACAGAGGTAAGAAGAAGTTATACAAGAAAACTTTTAAGGTCTCTGAAGAACTTTGAGATCAATTGTGAGACATGAGAGACACTGGCATCAGCCCAGAATGGTATGCCTGCATCAAAGAAGATGCTGCATTTTATGAGCAAAGCAGAATTGTAATAGCTCAAAAGAAACATGAGATGCACAAATTTAGAGACATCTCCACTCCAAATGTTCACACAGACCATTTGTGCTCTATCTGCGGTAGAACCTTCAAAGCTCATATTAGTCTGATCAGCCACAGTCAGGCACATTGTACTTTGACCCCAACATAGTAATGTCATTTTGGTCCTCTTCAAGAACAAAGGACTACAAACAACTGGATTTCTCTCACCTGTTTCATGTATACAATTAGTCACCAAATCTTGTGATTTCTATCACTAAAATACTTCTTGCATCTATCCAGATTTTATTTCTCGGGGAGACTGCTCTAGTTCAGGTAGAGGGTAGACATGGAGTCTGGAGAAGCCTGAATTCAAATTCTGTCTTTGACACATAACTCACCTAGCCCTCACAATGCCTGAGGCAAGTCTCTAAGACCATGATGGACAAGTTGTGGTTCTGCATTGGTAAAGGGCTAGGTGAACACTAGGAATTCCCTATGCAGATGAAGTCACAGGTTCAAAAAAAAAAGAAAAGAAAAAATAAACAAATACATCTAAATATCCTACTCATTACATTGAGTTGTTGAGTTTTGATTGACTGAGATAGTGTGGTGCAATGGAAAAAAATCAAGTCTTAGTAGTATAATATGTTATACACCTGGTTCTGATACGTCCTAGCTGTGCAACTGTTGACAAATCATTTAACCTCTTTGTATCTCATTGTCTTAATCTGTCAAATATAATTTGTCATGATAATAGACATAGGCAAGAAACTCTCACATCTTCTTAGGTCCTACATGCACCACTCTAACCCTGGGAATATGCCCAGTACTTGAACCATGGATAGAGGAAATCTTCTTCAGGGTGAAAGGCAGCTACATCAGAATTGTATGTATAGGCATGGAGAATCCACAATATCTCCCAGGCTGTGTCTACTTCTACAACAGAAGTCATTTGCTCTATTCACCTTGTAGCACTGTTGTGAGAAGAATGCTTTGTAAAACTCTTATAAATGTAGGTGATTTTGATTATTTTGGAATTAGAAGCAAAGAATGTCAATATAGCTCCCAGAAGGGAGACTTGTTTTAACTTCTCCACCTTCGTTTATGAATTATTTGTTTGATTTAGACTTGTGATTTCACTGGAGTAAGGATTTCCCATTGTGTAAAATCTTTTCACCAATGCAACTCAGTCAATTCTCTTTAACTTATTGTCCTAGAAAGTTGCCTAAAGCTCTGAAAATTTAAAGCAATGACTAATCTATAGTTATAAGGTTGAAGTACTTCAGAAGCAGACCTTGAACTCAGGTGTTCCTTATTCCAAGGTCAGACCTCTATGCACTAAATTATACTGCCACTCTTCATTTATGATAGCATTAGCAAAACCAAGAGTGAGGATCACCATCCAAATGGTAGTCCTTTTCTCCTCTACTGAATATTAGAAATTACGAAAATATATAAAGGATTATTAGATTTAGAGCTAGAAGGGATTTAGAAATTCTTTCAAGTGTCCTTTTGGCAGTCTAGTGAAACTTATAGATCTCTTCTCAAAGTGACGTTTTCTAGTGCATGAAATACATAAGGTGTTCCAAAAGTCTTAGTAATGTAAAATCCTATCTCTGGTAAACAGAATGACTCTCAAACCTCATTGCACATACAAAAGCATATTTAGTATGAAGCAATTCCATTCTGGTTCCCATACAATGAAATCTAGTTACTAATACCAAAGAGAACTCACTATAAAATTAGTTAATTAAAATCTCCTTAAAGGGATCCCATGACGTTACTCCCAAGGCTAGCCCTAAAAGTGAAATGCCACTTACATCCTTCTATATGCTTAATATTATAAAGTTTTAAGTGTGACAGGAGTTTAGTGCTTATCCAGGTCACCTAAGATGGGAGATATCCATGTGGAAGATGTCTTCCAGGTAACAGGAGGACTGGTACATGAGTAGACATTCTACCTTGGCTTACCTTGTAGTTGAGAGTAGTCTCTTCCACTGATGGTATAGCCAGAACTGCCTGTATCTTTAAAACTACCAGGCTGGAACAGTCTTTCTCTCTTTTCTGCTGTCTAATGGTGAAGGATTCATTCACTCGGAGCAGTGATGCCATGCTATAAGCCGGGGAGGGGTCTTGGGGCCACCTCCCTTTTCCCCTGAGGTTATATGACCTCAAGAAAAGAGCTTGGAAGTTTGATCATATTTCATTTATCCTTTTTAGTTCCCTATGAATAGAGAATGGGCTCCCCAGACTGGGAGCTTAATCCATGGGGTTTCTGGAGCCCAGGATCCCTTGTTGGAGTTATAACTAGCCCAAAAGGGAAGCCCTGAGAAGCCAGAGTCCATGGGTACAAGTGCAGAAGGGCTTTCAACTTGGCATATGGTGAAACTAACAGTATGTAGGAACTCTTAAGCTGTAAATTTAATCCTCCTCCCTTCCTCAGAGACTAAGGTAGGATAGGGAGGAATTATGTCAATGAAGTCCCAGAAGAAACTGCTTACATGTTGTTATATCCTTGAAGGAAATATTCCTTTGTAAGAAACTAATCTGATTATTAAGTAGTCAAATGGAATCAGGCCTCTTGGTTTGGATAACACAGTGGGTGGGTACTAGAGCCACTGGCAGAGAGGAGAGTCCCTAACCTTCTAAAGTTATCAAAGAACTCTAGTGGAGGGATAAAATAGAACACACATGATCGTCAGGCAATGAGGATCATAGAATCACAGTCAATTTTTTTTAACGTCTGTATTAAGATTGTATCAAGATGTTCCCTTCTCATTAAACTCACTACCAAAGGGAGAGAAGTGAAAATAAAAACAAACATCTATTTTACTTCTTACTACTTTAGAACAGAGGCTAATTGGACCCTACTTGATTGTGGCCATAGAATGTGACATCTTACACAAATCAAAATTCAGGGTCTCATTCCCCAATGCTGCCATATTGGAGGAAGAAATCAAGATGATGAAGAGAAGCAGAGAATGGGGCAAAGGATTACAGTATACAGATAGTATCATTTTATCATGTCCATCCAACTGATGGTACCAGAAGTGTTCCTGGATTCTGTTATAATCATTCTATGAATAATCTTCCTTTGCTAAGCCTGATTCAAGTTTGTACCCTGGATACCCTTTTCTTACTTTCTTGCTGGGAAGAACCCTGAAATTTCTATCTCCTTGCCTGAGGTCCTCTGTCCCCCACTATCTAGCTATCTCTGAACCAGTTTCCTGTAGGCTCTGCTTCTCCTCAGCAAAATCTCCCACCACAGGCTCCATGTAACTACATTCAGCCTATCAGGGGCAGAGTTTATTCTCATAGCAGGGAAGCTTCCTGTGGTCTCTGCTTGTACCCTTTAGCAAATTCCCTCCATCACAGGCTCCATGTGATTACATTCAGCCTCTTAGCGGGGCAAAGTTTACTTTCAAAGCAGGGGAGGTCTTCAAATTCCCCCCTGGGTCTATTAAGGGGCAGGGATCATCTTCAAATTCCCATTCCCATTATAGGAGGCATTGTCCTAAGCTTCAGATCCCTGCGTGTGAGTAAATATTGATCTTGTATTGGTTTGTGGGAAGGCCAAAGGATGCTGTGGCTCTCAGGGTTATTATGGCTTCTGAATATCTTTGGTACTATCATACAATTGGCTTACTGGTTTTGGGATTTGGTTTTCTGGTGTTTAAATAAATGCTTCAGTTCTATCCTCTATCTGAAGAATCTGGTATATTTTGCAATTGAACATCATGTGATATTTATAGTAATGGTCTTTGTAATGATCGTGGGCGCTATAAATATTGCATTGGCACTACAGAAGGCTTATATTAGCCCAGTTGGAACGTATATGGTTTTGTAAGGCTGATAATTAGCCAGTTCACCTTTCACTTCCATGGAATATAGCTAAAAAAAAAATAGCAGGAGCCTCCTTCTCATGGGTCAATATTTTCTTTGTCATAAGCTGCAAATGTAGTAGCCACTCAAGTTGATGCCATCTTTGTGGCCAGCAATAGAAGACCTTCCAGGTTCTTTTGATGTTTATGCAGCTGATACTACAGGAAAACACACACACACACACACACACACACACACACACACACACACACACACAAACACACGAAAAAGCAAAGCAGCCAGGGTCCTCCAATAAAAACTCAATGAGTTGAGCCCATATTCCACATGGATAGTAGGAGGGGCTGGATGACTCTTGCTCCCCGCCATTATGCCAGGAGAGAGTAGGTAGGACCCTTCTTTCTTTCAGTCCCCAGCTGGAGTCACATCTTTTATCCTCAAAAGCTGTCTCCCAGATAGCCACCAATCGAAAAGCATTTCTTTTTCTACCCACTGAGTTGTCCTGTGCCATCAGTTTTCTCAAATGAGCAACCAATTAAAAGAGTTTTCAAGAGCAGAGAGAACAATTCTTCAAGTCTTCATGACTGACAGGAAGCATCAGAGGATATCTGCACTTGTTCTGAAAGGGTTTGTAGGTGATCCATATACTTAACTGAAATTCTGACTGAGCATTCCATGTGGAGGGGACAGGGAAGCAGAGGGAGTAGTTGGAGGGGGGATCATCACGAGGGGTGCTACATGGGTAACTCTGGTAGTAGAAGCCTTAGTTAGCAGCCTGGAGTGACACTTGGCTAAAATGAGATTGAGGGATTAGCTGATTTCTCTTATAGGAACAATCTGTTTTCACCAGAAGCAGATAAAAAAAGGATTGTTTGTATATAGCTGACATAATTGCCAGAGGACACATCAACTCACTGAGCTAAGCAACCTAAGCAACCACACCGCATGGTCGCACTTCATGTTTCATTAAATTACAAAATGTAATTGAATAGGACTGATGCAATGAGACTTAATGTGTAAGCCTGGGACATGTTAAAAGATGCAGATCTCTGGCAAACACAATTTAGTGCTGCAATGTTTAATCCTCCCTTCTAACCTGTGCCTCTCCCACATAGACTTAATGGGTTTCTTTACCTCCATTTTATATCTTGTGTTTTTGTTTTATTTTACTTCAAATTCTGCAATGTCTCTGATGAAATCTACAAGATTGCAAGTTCCTTGAGAGCAGGTACCACTGCCCTACACAGCGCCTTGCACAGAGTAGGGGTTTAATCAGCCTATGGAACTGAATTGCTTAATTTGTCCACAGCATTGGAATTTGCCCAAATACCTATTTGTGATTGGAAGATCAGAAAACCGAATATTCTTCCTTTACATCTTCACTTTTTTCATTAGCATTCATATCACAGATATTTTTTAACAGAATTCCTAACCTTCACCAACAAACCGTCTAAGGCAAGGGTTTTTAACCTGGCCCTATGAACTTGTTTTCTAAAAAAATATTTTGGTCATCTACCTCCAGAAAGAGAAGTGATAGACTCTGAGTACAAAATATTTTCTTTCATTTTCTCTATTTTTCTTGTTTTTCCCCCAACAACATGGCTAACATAGAAGTATGTTTTGCATCATTTCATATGGATAATGGGTATTATATTTCTTGCCTTCTCAATGAGTGGGGAAGGGGATGGAGTGAGAGAATTCAGAATTGAAAATAAATATTTAAAAATTGAAAACTGAATTTTAATATAGTTCCCTTTGTAATCCAGTATATTTTATTTTATGCATTTAAAAATATTTTTCTGAGAAGGGAACCACAAGCTTCTGCACTCTTGACATCCATTTTGTGTCATAGATGACACAAAATAAGTAAAGCTGGAGGTGGAGCAGGACTGTCAGGGGAGGTGCCGTAGCAAATTTGCTGTCAAAATGCAGTCCTACTCTTTGCAACTTTCAAGCTGTTTTTTCATCCTATTCTTTTTTATTGTTTATTTTTTTTTCAAGATTTTTTTTCATCCTCTTTACCAAACTCTTAGTTTGATTCTGAATTTCTTCCTTCAGATTCCTATTCTCAAAGATATTTTTAGAGCTCAGTTTTCTATCCTTGGAATCCAGGTGTTCAATCCAATTTTCCATCATGTGTTCTTAATCACTTGCAGCATTCCCTAAGTATCTGTTATGTTTCCAGGTTAACTTTTAATTTAATCCTGTCTTCCTTGAAAAAGTGCTCCTGTGAAACTTTCCTTTCTTTATAGTTTTCCTCCATAAATCCAATGTGACTTATATAGTTTAGATAAAGGGAGAAGGGATGTATCCCACTGGTTTGGAACATTCAGTGTGAAACTTCTTCTAGTTCAGTGAAAGAATTTGCTTAAGGTCCAGTATCTTGAGAGAAAAGGAACAAGAATTCCTGAAAAGTCTAGCAATGTTTACAAAGCAAAGAGAATAAAAGGCATAGTGGTTGATTGTCCTTCAAAATGACCTCCATTTCTGGAAGAGACACATGGAGGCCCTGTACCAGAAACAGGGTCCTGCCCTTAGAATTGTGATTTCACCCTATTCCAGTTTCTTGTCCCACTAATGCTCCAGGTTTATATATTTGGGAAACACCTGTGGTAAGATTTTTCCTGTTACTTCTGTCTTAACTAGAGACTATTGTGTGACTCATATTCTTCTGGAGGTTACTTTCATTGTCAACTATTTCTAACCAATCAGCAAGTATGTTTTGACCTTCTCTTAGGTGTCTAGCACTGCTGGTCTTTGAAGGGATACAAAGGAAGAGCAGGATGGGGTCCCTGAACTTGAGGACGGAGAAGACCTATTTGTGTGAAGCAATTAGTGAATAGCTCAGTGCTGGAGAGGAGGCTAAATTGGATAGTCCAGATGGTGAGGGCAAGAGGAGTTCAGAAAAGGGAGTGAGCAGTGAGGGATGGATTGTGGAAGGGTTATGGAAGAGGGGAAATCTGATCCTCCCCCCAACTTCTCCCTCCTTGCTCATTCTGAGACAGACAATGCTACTTTTTCATAATACTTTCATTCACACGCTTTTTAAAAAACGAAAGCACCCAAAACCCCAAACCAACTCTGGTTGATCTTCTATATCTATGCTGTTTCTTTAAATTTTTATCTCCTTTCTTTTTTTTCTTTAAAAAATACATATCAGTACCTTTTTAAACATTACTCATTTATGGAATTATTCCACCATCTCCTCATCCTCACCCAAACCTAGAATTGAATCTGTCCTTGTTAAAAAAAAAAAGTAAAAAACTACTGAGACAGTGAATACATCTGACAATATATGCAACATTCTGCCCCATAATCCACTCCCACCTGCCCCACAATCCACTCCCACCCCCACCCCGACCTTGATGCTGGGAGTGGAAACACACCTATAACTTTGACACTTTAAAAAAAATTCATCTGTCTTTTGTTTTCAATGTTGATGATACTTCTGTTAAGCTTACAAGAAAAAGGACATCTTGAAAACTGATGACTATAATCTTCCTTCCCCCCAATTCATTCATTTAATTGACATGATATTATTATAACACACATATATCATTTTTCCCCATAATGGTCAAGTTGTAGTAATGTTTTAAGAACTTACCATTCATACTTACCTATCCCAAAATGAATGACATAAATAGAGAGAAAGACAGGCATTTAACTGGGAATTCAACAACAACATGTATATAAAAGGCTAAGAGAACCTAAATAAGTGAGGTGAGGGGTCTTAATCACTAAGGTACTATATAATTTTCCTCTTCCCATTCAGAAGCAACACAGTTGAGTTGGTATGGAAATAACTATTTAACCTCCTGGTGATCTCCTGAGTTCTTTCAAGTACCTTTAAAGAGCTGTCTGGGGCATTTCTCAGCTAAGATGATCATGTACTTGGACAGAATTTATTAGTGACGATGCTATAAGTATCTACTATGTTCCAGGCATTGGAGATCTGAGTGCAATGAATGAAAGAATCCTTACCTGTAAGGAGCTTACATTCTAAGGGGGCAGACAACAAGTGTACATATAATATATATAGAATAAATGCACAGTTAATGAATATAAACATACACAAAGTAGTTAAAAGATAAGGTAGTCTGAGCAAGAGAGTGCTAGCTGGTGAGAGGATCAAAGGGCAATAATAAAAGATGGATGGAATCTAAGGAGAGAGGTGATAAAAAAAATCTGTGTTTGAAACAGATATATATATTAGAGGTTTACTACCTGTTTGACTGTTCTCAAAGGTTCAGAGAACATTCTGTGCCAGAGAAGCAGGTAGAAAGTTGTATGAAATGCAGTAGGATCAGACGGAAATCATCCAAGTGTGACTCACGAAGACTGTGAAGGAGATGCTTCTGTTTTCATGACCTTGAAGATATAAAAAAGACAGAATTGTTCTATCTCCATGACCTCCCAGGAGACAGTATAGATATAGAAAAAGCTTAAAGTCCAACAAGCATGTAAAAATGTTAGCCTAGGAACCTAAAAAGAATCACAATGTTTTTTGTAACATGAAAAACATTCTCCAGAAGGGGAAAAAATAAACAGGATTTTAAAAAAGTCATTTGTGTTCTGGAGTCTGTACAAGATATAGCAGGCCTTGGGAACAAAGATAGGGAATGTTTTTCACCAGGTAGAGTGTGCCTAGCCCCTGACAGCATCAACTTCTACGTCAGAGTTTCTAAGGTCAGTTTAATGGAAGGATCAACATAGGGAGACAAATTGTGGGGCAAGTAAGAGATGACAGATAGAGAACAATCTGAAAATGAATAAATCAAAGATACAGAGAAACCCAGAGGGCTGACTGAACGGCTCCCTGGAAAGCATGAACAAGAGACATAAGCTTAAATAAAAGCTCTGTTGCACAAGGCCTGTTACCTGAAGTGACTAATTTTGACAAATCAGTCATACATGTGGTTAGCACATTAGACAATATGTTTGGTGGAGAGAAAACAATGCCCCCCAGACACTTTTGTTTAGATGCTGTCATTCCATGACAGCTCTAAGCTGTATGGTGAGCATAAACCAACAGGCGACATTCACATTTTCCCAGAGATAACTGAAGAAAATGAGAGAGACAAAGAAGGGAGCCAGAGCAGATGGCAAACACGTTTCTTCAGGTTGTGGGTTATTAGATGGGGATTATTGCATGTGAGTTCTAAAGAAGATAATTGTACCAAGAAATTTCAGTGGGGGATTGATTTATGCAAACCTAGGCTCCAGGCTCCAGGAATCAGCAGTAAGGGCCTTCACAGCAGACAATGCCAGCAGCAGGGCTGGCCACATAGTTGGTATCCAGTGAACTAAAGGATATGGGGGAACTTGTCACCTGGACATGTTAAGAAAACAACTCAGGGAGAAACTGAGGCTTCATTTTGACTTGACTCATAACAGGGAAAGAACTTTGAAGAACATTTCAATTTGCTACTTAGATGGCACAACCCGTTAATCCTTAGATGTTTCTCATTTTAGACACAGAACCACGTTGCCGGCAGGCTGGATCATCAGTAGCTACCCTTTGATGTCCAGTAAGTTGGTCGGTCAACAAACATTTTATTAAGCACTTACTCTAGTCCAAGTTTTATGTTCAACATAATGCAGCTACTGGAGGTTTCAGCTAGATGGTGCAGTGAATAGAGCACTGGGGCTAGAAGACCTGAGTTCAAATTTAGCCTCAGACACTTGGTAGCTGTGTGACCCTACCAAGTCACTTTACCTCTGTTTGCTTCAATTTTCTTATTTGCAAAATAGAGATAATAACACACCTACCTTCTAGTAAGTATCAAAATGAGATATTTTTAAAGCTCTTAGCATAGTCTCTGGCTATTATATATATGTATACATATATATATATATGCACACATATACATATATACACATACATACATAGATACATATATATGGGGAGAGAGAGAGAATGCAAGCATTAAGTACTATTATTTTATTTTCTCAAAAGTATCTCAGCAGATAGATGATGCCAAAAAATAAACAAACCCCAAACCCTACATTTAGTTTTTTTTAAAGGAGATTGAATTCTCATAGATGGTGTCATTATCAATCAGCAAGCATTTATTAAACACATGCTATGTGCCAGATGCCACAGATACAAAGCTAAAAAGGAATTATTCCCCTCCCTCAGGGAATTTCTGCTCTAAAGGGGATACAAGCTATACATGTCCAGGTAGATATAAAAAAAAAACAGAATAAATACATACACATATAGAAGGGGAGACGACACATACGGAAATAAGTAAATGCAAAACAAATGCATAATATATATGATACAAATCAAGTAAAACAAATATAAAATAAGAATTTAATTATAACCTGAAAAGTTTGTTAATGAGAGGCCAAGAAAGTCAGGTGCAATGCCTAAAGAAAAGCATCGACTACCTCCCTTCTTTGTGAGCCAGGCACTAGCCCAGATGCTGGGGATACAGAGAAAAAAATGAAACAGCCCCTGCCCTCTAGGAACTTATATTCTACTTGGGGAAAGAGCACGTAGAGGTTTTTTGGGTTGGGAAAGTCATAGGGATGATGAATGGAGGCACAGGGGAGCTCATTGGTACACCTTTTGCAAGAATGATGCTAGCACTGATTTGATTGTGATTCCCGGAGGAAGATCTAAGACCTTTGAGTATTTGAAGGACTATTAGAAGAGGAATCAGTTTTATTTTACTTGGTACAATGGGGGGAAGCGGTCTAGGAGCATTTCAAACAAATATAAGGGGAAAAAAATCTCCCTCACAATTAGAATTATCCAAAAGAAGAATGACTGATTTGGGAGGTGGGGGTTTCCTCATCACTGGAGGTTTCTGAGGAGCTACTAGATGAGCATTGTCTTAGGGATGTTTTAGCAGTCATTGCTCAGGTATGATTTGAATCAAATAACCCAGAAAGTGCACAGATAACATGCAGCTATCCTGTTCAAGAGTAAGAATAAGGATCATATATCAAAATGGACTGTGCAGGTTGGGGCACCAGCAAAACAGAAAGAGAAAGTCATTCCAAAATGAATTTCCTGTCACTGGAGGTGCTTATTGAATGAATTAATTAATGAGCATTTATTAAGCACCTACTAGGTTACAGCTCCTGCACTACCCACTAAATCCAAAGATAAGCTCTTATCTGTGAGGAGTGGCGAGGGAAGACAGTTTTGGTCTAGGCAGATTTTCCAGAATCACTGTATAGATTTGATTTAGGGGTGATTACTGATTAGATTTAAATCTAAAAGGTCATATAATCCAAGTTCTTCATTTTACAGATGAGGAAAGGGAGACCCAAGAAACTTGTGACTTTCCCAGGGTCACACAACCAGTATGAAAGTATCTCAGAGCTGAGGGTCTAATGCAGGTTTCCAGACTTCTGGTCCAGCCTCCTTTCCACCATCCCACAGAGATCTCCAAATTCTTCAGTATGATATTGTGTAAAGAGCTCTAGACTAAGAGACTGGAGACCTGGGTTATAGTCCCACAACTAACTGTATGGTCTTGGTATGTCTCTTATCCCTGGGACTCACTTTTCTGATCTGTAAAATAAGGATGTTAAAAGCAAATTATCTAAAAGATCCCTTCAAGTTCTCACAATCTGTGAATCCATGAACCCCTGAGGTCACTTCCAACTCTGAGAGCCTCCATTTCTGTGCCGGGTTCTTTCCACTGGGACACCCATCCCTAAAGGATGTCCTGTTGGAAATAAGGAAGAAATAGAAGACTGATGGACAGGTCATACTTTCATATCAGAGTCAGAGTCATCCCTTGATCAGAATGCCTAGAACTTGGCAGAGCATTACCTCAGATTGATACTCAACTCCTCTGGTCCTGGAATTGGGATTTGGGTAATAGGGTGTTGTTTTGTTTTGTTGGCTCTAATGTAAGTGGTTTATCTTTACTCTATCACCAACTTTGTGGATTTGTTCCTTATATCAAACCTGATAGTATGAGACAGGGAGATGCACTTCAGCATGATACTAACTCTGTCATCCTTTTAAGCCATCTTTTTGGATTTAAGCTTTGGAAACAGTTGTGTGAGTAGGGATTGAGGAGAGAATCTAGTTTCTCTGTGTAGTCTCTGGGTGCCTCCTTCTTTCCAAATGCCAAACCCATCCACCCAATAGTACACTACACTGAATCGTCCTAGTTTAGAAACAGTTCAGAGCTTGTGGATTACCAGACACGGGTTAGGCTAGGTTAATGGTTATGGGCCATATGGTAGGTCACGCCTTGCTGAAGAATCCACCCAGTCTAGGTACACATAGGCTTCACAACACAACCAACAAATCACAATTTACAGGCATAGCCTGTTCTCAATTACTCAGGCTAATGGGGTACAAGAAGAACTTAATCCCTGTGTACTTCTCTGGGATGGTGATAGGAAGGTAGGAAAAAGGAGATGGTTTTTAAGGTAAGTGTCCAAGTCAAGCTAATATTGTCTTTTTAAATGTGGGTAAAGAAGATAAACCAAATGCCAGATAGCCAGAGGGTATTCCAAAAGCCTTGACATGATAGATTGTCATAGCCATATAAACTAGATGACTAGAAACCAATGATTGCCTCAAAGAATGCTCCTTTTGAATGAAAAAAAGAGCTATGTGTCAAAAATGGAAATTTGTGAAAGGTATCTCAGAATGAATTCAAAAGAATGGTAAGGCCCTGTAAAGAATAACATCAGGGTCAGCAGCATTGTGGGATGATCAACTATGAAGGATTCAGCTCTTCTTAACAACACAGTGATCCAAGACAAGTACAAAGGACTCACACAGGAAAGTGCTATCTATATCCAGATAAAGAACTGATTGAACTCTGAATGTAGATCAAAGCATTTTTTCACTTTATTCTTTCTTGTGTTTTTTTTCCTTTTGATCTGTTTCTTCTTCCACAACTATGACTAATACGGAAATATGTTTTACATGATAGCAAATATATAAACTATATCAAACTGCCTACCATTTTCAGAAGAGGAGAAGGTAGAGAAAGATGGAGGGAGAAAAATTTGCAACTAAAAATCTTGTAAAAATAAATGCTAAAATTTTTCTTGATATGTAATTAGGGGAAAAAAAAACATACTATTAAAAGTAAAAAAAAAAAGTAAACTGTCAAATAGAAAAAAAAAAAAAAAGAACAATACCAGGAATGCTAAAGCCTAGCACAAAATAAAACATGCAATGAATGCTAAGGATAACAGCAAAAGAAGACTCTTTTTAAAAAATGTATGTCAAAAGCAAGAGGAAGATTGAAGAGATGGAATTGAAACTCCCATTATCATAATTAACTTTAGAAGTTGTTTAAGTTTCTAGACCCCAACAAATGACATTCCAAGATATATAGAAGAAAGCTTGTGACTGCAAGAAGTCATGCTTTCTGAGTCTTGAAAATCCTGAAGAGGAGAAGGCATGCTACATAACTAAATACAGGAGATTCCTGCCCAGTTTCCAAGAAGGTGGGAAGGGAGGTTCTTCCAACTCTAAAATGGTGAAATTGGCTTTGAGACCCAGAAAAATTACAGAATGCATTTTCAGCAGATGTTCTCAGGGATTACTTTCTTATCCCTCTACACCCCACTGACATTGACAATTGTGCTTCCAAAAGACAGATGTCACATTTCCCCTCAGTATTCTAGGTGGAGTTGTAGTGGTGTGTCAATGTAATTCTATAGCACCCACTCATGTGTCCCCTCTACCAATGTCATTTAGCAATTATTCCACCAAAGTGGAATAGTAAGAATAACTGGTAGAAAATATACTCCTAAAAGAGTAATAACAGAGTCTCCCATCACTACTTCTAGAGTCTGGGGGAAAATACATTCAATCTTAGAGAACAGATAAATAGAAATAGAGATAGATATGGGGGGAGGGAGTGGAATGGAATCAAGATGGTGAAATAACTGCAGACAACATGAAATATATAGGAATCTACCTGCCAAGACAAACCCAGGATCTATATGAACGTAATTACAGAACACTTTTCAGACAAATATAGACCTTTGATGGAGTTTGGGGAGAGGGACACTGTCCCAAGCTTTAGGCTTTTTTGGGCACTGCTTTTTTTAGAGTAAGTTCTGAGGCTTTGGAAGTTTTCAGTGCTTCCAAGGTGGTGTGAACTAGAGAGAGACATGGTCACTGCTGTCCTGGTCTATGCTCTGATCCTTCTTCAGGAAGGGTTCCTTATCCCTTGGGATTGTGATTAATTCTGCTCTCTGGGTCCTGCTACCTTGTGAGCAAAAGCAATACTGCTTCTCAGATTTCCTGCTCCTTCTTGACCAAAAGTGCTCCCCTCCACTCTTGTACTATGACCCAGAAGTGGGTATAAGCAATGAAGCTGCTATACAGCAGCTAGTCCCGAGTCCAGTGCTATTATAGGGGTCCCTTGTAATGCCCTTCTGACCAGTTTCCATGTCCCCTTATGGTCTCTGGCTTTAGAGTTCCCTATACTGTTACTGCTTCTGTCACCTATCTGGTCCTACCACTAGAATTGTACCCATGTAGGCTCTGGGCCAACCTCTACCCCTGTGTCATAGCTTTCACCTTGCAACCTTCTAAGTTGTCTTGGGCCGGCCAAATGTCTCACCCGGACTTTTTGTTGTCTATGTTGCTCCAAAATTAGATTTGAGGCATTGTTTTAAAGTTGTTTGGAGAGGAATTTTGGGAGATCTTGGCTGAGTGCTTCCTCTACTTTGCCACCTGGGCTCTACTCCCTGTTTGGTTCATTTAAAGGAGACTTTCTCACCTGATAAAGATATCAGGGTTAAGTGGGCTGGTATGATAGATTGATCAATTGAGTCAACCAGTCAGCCCCAAACTTTACATTAAGGGAGTTTTGTTGACATTTAAAATTAGAAGTTAGGTTCATAAGCCAGCAAGAGTTCACCTAGAACAAATTCATAAAAATTTAAATGCGTTCCACTTTTTACATGGTTACTAGAATTTTAATCTTGCAACTGAATGGTAACAATGAATGAAGCAGTATTGCATAGAAAACTATCCTTGAAGCCAGGAAGACCTGCGTTCAAGTTACATTTCAGATATCTACTTGGGGTGTGACCATGGACAAATTGCTTAACCTCTCAGTGCTGTCAAACACACTGTGTCCCCAAACCAGATTAAAATATAGTTGAGAAATATTTAACAAAATAAATTAAAATACAGTAAAATGTAGATAATTTCAATATATGGTTTTCTAATTGATATGAGGCCACAGGGATCCTTATATACAGTTTAGTACCCTCTTTTTTCCCATTTGAGTTTGATGTCACTGCTTTAGGCAAGTCTGAGATCGTAAGTTATTGAGAAGATGCTAACATGTAGCAGGAGAGAAAGTTTAGTCATTAAATGAACACACAAATCAAGTCTCACTCCCTAGGCCTACTTGTATAGTAGATTAGGAAATTCTGTAATCACTAGAACGATATTTTCAGCAAAACATTTGAAAAAGTTCCACAAAACATTTTCATGAACAAGAGAGTTATGTGCGGATTAAATGGATATAGAACTCATGAAATGACCAGATCCAAAGGGTGATGATTGGTGCAGATGGCTAAAAGGTCCTGTCTTTGGTCCCATTCTTTTCAAAGGGGCCATTAGCAGGTCAAAGTCTTATGTGAAAGCAAAACTGTCCCACTTCTCAAATTTGTGAATGGCATGGAATTAATTGTAAAGGACTTTGAATACATGCAGATGACACAGTCATTATAAGACCTAAAAAAAAAAACTGGAAGAATGACCAAAATTAAATAATATTGAATTTAATGAGGATAAACATGAAGTCTTGGGTAAGTTCACAAAATCAATTGTATAAAATTTACTATATGGCCCTGGGGGAAACACTTGAGAATTTTATTGTGTTATATACTTCATATGAATGCTCTGAAATAGTGTTATGGGAAGTCTATAAAATCATGGGCTTCAGGTTTAGAAACATAGAGGTCAAAATCAAGTGATGGTCCTGTAGTAATGTACTCCTTTCTGACCAAATCACTAAAAAGACAAAGTGTTCAAATGGAAAGATCTTTGGATTAAGAGTAAGAGGTAATGTTGTTGTTCAGTCATGTCTGACCCTTTGTAACACTATTTGGGATTTTCTTGGCAAAGATACTGGAGTGGTTTGCAATTTCCTTCTCCAGCTTATTTTATAGATAAGGAAACTGAGGCAAACAGTGTTAAGTGACTTGCCCAGTCACACAGCTAGTAAGTGTATAAGTCTAAATCTGAACTCAGAAAGATGAGTCTTCCTGACTCTAAGCCTGGTACTCTATCAACTGCACCACCTAACTGCCCATAGTAAAGTACTCCTTTCTGAACAAACCACGGAAAAGGCTAAGTACTCAAACGGAAGGATCCTTGGATATGAAGTGAGAAGAGCTGGATTCAAATCTTGGTTTCACTTTTTGAAATTAAATGTTATTTTATTTTTGAACTACTACAAATCAAAGAAAGAGGAAAAGTACCCACATGCCCTGAGTGTCTTTCCTTATCTCTGAGGCATGTAGTTTGGGCTGGGTGATCTCAAAAGTCCTTTTCAACTGTAAAGGTAAGAGCATATATGTAGTCTTTTTTTTCAGTTCTTTGTATCACATTTTTGGAAAAGATTTTAAAAATTGGAACATACACCAGAAGCATGACCAAGAAAATGACCAAGAAGCATCTGGTGGCACAGTGAATAGGGTGCTGGACCTCGATTCAGGAAGGCCTGAGTGCAAATCCAACCTCAGACACTTGCTAGCTGGTGTGACCCTGGGCAAGTCACTTGACCTCTTTCTGCCTTAGTTTCCTCAACTGTAAAATGGAGACAATAATAGCACCTACTTTGCAAGGTCGTTATGAGGATCAAATGAGATAATATTTGTAACAGAGTACCGGTCACATAGTAAGAGCCATATAAATGTTTATTTCTTTCCCCTCCAAGATTATAAAAGTCCTAGAAATCATGTCATATGATGATTGTTTTAAGGATCAAGGAATATTTAACCTGGACTAGCAATGATATAGGAAAAATATCAAGCTGTCTTCAAGTACTTGAAGTGTGAGAGAGAATGTAGACATTTTCTGCTTGTAGAAGGGATATAGAGGGTATTCAGGGAGGACTAGCCTCTAGTCTGGCCTTTTCAGGGCTCATCCACCAGTTACTCAGTTGTCACCTGGGGCTCCAAGAAGCTGTAGCATGCGCAGTGGCCACATCCCTATAAAACCATCTACAGAGCAGCCTAAACCAAGTTAAGGGTAACTGACCAAGCAGAACTGAATTGGGGGAGGTCTACCCTCAAATATGTGAATGGAATGGGTGAATGAGAACAATTTGTTCCAAAGGCCACAAAGACAACTAAAGCAGGCGCTGTGGAGGGCTTACAGCTTGGTCAGAAATCAAAGACGCCAAAGGTCATCCATCCTGGGCCATCACTAGTCACCCCGACTTTTATCCTGCCACTGACTTTGATGATTCTGGAAGAGGGAGTGAAGCTGATGACTTTGTACAGCTCTGCCTCACTTAAATCCAATTCACACATGAGTCAAGACGCCACCCAGTGATGTTATTGGTCCTCTTTGAAACAAAGGACAAACAATAATGTTTGCAAAACAAAACTAGGACCAATGAGTGAAAGCTACAAGAAGGCAGATTTGAACTGAACATAAGGAAAAACTTCCCAGACTTTAGAGCTGCCCCAAATGGAATGAGCCTCTTTGGAAGGTGGTGAACTTTCACCCCTGAGAGTCTTTAAACAAGAGCTGGGTGTTGTAGCTGATGATCCCTGTTCGGCAGTGAGTTAAATTAGCTGACTTTGGAGATCTCTTCTGACTCTGAGGTTCTGTGATTCTGTTCATTAAATCTGTTCTTAAGGAACATATTATTTCCAAATTACGATGGCCTCTTTCCTTAACTCTTGCAACCCACTTTAATATTTTCCAGAAGAATTATTAAGTAATTTGTGCTTGTAAGCCTAGCCAGGTCATATCCTTTCCAAATACTATTTCTTTTCAAAATTATTTATTGCGAAGTGTAATAAAATACGGATCACTTTTTAGCCACTTTTAAATTTATGGGGCAGCTAGGTCTGCTAAATCTAGGCAATTCAATGGATAGAGTGCTGGGCTTGGAGTTAGGAAGACTCATTTTCCTGAGTTCAAATCTGGCCTTAGATACTTACTAGCTGTGTGACCCTGGGCAAGTTATCTAACTCTGTTTGCCTCAGTTTCCTCATCTGTAAAATGAGCTGGAGTAGGAAATGGCAAACCATTCTAGTATATCTGCCAAGAAAAATCCAAATGGGGTCACAAAGAGTAGGAAACAACTGAACAACAAGACCAAGTTCATGGAATAATGAAATGGTAGGAAATAAAGGGATTAAAATAAAGATGTAACATTTTATCTTTCCCTAAAGGAGGCCATAACACCAAACTGTCGCCATCAAATTGACTACAGAACAGCAGTTCTAGGTAAATGGCACTGGCACAAAACATAGCTGCCAGAACTGCATGCCCTTTGCCAAACCCTCTGGCTACAACATCCAGCCGGACTTGGAGTCAGGAAGAACTGGGTTTGAGCCCATTGTTAGACACTTAGCTAGATCTCAGGCCACATATAAATCATCGTATACCAGAGCACTTCCTCTCTGAACCTGAGTTTCCTCATCTCTGAAATGGACACAATGATAGGATCATAGATTAAAAGCAGAAAGGTACGGGGTGGCTAGGTGGCACAGTGAATAGAGCATCAGCCCTGGAGTCAGGAGGACCTGAGTTCAAATCCAGCGTCAGATACTTAAGACTTACTAGCTGTGTGACCTTGGGCAAGTCACTTAGCCCCAGTTGCCCTACCTTCCCCCCCAAAAAAAGCAAAAAAAGAAAAAAGAAAAAAAGAAAAAGAAAAAGAAGAAGAAAGGCACTTCAGAGGCTATCTGTCCAAAGCCAGTCCTCTTTCCAAATGAAGAAACTGACACCTACACAGGTTAAGTGACTTATGCAGGATCACACAGGAAGTAAATCTCAGAGATGAGATTTGAACACAGGTTCTCTAGTTCCAAAGTCAGTGCTTTTAAAAAGGTACTTATGGAGGGGCGGAGCCAAGATGGCGGCGTAGAAGCAGCAACACATCGCAGCTCTCACATAGCCACCCCAAAATACCCATAAAATAGGACTCTAAACCAATCCTGGAACTCCAAAACGCACACAAAGATACTTCCCACTAAAGTCAGCTCGGCTACGAGGAACCGTATCAGCACTGCGAACCGAAACCAGCCTGGCCTGAAG
>CM053580.1:322057460-322101202 GCA_028627135.1 Pseudochirops cupreus | reverse complement strand
TGGCTTTTTGGGCCTCTTTTGCCATTTGAATTAATCTATTTCTTAAGGTTTTTAATTTTTTTATTTTCTTCAATCAGGTTGTTGACTCTCTTTTCATGATTTTCTTGCATCGTTCTCATTTCTCTTCCCAATTTTTCCTCCACTTCTCTTATTTAGTTTTCAAAATCCTTCTTAAGCTCCTCTATGGATTGTAATCAGTTTTCATTTTTCTTGGAAGCTTTTGATGTGGGAGTTCTGACTGTGTTGTCTTCCTCCCATTCCATGCTTTGATCTTTTTTGTCCCCAAAAAAGGAATCTAAAGTTGGATTGCTGTTCTTACTTTGCTTCCTTTGCCTGCTCATGTTGCCAGTCAATTACTTGACTTTTTAGCCACAGTAGAACTTTGCTTCCAGAGGGGAGAGCTCTGTCCCAAATTGCTGGGGTTTTTGCACCTGCCAGAGCTATTAGGAGGCCATGGTCTCTGCAGCCCCCACCAGCTTTGGCTCACTGTTCACATTCCTCAGGACCACCAACCACAACCATGATCCTGATCCAGGCAGCTTAAGGTAAGAGCACTTAGCCTCTGAATGATCGCTTGGCCCCCCTGCAATCTGTAGGCTGAGAGCTCTGAAGCAGCCACATGGAAGCAGCTGCTGGGTTGCCGCTTCTGCTGCTTTCTTCCCCTGGGGGCAGATGGCTAGACCCACTTTTCTCCCTCAATTTAGCCGAGTTCCATTGACTTTTCACTTTTTCCTTGTTTCTTATGGGTTGATAATTCTGGAACCTGCCACAGCTGCCAGTGATCCACTCTCCTGAAAGCTCTAGCCATGGCTTGTCCTGGCCTCCCTGGGTCCAAGCTGTGGTTTCAGGCTGGGCTGGTTTCAGCTTCTAGCTCACTGAGATGAGCTCTTCCTGTCCCACCTGCCAGGCTGCTGTCAGTGGGAGCTTTGTTTCTCTGTACTTTTGTGGGTTCTGGAGCTCTAAAATTTGTTTAGAGTCATATTTTATAGGTATTTGAGGTGGTTATGGGGGGAGCTGCAGAGTTTTCCTGTTTCTATGCCACTACCTTGGCTCCGCCCCCCCACTTAGATAATTTCTGCTAAGATGAGACCTATTATCTTTGCCTATATGTAGGCAACAAGAATGCATGGAAATATTCTGCTGAAGCACCATTATTCTCATGCTCAGCAGAATAGAAATAGCCTTGGTGAACAGTATGA
Organism: Pseudochirops cupreus; assembly: GCA_028627135.1. Classification (NCBI taxonomy): domain Eukaryota; kingdom Metazoa; phylum Chordata; class Mammalia; order Diprotodontia; family Pseudocheiridae; genus Pseudochirops; species Pseudochirops cupreus. The sequence goes on along the minus strand of CM053580.1, from coordinate 322,100,003 downwards.
CTCTCACTAACATGGCTATTTGTGACCTATGGATAAACTTTCAATTTGTTCCTCCAGGTGCCATCGCACAAGGATCAGTGAGAGAGGGAGATGCCAATTTTGAGCCCAATAGTTTTTTAATACATGCCTCATTCTATTTTGTTTTCTTTCCCTCTCATTCTTAAAATTCGCAAGTTAACAAATAGCTGAAGCAAGCCCTTCCAGATACAGCCATAGAAATAGAAAGGAAGGGAGGTTTATGAAACTGTCTCCATTAAATATAGGTTGGTTTTCACTTTAAGCATATAATAAATTCAATATGTTACTTTCAAAGCTGTTCTGCTTATCTGTGATTCCTTCTGGCCTTTCTTCTGTCTTTTCTGTGTATTTCAAAAACATGTTGACTCATTCTAGTTTAGGAGATGCAACTAATCCAGAAGAAGAATTTCCAGATAAGGAGAGGTCTAGAGAAACATACTTTATGAGAATCAGTTGAAGGGACTAATTTAAACACACCAGTGATGACTTAAAGAGGTAGCATTGCCATATAGACTTTAACACCTGACTATCAGAGAACATGTGTAAGCAAATATTCCTTCTTGCTAGCCTTTAATACGGCCACATATTCTTTATGCTCAACAATGCAGATACATGTATATGAGGATTATGTTTTTGAAGGTATGATGCATAGTTGGTATTTAGCTATCTAAATGAAAGAGGATCTGTTAAAATAGGACCTCACAAGAAGTTTCAAGGAGTAATTCAAATGAATTGAAGCATGTCAGCTCTCACCATTAAGTTCACATTCTGATTCTCCAGGTATTCACAGCTAAACTACCTAAAAGGATGTTGTGCTGAATAGCTTTGTTGGCTGCTGGGTAAAGTGCAAGCTCTTCATAATCCTAGCATTTTGATACACTCTGTTCTCATTCCTACCTAGCTTCTCAATCTGATTGCTCACAATATCCAATATAGAAACATCTCCCTTGGACCAAACTGAACAACTCCTTAGCCTCTGACCAATCCTAGTGCCCATCCTGTGAGCATACTATTCCCCATATTTACAGTTCTCTCTCTCCTTTTCTTTATCTAACTCCAACCCACCCTTCAAGGCAGAGCTTTCATCTCTCTTCCATGAGGCTTCCTGACTACACTGATCTCCCCTACACTGGTCTCCCCTTCTCTCATTACACTTGCAGCAGGGCTTGGTGCCTGACAAAATTATCTAAAATGGAGACACTCATGTGGGACATAGTAGAACCTTCTTCTGGTAGAAGATATTCTGCATTTCTTTATTACCTGGGGGTAGGGCAGCCTCCTTTCATTGGTTGTGTGGCAGTAAAAGGGAGGGTCTCTAAGTCAAATAGACTGGAATAGTCTTGCTTTCTTTCCAGCTTTGTGAGGGGCACCATGCACTATGCTAGATGTTGGGAGAGATTCCACCTTCCTCCACTCACACCCTTTTGGTCTTTGTGGCCCCAAGAAATAGGGGCTCAGGGTTTTAGTCTGTTTTCTTTTTTTTCTTTTCAGTTCTGGAATTTGTAAATAGAGTCTTTAGACCCTGGAGCTAAAGTCATGATCACCAGGATTCCAGGATGGATGTTTCTCGTAGCCTAACAGGGAAGCCCTAAGAAGCCAAGGTGCCAGGAAACAAGTCTAAGGGGGCTTTGTTGTTGTTTAGTTGTTTTCAGTGGTGTTCCAGTCTTTGTGACCCCATTTGGGGTTTTCTTGGCAGAGATACTGGAGTGATTTGCTGTTCCTTCTCTAGCTCATTTGACAGATCAGGAAACAGACAAATAGAGCTTAGAGATTTGCCCAAGGTTACAAAGCCTGTAAGTGTCTGATGCTAGATTTGAACTGATGTCTTCCTGACTCCAGGCCTGGTGCTCTATTCACTGAGCCATCTAGCTGCCCCAAGGGGGGGGGGGGCTTTAGACTTAGAATTTGGTAAGACTATGATATTAAACTAAATAGAAATTAAACTATAGAAGCTAAACTAAGCTATGAACCTAATCTCCTCCCCTTCCAAGAGACTGAAGAAGTGAAGGGAGGAATTAGGCCCTGCCCCAGGTGTTAGGGTGATATATACCTGATTGTTCTTGTTATACCTTTGAAGTCAGTATTACTTTATAAAAGCTAATCTGTCAAATGGTTAAATGAACCTTGGCTGCTGAGCATCCTTAAAGTGGGGGAACATAATTGGTGGGAGCTTGGGTAATGATAGGAATGAGACACCAGGAGAACGTGGGGGGAGGAGTGAAATATAAAACACCTGGACTTCAGGTAGTGAGCTCTAAAGTAGTCACTACTACATACCACTATCCTCTACCACTCATTTATCAATTCAGTACATAATGCTTTGTGGTCATTCTGACACTCTTGTCTTTGTTCTGTACCATTAACTGTACCATTAATATTATTTTTTATGTGCTTAATACCTTGGCAAACCATACAGGTTGGAAACTACTTGGTGACAGGCACTTGCATTTTCCACACTATTTAACATAGCACCTTGCATGTTCATAGCACCTATTCATGTTTAACTTTTTTATTTGATTAATGCCTGCTCACTTCTCATGAGCTGGTCAGATTTCAGATTTAGATATTTTTGGACAAATATTCTTTAGAGAAAGTAGTGTCTTGCTTTAATAACCTCTTGAGGGTGTTGAGCAAAGGGAAACTGTAGTGCGCATTATTGAAAACAGAAAACTAATTGTTCCCCTACTAGGGAGAACAAGGATGTTATTTCCTAAGGAGAAATACAGACCACTGAAGCTAAGATTTATTGATATTAATAAGACAAATCCCAAAGTTACTCCATTTCTCCAGAACTGAAAAAGGAAAAAATCGATAGGAATGAATAGTTCACTGAATCCTAAATTTGAAGTCATTTGTCTAAATTCAAGTATTAGTATATTGATCTCATACATGACTCAATTAGGCAAAGCAGATAATGATACTAACCGAGAAAGGGCCTGAGAGATGAGATTTTTTCCTCCAGAGAAGACAGATCTGGTGTGAAACTAGGGAATAATAACCCTTTCTTGACAGGCCAGCATACTGAGAGGCATTGCAGATAATGTTTTAGCCTTTACATCAGGTAAGAGTGGGGCTTGGGATGGGGGAGACTGTCTTTCTGACTTTAGATCCTTCAGTTTTGTTTTACAGAGGACAAGAAAGTATAAGACTAAAGAATGTGCCTATGGCACAACAAGGAGGAAAAAGAGAATCTGGTTCAATTTGTTTCTTTTCTTCAAACTCCCATGAAATATTTTTCTAGGATTGGAACTCCAGGAGCTAAGATGGTAGAGTAAGCAGTAAATCACCACAACTCTCCCATATTCCCCTCCAAACAACCATAAAATAGTGGCCTCAAACAAATCCTGGAGCAGCGGAACAAGCACAAAGATGGAGTGAAACGATCTTTGAGCCCAAGAAAGTTGAAAAATTGGCAGGAAAGGTCTGTTTTAATTGGATAAAAGGGTAGCACAGTCCAGGACAAAAAGTGTCCCAACAAGTCCCACCTCAGCAAACCAGCAGTAGATCCTGAGCCCCAGTGTGGAGAAGCAGGCAAACACCAACACTAAGACCCCTAACGTACCTCAGCTTAGCTAAGGGTATGGCATACTTCAGCTATGGGGACCATGTCATGTTTCAGCATTGCCCTGGGCAAACAAGCAAAGTTCAGTGGACAGACCTCCATATGTTCCAGTGGAGCCCTAGGTAAACAGATAGATGCCAATCCTACAGTGTCTAAGCCAGTGATTCTCAACCTTCCCAATGCCGCGACCCTCTAATACTCTTCTGTGGGTGTATCTGCATGTGGGCAGACCTGCCTGGAGAGAGAGCGGTGGTGTCTCGGTTCCTAAGACCTTCGGAAATATGTGTTTTCCAATGACCTTAGGTGACCTCTGTGAAAGGGTCATTTGACCCCCAAAGAGGTCGCAGCCCACAGGTTGAGAACTGCTGGTCTAAGCAAACAAGCATCCTCCAGTGGACAGACCAACACCTGCTTCTGTGTAGCCCTAGGGAAATGCAGAAACCCCACCAGCCTCAGTACATAGCAAACACCACCCTAGGATCCCAGCTTAGCACCAGCTAAGCTGCCAGACCCCTATAGCCTCTAACAGCACCAACCACATCCTGCCCCCAACTCCTCAAGACAGCACCAGACACCAGGGTCCTTTATGAACCTCAGGGCAGCATCAGTGCAGCAGCACCTGGCACAAGAAGTCTGAGACAGTACCCCTTTACCCCAGGAGCAGAACTCAAACCTGAAGAAAGGAAAAAGACCAAAAAGGATAATTTTAAAACAATCTTAAAAAAAATCTTACCAGAGAAAGTTATTATGGTGACAGGGAAGCTCAAAGACGCAAACTCAGAAGAGTACAATAGCAAAACACCTATGGGCAAAACCTCAAAGAAAAATGGGAAGTGGTTTCAAGCCAAGAAAGAACTCATGGAAGAACTCAAAAAAGAACTTAAAAATCATATAAGAGAGGTAGAAGAAAAATTGAGAAAAGAAATGAGAGTGATATAAGGATATCTATATGTATATAGTATAGTACAATATATAGTGTATATATAGTATACTATATATGTATATAGCATAATACTATACTATATACTATACTACATTATACTATACTATTTTATTTCATATAGTATGTAGTATATATAGTATATAGTATATAGCATATGTTTGAAGACCTTGAAGAATTTGTAAATATTAGATATTATTTCTAAAGGTGTATTATACATAGTGTTGTGCCTGGAACTGTATAAATGCAACCCACAAAATATCTTTTATTCCATGATACCTTTTTCCCCACAGCAACAACCACCACAAAAATAACAACAAAAATCTAGAAATGATTTTCTGAGGTTATCCTGAGAATCAGCTTCCATCCCCTGAAACTCCTTGGTGGTCTCAGGGGGAAGATTGTTCAGCAATGTAACTCTGCTGCTATATTACAGCTGTGTCCCCGTCTCCAAGATAGAAGCCTTGAATAACACATTAGATGATGGAAGCCCCAAATTTTTAGCAGAAAAGCAAATGATTTCAAAAGATGACCAAATTGTCTGGAGTTTCCCAACTATAGCTAAATGATTTTCAACTGGGACAAGAAAAAGCCATTAGTGTGGTGTTTCTGATGTCTTTTCATTGTGAGTCCATTTGTCAGGCTGACTGTAGGGACCTGTTCTCATGATACAGGTGTGTGTGTGTGTGTGTGTGTGTGTGTGTGTGTGTGTGTGTGTGTGTGTGTGCGTGTATTTATGATTCAAACATCAAGCAATGAGGAAATGCCTTTTTATCCTTCTATTCATGTTTGATCATCTTTATGCTTTAAAATACATCTCTGGTGGGTAGATGATTCCATCACAATAATGATAATATCTAGTAACATGGGGTAACTGGGATGTCTGGCTTCTCATCTCTTTGTAGTGCCATAATTCTAGGTCATGCTGCTTTGCTTTCCACCACTGAAGCAAATGATTTTACAAAATAAGATCTTTGGCCTTCAGATCAATATAGAAATTCGGGTGAAGGTATGTATTTGTTTTTTGATGGACACCAGGCAACCAAATCCCTATGTTTAATATTAAATTGCTGATTTTGAATATAGTGTGGGCAGGGCAGAGGAAGAGAGGAGGATTGATAGTCATATTAATGATTGAATTTAGAAGTTAGAGCCAGCTGTAAAATGTATTCATCATTGGTCCTCTTTTTTCACTGCCAGATCTGACATTGATACCCATCTGGATATTTTCAAAGTGAATGATCTCTGAGCCAGTTGGACTTGGCATTTGGGCATATAATTCCACCTGCAGATGGTGCCACATTTTTCTCTACAAGGGGTAGCAGCAAGAACTTGAAAGCCTTTGCATGAGATGCCCAGCTGAGAGTCTCCTCCAGAGCCCTGCATTTGCACATGTAAGTCATTAGGTTTCATTGCCCGGCCCTCTGCTCAAAATCCCTTTGTTCTCTGTTTCCTACAAATCAAATTAGTGGGGGATACAGTTAATTGTAAAATTATTTGGAAAATGTTCGCGTTTTCCAAAAGGTCCTTTGTATCAAAGCCCCACCAAGTTTAAAAGAAAGCCGCAAGACCCCACAACCCAGGAAAGAAAAATGCAGCAAAACCAAGGACAAATTAAGTATTTAAAACATTCTATAGAATTGCTTAAATAAACCTGAATATGCTCATCATAAACATATCTATCCCATGTTGGTGGAGAGGACTCTATGGGGAGCAGGGCAGGAAGTCATCCTTGCTGATATCTGAAGAAAGGCTTGGCTTTCTGGAACAACTGGTCTACTTCAAAGTCCAACAGAAACTGCCAAAAGCAAACTTTTCTTTTGTATAAGCTAGCCTAGTGGCATATTCTCAGGATTCCCATTTCTCCCCATTTAAGGGGCAGCTCTTTGGAATTCTTAAGAGGCTTTGGCAAAATGGGACCCCCAGTTACATCTGACTCACAAAAGCTCTTCCAAAGAAGAGATAGCTGCCCACTCGTTAAGGCTCAAGGATATGTGAAATTCTCTTTACCTTGCTTGCAGGATAGGGCCATAGTCTGAAGGGGAAGCATCCACTATGTGCGAGGCAATTTACAAATATTCTCTTTTGAACCTCACAACAACCCTGGGAAGCAGCTGCTATTATTATCTTCATTTTGCAGTTGAGGAAACTGAAGCAAATAGAGGTTAAGTGACTTTTGAGGTTACATAGCTAGTAAGTGTCTGTAGCTGAATTTGAACTCACATCCTCCCCCAGTGCTCTGTCCGTGGTACCACCTAGTGCTTCTGACAAAGGAGTCTCACTGTGGCTGTCTTAGAGAATATCACTTCTTATGTGAAAGTCTGACATGCAATATGTGAAGTGCTCATTTCCACCTTTCTAGCATCTTCATCAATCTCAAACCATTGTGTAGGTTGACTAGGTCCCCTCTAGTTTAAAAAAAAAAAAACCTTCCCTTGAGCCTCTGTATTTTGAAGTCTTCTCCTATACCTCTCCTCCCTCTCATTGCTAAACCTGGAGAAGAAACAGTCAATATTCATTGCTTCACTACTAACTCACTTCTCCCTAACTGATAAACACAAAAAAGACACTGAAGTGATTTGCCAATTGCTTTTTCAGCTCATTTTACAGATGACAGAAATAAGGCAAACAGGCTTGAGTGACTTGTCCAGGGTCACACAGCTAGTAAGTGTCTGACGTCGCATTTGAACTCATGAACATGAATCTTCCTAACTCCAGGCCCAGTGATCTATCCACTGAGCCACCAATCTGCCCCTTACTCTGGTACTTAAGCTATTTTAGATTCAATAATCTGTCTCCAACCTTTCTTTCCAGCTTTATATTTGCTTCTTACAATGAACTCAATCAGGCAAATTGCACTAATACCTATTTATCTGAACTCAACATCCCATTTCCCACTTTTTTTTTTGTATTTGTACAGACTATTTGTTTACCTTGAATGTTCTCCCTTCATTTTTTTTCAGTTCTTGTCTTCCTTTCAGACTCAGCTTAGGTGCCTCTTCCTTGCTATACCTCCCCACCTAAAGTGTTCTCTCCCTCCTGAAGTGTTTCTACAACATTTTGTGTGGGGTTTTAGCTATACCAATTTTACTTACCATGTTACCTTTTGCATCTAAAGCATGTGCTCATTTGGAGTTTATCTTGGTGTGAGATCTTGATTTATACTTGTTTTGTGCCAGACCATTTTCCAGTTTTCCCAACAGTTTTGGCTGAAAAATCAGTTCTTACCTTAATTGCTGGGATCTTTGAGTTTTTCAAATACTAGTTTACTGTGCTCATTAGCTTCTATATTGTTAACTTAATCTATAGATTAACTAATTCATTTCTCACCCAGTACCAAGTTATTGTGACAATTACAACTTTGTAGTAAAATTTTGGATTAGATATTGCTAGGCTCCTTTCCTTTCTATTTTTTTTTTCATTGATTCCCTTCATATCCTAGGGTTTTTGTTCCTCCAGATACATTTTTATTATTTTCTAGCTCTATAAAATAATTCTTTGATAGTTTAATTGATATAGCACTCAATAAGTAAATTAATTTAGATAACCTTGTCATTTTTATTATGTTGACTTGACCTACCTGTGAGCATTTAGTATTTCTCCAATTTTTTTTAGATCTGTTTTTATTTGTATGAAGTATTGGTAAAAGCAGCATTTATATATATGTATATATATATATATGTATATATATGTATGTATATGTATATACACACACACGTAGAGAGAGTGTGTATACATCTTAGTTACCTATTTATTTATTTTAAAAATTCTTTAAATATTTTTAAGTTCCAAATCCTCTCCCTCATTCCCACCCCTCTCCACATCCACTGAGAAGACAAACAACATATCAATTATCTAGATTAAATCATGCAAAACATATTTCCATATTAGCCATATCACAAAAAAGAAGCAAAAACAAGCCCAAAGGAAGTGAGAAAATTATACTTCAATTTGCTCTCAGAGTTCTTAAGTTCTCTCTCTGCAGGTGGATAGCTTTGTTTTATCATGAGTCATTTGGAATTGTCTTGAATCATTGTATTGATAAGAGGAGCTATGTTTTTCACAGTTGATTTTCATTACACCTTGTTGTTACTGTGCACAACGATCCTGATTCCTCTTACTTCTCTTTGTATTAGTTCATATAGGTCTTGCTATGTTTTTATGAATTCCCCCTGCCCATCATTTCTTATAGAACAATACTACTCCATCACAGTCTTATGCTACAGCTTGTTCAACCGTTCCCCAATACAAGAGTATCCCCTTGATTTCCAGTTCTTTACCACTACAAAAAGAACTGTTATCAGTATTTTGTAAATATATCTGTTGAATCTATTCCATATGTTGGACAGTCTATTCTCTGCCATCCTTATGGCATTCATGACGTAGCTACTGTCTCTTTACATTCTAAGTCCTTTCACTTTAGTATATGCATCATTTCAACCTTTTATAAGGCTTGTTCCTTTGTCACTTGATAACACAGGAAGATTATTGACATTGTTCTCTCTAAGGAAAGCGTCTGATGCTAGTTACCATTCATTATAAGCTAGCAGAATAAAAGTAGGGGGCTGGCAGCAGAGTTTACATCTAAGATGTTAGAATTTAGAGGGTGATGGTAGCACTTTTCTACCTGTAGTGTAGAAGCAACTGAGCTTAGTATCTAGTGAGTGAGAATAATTTATTAAAGTAAGAAGTTTCCAGGTGGCATGCTTTTTCTTTTTCTCTCCAGGTAAGCTCCTGTTCAATTCATCCAATTTTGCTTCCTCCTATCCTCACCACCCTGCAGCAGCCTCTTCTGTAGTAGCCTTCCCTAATATAACCTCATTATTCCTCAGTCTCTGCCCATGGGTACCAGTGACATGGGGTTCCTACCTGCACCGTACAGGGCAGTGGCCTGGCATTTACCCACTGCCAATTGAATTGTTTCAGGCACCAACAGTGGTAGGTACACCTCTAAACCAGAATTCTGATGCGTAGTGACTGATTTCTATGCTGACCTTCAAGGATATCTCATCAGAGTTGGAGTTCTATGGATATGGCTGAAACTAATATATACACATGGAGCCCCTCCCTGGTCCATCAGCTAAACATTTTGTCATGCAGCTAAAGGTGTCAGTAAAGGTAAATACATCCAAATACCTCCTCTATCTGTGAGACAGCTATATATCTACGCCCTTGAGGCAGCGTTCATCATGTTCTTGTCAAGGTTCATTTCTAAGCCAATTGACTCAGGTACCTTTAGGAACAATTGTAGCCTTTTCTATACTGTATCTTTGGCTTAGCATTAGCAAGGAAAACATCCACAAAAATAAAAAGGTGGGGTTTTCAGGAGACCTTGATTCCACTTTTTCAATCAATATGTCAACATAACACTTTTAGGAGAGTTTGGAGGAGATTTTACTCTCTTGCCAAATTCCTTAGTAGATGTTCACCTGGAACAATTCTGAGAAAAGCTTAATTTTAATTCTCTCTCTCTTGCTCATTTCCTCAAAGGTGCCAGCCTACATGGGATTTACTTTAATGTCACGTACAAACTACTGTTATTCCTCCCACTGTGGAAGGGAGGGGAACAAGAGTTCAGAGACAGAGAGGTGGCACAATGGACAGAGCATTAAGATTTGGAGTCAAGAAGACCTGAAGTCAAATCTAGGTTCCAATATTTATCAGCTGTATGACCTTGGGAAAATCACTTACCTTCGGTCTGCCTCAGTTTCTGCATTTGTAAAATTATGATGATTAATAGCACTTACTTCTCAGGTTTGTTGTGAGGAGCAAAGAAGATGATTCTTTGTAGAGTTTTGCAAACCTTAACATCCTATAAATGCTAGCTACAATTACTACTATTACTTTTAGAGCTAAATTTAGAACCAATCCTAATTATCTCCTTCTTTACATTAGGCTCCATTGGAGTAGCACAGTGGACAAAACATTGGATTTGGGAGAAATTGGGCTTGAGTCCCGTCTCTACCACTTCCTATGTCATGAAAAGGGGAAGGGAACCCAAAGGCAAACTTCAGCAAGGGAGAAGCCTATAGCCACCATTTTTCCTCTGATATTTTCCTATAGTCTTTTTGTTTGTTTGTTTGTTTGCTTTTTGGAGGGGGAGGGCAGGACAGTTGGGGTTAAGTGACTTGCCCAAGGTCACATGGCTAGTAAGTGTTAAATGTCTGAGGCCGGATTTAAACTTAGGTCCTCCTGACTCGAGGGCCAGTGCTCTATTCACTGCACCACCTAGCCATCCCTCTTTTCCTATAGTCTTGAGCCCTTTGATTCTAGTTTCCAGTGGTTGGAGTATGTATCATATTCTTCTCATTTTCTGAATCCTCAGCTTTAACCGATTACTTCTTCTTAGCTGTATCATTTCATTATTTACACTTGCATACTCCTCTTTCCCCTCAGTGGGTAGCTGAGGGGTCAAGGGTCCAGGAGGACATTATCAATGTATTAATATGCAGCAAGGAGGACCTATTGAGGATAAATAGCATGATCAGTAGGAACCACAGCAGAATTTCATGACTTCTGCTTTCATGCAGTTTGGAAATACCAGGAGATATCAGTATGGAAAGACTACTTTTTGAAAAAAAACAGACAAGAAGCTGATTTATGCGTTTAAGTGAAGTGGAAGAAGCAAGAAAACTTGATAGGTCAAGTTCCTGGACAAGTGAAAAAGGGATAAAACTAAGAGTGTAGAAGGAAATAATATTACAAAGGAGGTAATCTATGAGACAAGAAGGAAGAGGATGAATGAAGGTACAGAGATATGAAGCAGGAGGTCTAGTGACAGAGGTACTCAGGAACTGAAAGGAGGGCTGATGAGAGAGGGCAACCACCATCCTCCCAGTCACTCAGCCCCTCAATCCCAGCGTCTTTCTCTGCTTCTTATTCCCAGTCCCCCCCCCCCCCCCTTACCATTTCTACCTTCATGTTTTTTCTCATCTCCATCCCCTTTTCCCTATTCACATAGCCACCACCTAGTTCAGATTCATCACCTCTCTTTTGGATCTCCTTGCCTCAAGTCCCTCTCCGCTCCAATCTGTTCCCCACTTAGCTGCCAAGGTGAATTTTCTAAAGCATCGATCTGGTCATGTCACCACCCCAGCCAATGAGCCTCAGGGGGTTTCCTGTTCCCTCCGGGATCAAATGTTTGTCATTTAAAGCTTTTAGTAATGAGGCTCCTCCCTGCCTTTTCAGTTTTCCTAAGCTTTACCATCCTTCACACACTCAATGATCTTATCATTCTGGCCTAACTGCAGCTCTTTCTTTTATTAATTAATTAATTAATTTTTAGTTTTCAACATTCACTTCCACAAGCTTTTGAGTTTTATATTTTCTCCACCTCTCTCCCCTGTCCCCTCACCAAGCTGGTGTGCAATCTGATATCACCTTAACTACAGTTAAAGACATTCCATTGCTTGTCTCCATGGCTTTGCATTGGATGTCACCTACACTTGGAACATTCTGGCTCTGGGTGATTCTGCCCTTTAGTTTCCTTGTCTTCCTGAAGGATTTAGCTCAAATCTTGCCTTCTTCAGGAAGCCTTTCCTGGTTCCACCTCCTCCCCACCCCCGGCTCCCTCAACAACCAGTAACTTCTCTTCTTGGATAGACTTTCCTCTATCTTGTCTATGTCATGTATGCACATAGTTATTGGTATATTGGCTTCCTCTTTAGAATGTGAGCTCTTTGAAAGCAGGAACTGTTTTTTTTCCCCTTTCTTTGTATCCTTATCATTTAGCACAGTATCTAACACATTGCAAATATTTTAATAAACACTTGTTGACTGAATGAAATAAGAGGAGAGAACACCTGACAAACCAACAACACCTGATTTGGGTGGCATGGCACTAAGTTAGACATAGAATGATGATGATACTAATAATAAAGTATCCTTGACTTATGGGGAAGGGGAATCCTCCATCCCAGGAAAGCCTTCCTCTCCTTTCTAATATTAGTTAACACAGTTTCAGATCAACCCACCAACATCTCCAAAAGGCATTCATGAATCTTACAAAATCTTTAGCATAGTCACATGTGCTCTGGTAGTTAAAATTTATGATAATATATTTCTTATGTGAAAAATCCAGGTGAGATACTTATTGTAATTGATCATAGCCACTGACATTTAAAATGACACACAAAAGGGACTTGAGTAGTGCACACCCTGTCACAAAATAAGATGTTGCATCCCTCTGGAACACTTTCCCCCTCACCCCCACTTATACCCCCCCCGCCACACACCACAACAAACACAACACATAGTACCTTTCCAGGTCAGCACAAATGTGCAGAATGTGGTATTGCAAGACCAAAGTGAAGACCTTTAGAGTAATAAAGGTTAAGATCTGTGTTCTAAGGTGAACTAGGTGGGCTAAAAAGAAAATGGGAACATTGTAGAAGGGAGTCATATTTGGGGAGAAAGACAGAGACTGACAGACAGAGACAGAGAGGGAGACAGAGAGAGAAAGAAACAGAAAAAGTGAGAGAGAGGGCAGAGAGAGAGAGAGAGAGAGAGAGAGAGAGAGGACTTGGGGTCAAAGGACTTGGGTTCAAATCTTGCTTCTGTCACTTCTTACCTATGTGACTTTGAGTAAGTCACTGAATCTCTTTAGAACTCAGTTTCCTCATGGGTAAAATGAAGAGGTCAAATGAAATGTCATCTGAGATACCTGTTCTGGGATGTAAATCCTGGCTCTGGTCTTGATGAGAAGATGGAATAATAGTACATAATGACTTCTAAGCTTCTTTTCAGTTCCAGATCTATAATCCTATATTACACATGCTATCTGAGGTAGAAAAGATTCACACCCTCCATTATCCCTCTTTCTTTCCCCATCCCTGGGCAAATTCATAACCAGCCACTCTTTCAACCTACATTAAAAACACCTGCTTTGTTCAAAACCCAATGCTTGGTGCTAAGGGTATGAAAAGGATAAATGAGACATTCTTTGTCCTTCAGGAACTCCCAGTCTGGTCAGGGAGTGTGTGGTCATGGTGTGGCCTTTGGTCACTCTCTTCTTTTGATCCAAACAAAAGTTCTATGATAGCCTATACTGAGCTGCTGATGCTATTCCTTTCTGTCTGTGATCTGGCTATCCAAAGTCCAGCTTCCTTATAGGGGAGGAGATCAGATTCTTTCTTCTGCCCTTTCCTTGCCTCGTTCCTTCAAAGCAACACACCACACTGAGAGGCATTTTAAAAGGACCAAACTAAAACACTTCAGAGGAAACAAAGAAGGAATGGGGTGAGATGTAAATAACAGGACAAGGTTTCATCTTCCTCCTATTTGCCAGCCATGGGGAGCTAGAACGTCCCCATAGATCATGGTCTCATAGAACTAGCAGCAGAAGAGACTTTGGAGGCTACTTAGTCCTGCCCCGTTACACAGGAAATGAGGCTTCTGAGGCCCAGAGAGGTAAAGCGCTCTGCACAAAGGACCACAGCTAGCAAGTGGCACAGCAGAACTCAAACCCAGGTCCTCCGACTGCAAAGGGTGTCCTCTCTACACTGGGCCATGATAACGAAGACTGTTCTGCTAGGTCTCACTGATGTTAGAGGAGGGGGCAAATGGGGAAAGGGAGCAAGCACTTATTAAGTAGCCATTATGGGCCAGGCACTATGCCAAGAACTTTGCAACTATTATCATCCTAGTAACAGCTCTATTATTGAGGAGAGAGGTGATATTATTATTCCTATTTTATAATTTAGGAAACTGAGGCAGACGGGTTAAGTAACTTGCCCACACTCATGTTGCTGGTGTCCAAAGCTGGATTTGAACTCATGTCCTTCACTCCAGGCCCAGTGTTCTATCTACAGCACCATCTGCATGCGTGTTAGGTAGTTCTGTTTCTCTCCGTGGTAGATATAGTTGGTAAGACCTTCCAGAGTCAGCTTCCTCAACCCTCAGCTCTAGAGATGACAAACAATCTAGAGCTTGGGCCAGGTACATCCCTCGTTCAGCACTCCTCACACCCCTTTTCACAGCAGAGAAGTTTATGCAGTCTACAAATCTGTAGAGGTGTCTCTTTCATTCCAGTTTCACTTGCCATGACCTGGGCCAGGGGCTGCAAAGAGGGTCCTACTCTTGGCCCTTTGGTTTCCAGATGAAAAGTCCCCTTTCCTATCTGTTTCCAGAAGCTATCTTCTCCTTAGACCTCATGGTTTGTGCCTTGCTCAACCTCCTATGAAGACCTCATGCTTTGTTTGACTCTTAAAAGATTTCTTTTTCTTTTTTTATTTATTTGGTCCTCAGCTTGTCCTCTTTACTTCCGGTGGTTTGCCTGAAGTAAATTCTCTTAGCAGGGTTGCACAGTTCACTCTTCTCTTAGTGGTGATGTTGCTTCTTCCGTATCCTGTCCTATGCTGTTACTTGATTCTGTGGCCCTGGAACACCAGATCACAGCTTCATGACCCCCTTCCCTGAGCCTGGTCCCATCATGAGCCCTACCTCAAAAATGAATTCAGCTCTAGTGCTGACCATATGTCCACTAGTGGTCCATCTTTAGATGATAAGCTGAAAATCACACTTTAGGGCCAATGGACACTGGATATCTCTATCTTTTCACTCAGTTGCCAACTCTGGCTGTTTTTCTTTCTAAGGAAGCTGCATATGGGTCTTGTCCCAACTGTTCCCCACTCAGAATAGATTTCTGATGTCTAAATGCCTTATGGTTGTGAGAACTGCAAATTAAAATGCATGTAACATAAAGCAATTGTATCCTTCTACTTCCTTCTTTGTTGTTGTTAGGTAGTTTTTCAGTCATGTCCAAACTCTCTGTGACCTCATTTTGGGAATTTTCTTGGCAGAGGTACTGGGGTATTTTGCCATTTCCTTCTCCAGCTCATTTTACAGTTGAGGAAACTGAGGCCAACAGGGTCACATAGCTAGTTAGTATCTAAGGCTGGATTTGAACTTCCAAAGTTGAGTCTTCCTGACTTTAGGCCTGGCCAGGCCTGGCCCTCTATCTAGTGCCTAGATGTTCATACTTTCTTGTATACACAACTTAACAGTCAGTGTCATAACAACAAAAGAAGACAAAAAATGATAATTAAGAACCTGTAATATATGATAAGTACATGTATTTTTTCCATGAAAACGATAGACAGGAGCATCATGCTTGCTACTGCATAGACACCCCACCTTCCCCAGTGCCATGGTATAGTTTAGGACCTGATTCTGGCAGAAGCCTGGGTAGCAGTGCCCTAATGTTCTAGAAAGCCTGGCATCATGAAATTTTGTCCAGCCTGCTATGTAAATGGTATCAAGGCCCAAGACTAATGCTCCCCACCTTAAAGGTTAACAAACAAACAAACAAACAAACTTCTCCCTCTGAAAATTTTCAATTTCTCTGGGATCTCATGCATGTAGGATCATGGATTTAGAGTTGGAAGGGACTTTAGAGGCATAGAGAAGAAAGGAAAATTCAGGGACATTAACTGATTTTTCCAAATTCACACAGGCAGCAAGCCAAAGTCCTAGGATTTGAACCTAGTCTTCTGGTGTTAAATCCAGCTTTGTTTGTTTGTTTGTTTGTTTTGCACAACACAGTCTCAGCCTCCCACTCCATCTCCATACACACACACGCACAGACATACACACACAGAGACACACACATATACACACGTAATACACACAGACATAACACATACACACATGTACACATACATATACCACACATAGACATACACAACGTACATGCACATACACCACACACAAAGACACACACACAATACACAGACACATACACATATACCACATACACACAAAGATACACACACACATACCACAGCTTCAGAAAACCTTGTTTTAACCCCATGAGTCAAAACCTCTAAGATTCAACTCAGCCAGAAATGCTGGGATTCCTGCCTCTGCTTTCTAGCAGCTGAATCACTTGTGTGACCTGGGATAAGTTATTTGACTTTAGTAGGTTTCTCCATGAGTAAAGCAGGATATTGATGGATGACATATTTAAACTTTTTGAGAAATACTTGTTATCTTCCTCCTAGGGGATTTTATATGTAAAAAGTTCCATAAATACCAATATTACTTAATGTTGAGATATAGCCCTTTGGGAAAATAGGTTCCAGCATATATATGGCTGTAGAATCAAAATTTGGTTGTACTTTTATGCTCCAGGCAAACCCTTAGAACTGGTTAGCTGGATACTCTGTGTCTTTCTCTGAATCCAACCTCTCATTTTGATCACTTTGAGCTATTTCTTTCTGAGGTATCTCTGCCACTTCTTCTCTTTGCTTATCCGTAGCTTCAGCAAAACAAGAGCATTTCTTCCCTAAATGCTTAATAAATGCCCTACCATTATCTATATATCTCAGGTTCCTCATCAGTAAAAATGGATGATAGTAGAACTTACCTCACACGGATCAATTGAGATAATGTATCCAAAGCACTTGGTAGCCCTTAAAGTGTTATAGAAATTCAAACCATAAGAATGAGGATGAAGATGATGCAAGTGATAAAACCCACCTTTCCTGATTCCTACTCTCAGCCAAAAAATTATTTCCCCTTTCTTTGAATGAATAAATGAATAAGTATTTATTTAATGTTTTCTATGCAAACTACTTGTGTTGTTAATGTATTGTTAATGGAATGGGAAGATCTTCCTTGCCCATTAATAGGCCTATCTGACCTGCTTTGAGCCTGGGTCGTATGGAAGCCTGAGTTACATGAGCCTGAATCAAATGGAGCCTGTGATGGGAGGAGCTTGCCAAAAGGTTGGAGCAGGAAGTGGGAGAATGAGGTAGAACTGAGAGAGAGAGGAAGTAGAGAAAGGCAGAGTTGCTAGCAGGTGAGAGAGGGGCATTTTGTCTAAGGGAGCTTGTCTGTGGGGAGGCCTGATGGGGGGAAGGCTTGGGGATGGCAGTGCTCCCTGCATTGGTAATGTGTACCAACTTCTTTTATTACCATGGTGGATTTGGCTTTCTGGTATCTGAATAAATATCTCGGTTTTGTCTTTGACAAAGGGAGTCTGTTATATCTTGGATTAAAGCCTGGAAATATGCCTGCATATTCATAGCAGCCACAGTGGGTTTCCCATTGGCTATATACTACTATACTAAGTGTTGGGGTTACCAATGTGAAAGCACAGAGAGACCCTGACCTTGTAGAGGTCATAATCTAATAGGGGAGAGAATACACGTAGAATAGTGGTGGACAGAAAGGGGCGCTTTGTTCTGGAGTTATAACTGTGGCAATGGGGAATATAGGACAGTAGGGGATACGCTCCAAGTCCTTTGTACTTATCTTATTTACTGATTGCATCCTGCCCTATGTTATATTTATTGGTAGGCCTGCCATAGAATCATCTATTCTGCTAGATTCTCACTTCTATGTGATGAGGGTACAGACTGTGTTCTTTATAGGAGGAGTAGGTGGTCAGTTTTCCATTGTGTTGAATACTTCAGTGAAAATAACTTTATCTGTCACTGTAACACTTTCCTTCATTTAGTCTCCTCAAGGGTTGCTGCTCATTTTTCCCATATAAAATTCTAGCTGTCATTTCACCTTAAACCAGCTCTTTTCTCACAACCTTCAAGTTAAAGTTCCCATTTTTATCCTTCATTACCAACCATTTTTTATTTTGCCTTTATCTGCTTCAACTTTCCTTTAGAGCATTAGTAAAATGAAGCATAAAGCAAAAAATATGGGCCTTGGGGATCAGAAGACCTGGTTTCAAGTTTTTTCAATGCCCCTTTCTGGTTGTATGACCATAGGCAAGTCCCTTGAACCCTCAGGGACTCAGTCACCTCTTTGGGAAAATGAAGGCCTTGAACTCTGAGGTCATTTCTTTTGCTGAGATTCTGTGAGATTTCCCATGAGCTATGTACCTCAACCTCCCACTCCATCATGCAAAATGTCAAGAAGAAATACCCACTGGTTATTCATAAGCCCTATACTCTCACCTCCATATTCAATGTAGTCTAATAAATATAAACAAAGTATGTTCCTGTGGAGGTAAGAATTTTCAATTGTTCTTTGGCTTCAAATTCTCTTCTCCCCTCCAATTCCATTTTTCTTGTTGACCTGAGCTTCAATGAAACATCAAAGAAACATTTGGGATCAAATCCAATGGCTTGGGAATAAGATACTCTGAACTGCCTGGGAGAAGAAGGGCTCAAACTGTAACTACACAGGTGAACTTTCCCTGGTCAGATCCCTCAAGTTGACCAGTGAGCTCCCCTATCAGAGTGGCTAACCTCATAATGACTATACACCAATCAGGGGAACTTTCTTTTGTCCTTTAAAAGAGTCTGAAAGCTTCACAGACATTATTCAAAGGCAAATCATGAGAAGGCAGAATGACCTAGATAGAACACTTGGTAGGGAGTAGCTTTTCTTCTCCAGGGAGATGTTGAGGATCATAAAATGCCTGTAGCTTACATAGAGAAATCCTTCATGCTGAGTCAGTATAATCAGTACTCCCTGAGGTTCCCAAGGATCAGTGAATGTGCCACTCACTGGTAAAGCAAACCCAATTATAGTGACTCACAGAATTGTGGAACTTGAGGACTGGAGGGGAGGCAAGAGAGTATCCAATTCAACCCCTTCATTTTACAAATGAGGAAATTGTGGCTTAGACAAAGTGACTTGTCATAATATCGATTTTGATCAAAAAAAAAAAGTACTGGGGCCGGTAGGTGGTGCAGTGAATAGAGCACCAGCCCTGGAGTCAGGAGGACCTGAGTTCAAATGCAGTCTCAGACACTTAACACTTTCTGGCCATGTGACCCAGGGCAAGTCACTTAACCCCAATTGCCCTGCCTTCCCCCTGCAAAAGGCAAAAAAAAAAAAAAAAGTACTCAAACAACATACCAAATTTTACATCCCAGAGTGATTTTTTTCACATTCATTTGTTTTTAATTTATGGAATAAAATAAGCATTTCCATAACATAGTATAAGAAAAAAAGGTAATTGCAAACGAAATTGCAAACCTATTATGTACAACTTTCTATTTCTTTTAAAAACATAATAATTGTGCAAATTTCTTTTTTTTCCTTTTTTCTTCTCTCCCCCTCACCCTAGAGATGGCTATCAAATAGGTAATGTGATTTCTAAGCAGTGCCTTATGTATACATCGATATTTAACCTCTTTGAACTTCAGTGTTCTAATCTTTAAAATGGGGCTGGAAATAGCTCCTAATTAATTAATTTGTGAGGATCAAATTGGATAAGTTTGCAAAGCACTTTGTAGACCTTAAACCAGCTATACAGATTTTGATTTGGAAGGAGACCTGACAGAATTGTTATTCTCCACAATGCCAGGGTACTCCATAAATAGTGTGCTACTGGAATATCATTTGGTTCTGTCTTTCTATACCAGTCAAATGGTCATTCCCCTAATTTAGGGCTTCAATCACAGAAGCCTTTTTCTCAATATTCCTGCTTCCCATATTCCCTCTCCTACCCATCTTGATCACCACCATCATTTTAAGGCTCTGAAGCACATCTCTGATCATGTCTCTCGACCTCTCAGGATTTGTTGATGAAATGGAAAATGTTTAGCCTGGAGGAAAAAAGGAGGCTCAGTAGATCCATAATAGTTGCTTTCAGGTATTTGATAGGCTATCACGTGGAGGAGGAATAAGATGTGTTTGGTCCCAGTGAACAAAATTAGTAGCAACTGATAGAAGGCTTAAAGAGGCAAATGTAGGCATGATGTCAAGAAAACTTCCTAATGATTAGAATTTAGTGGAATAATGTCCCCTCCCCTCACTCCCACCATGGGGATGTGGTAGCTTCTCCCTCCTCAGGCATCTTCAAGCAGAGGCTGGAGGTCCTTTGTGTACTAGGTTATTGTGGAGATTTTTTTTCCTCCTATAACAGGAAATATAGGTTGAATCAAATACTGAGATCCCTGTCAGCCACAAGTCCTGTGATTTTGGGATTCTGTGAAACATTCAAAGAATCTTTATGGCTTACTGAGTAATGTTAAAATTCCTTCAACTGGCATCCAAGACCTTTCAGGAAAGGTCTCAACTGACCTTCTCAGTCTTTATTCCTACTACTTTTTCACATATTCACAAGTGAATTTTTAATATTTACTCCTACCCAAACTTTCAGCTTTCTACCCTCTATATTTTTGCTCATGTCTAAATGCTAGAAATGCCATTCTTCCCCATAGATCCAACTACTGAAAGATCATCTTTTCTTGAAAGACCCCGAATTAAAGTGTCCATGAAGCCTTTCCTAATTATGTAGTCTCTTTCTCCTCTGAACTCACATAGAATTACTTTTGTTCTTTCTTAAATTGTCTTTTGTTATAATTATTTGCATATCTATTTCATATATCTAATTATAATAATGGATTATCTAATATATTTAATAATAATTTAGCAAACTGTTGGATTGCTAGCTTCTTGAGAGAAGTGGCATTTTGTTTTCATTTATATGACCTATGACCGAATAAATATTTATAAAACGAATATAGGCTCTCTCTGCAACCTAAATGCCACATGCTCAAGGGCAGGGCTCTAAGCAACCTTGTGAAGCAAACAAAAATCATATTTAGTAGTGTGTCCTATCTTCACATCACTTCATTAAAAAAAAATTTAAATTTGTTTACTTTTAGTTTGCAACATTTCAGTTACACAAGTTTTTGAATTCCAAATTTTCTCACCCTCACTTTCCTCTCTCTTCCCTCTCCCCCACCCATGGCAGCATGCAATTTTTTTAAGGTGTTGTTTTCTTCAGTATTTTGGGGGGAGTCTCCTTTATCAGGCTGTTGACTTTTCATGATTTTCTTGCATCATTCTCATTTCTCTTCCCAAGTTTTCCTCCACTTCTCTTACTTGATTTTCAAAATCCTTCTTGAGCTCCTCCATGGCCTATAACTAGTTCATATTTTTCTTGGAAGCTTTTGATGCAGGAGTTTTGACTTTTTTCTCTTCCTCTGGTTCCACATTTTGATCCTTTTTGTCTCCAAAAAAGGATTCTGTGGTCTGATTGTGCTTCCTCTGCTTGCTCATCTTGCCAGCCAATTACTTGACTTTTGAGCTCTTTGCCATGGTAGACCTCTGCTTCCAGAGTGGAGAGAGCTGTGTCCCAAATCATTGGGTTTTTTGCAAATGTTGTCAGAGGTCTGAGGAGGGCACCCTCTCTACAGCCACCACAAGCTCTGGCACACTGGCATTCCTTACCCCAGGACCACCACTCAAGACTGTGACCCAGGTCCAAGCAAGTCAAACAAGAATGATTACCCTCTGATGGTTGCTTGGTCCCCCTATGATCTGCAGGCCAGGAGCTCCAGAGTCAGCCATGTAGCAGCAGCTGCAGCCACCTTCCACCTCCACCTCTCGCCCTGGGTGCAAGAGCCAGACTGTGTCCTTCTGTCAATTGGTTCCAACAGAGTTCCCCACTGTCCTTTTACTTTCTCTTTGGTGTTTATGGGTTGAGAAGTTTGGAAAGCACCACAGCTGTTGGTGATTTACTCTCCTGAAGTGTGCTCCAGTCATTCTGTGCTGCTTGTCAGGGCTTCCCCGGATCTGGGACCGCAGGGCTCACATGGGACTGTGCTCAGCTCACAGCTTATGTGATAATCCCTTCCTGTTGGCCTGCCAGGCTGCTCTCTCCAGGAGATTTGTTTCTCTCTGTCACTTTGTGGGTTCTGTAGCTCTAAAATTTATTTAGTCATATTTTACAGGTATTGGAGGTGGTTGGTGTGGGAGCTTAAGCAGGTTCCTGCTTTAACTTCACCATCTTGGCTCCACCCCGCTGCCCCAGGATTTTCTTATACTAATAAAATCCAGTCTCCATTCTTGCCTTTAGAATGAGACATGATGGTAAATAGAGGGCAGCTAAGTGACACAGTGGAGAGAGTGCTGAACCTAGAGTCTTTCAGCTTCCTAAGTTCAAATCCAGCCTCAGACACTTACTAGCTGTGTGACCCTAGGCAAGTCACTTAACTCTCTTTGCCTGAAAAACTCCAGATGGCGTCACACAGAGCTGGAGATGCTTGAAAAGGCCTTTAATGATCACCACAAAAAGAGTTGACATTCGGGGGGGGCTTGCCCTTTCAGGTTGCAGCATCTTTTGGGGACTGAACTCGCACTCAATCCTCCCCAGGTCATCCAGAGCTAGAGTTTTGTCTTCAATGCCTTAGAACCCAGTGAAACTTTTCCAGCACCCTGTAGGGATGGGGGAAACCTATCCACATGAAACTCAGATATGAGTCTATCAACTGTCTCAAAGGAAATGAGGGGAAGGAATTAGGGTTGGGGAGAGGCAAGTCTTCAGAAAGCCTTTTGAATAAGCCCAGATGAAATCTGATCATAATTATTAGTCAACTGAATTAAAATGTCTTCTTTAAACTTGTTAATGAAGAAAACTACAGGTTCTAGAAACTTGAGAAGTTGCCATTCTTTCTTGCCTTTCTGTTATTTCCTCTCCTTTAGAGCTATTTTCCAAGCTATTTAATAGATGCTCTTTGATGGACTATTATAGCTCACAAAAGTCTCCACTACTGCCATCAGTGAATAATCTGTGAGCACTCTTCAATGATAAAAAGGATGGAAAATGAGAACGTAATTGCAAATCCTGTACCCGCCACCTGAAATTCATTAACAGCTAGTGGTGCTCTGAGATCCTCTTTGCAGATGCTCAAAACAATCACACAATTGTTCTGTTATGAATCCAGCACTTAAGCAGCACAGACATAGACTATGGTTTTCAACATAGAGTCAGTGTTCACATCCTAAATGCTGCTTATTAATTCTAAACTCTGGCCACTTTTCGAAAGCCACCTGTGCTTGCTTTGAGAAGCCATACCAACTAACAGCTATAATATTAACTAACATAAGCCGGAGGGCTATATGATGCAGTGGCTTGAAAGTTAGCTTTGGAGTCTGGAAGCTCTAGAATGAAATCTTGCCTGAGACATTTTCTAGCTAGGTGACCATTGCCAAGTCACTTATCCTCCCCCATTTTTAATATAGGGATTATAATATTTAACAGGTTGTCTTGGGGTTATAAGGCATGTAAAATGCTTTGCAAACTTGAAAACATTGCATAAATGTCAGTCGTTATTGTGAAACATGAGTAAATTTGAAAACTGATTGCACTTTTATCTAAAATAAAGTTATTTTTCATACATTTATAATCTGTCCTTCTCACTTTCCTCCCATGGGAGAAAGAAAGAAAGAAAGAAAGAAAGAAAGAAAGAAAGAAAGAAAGAAAGAAAGAAAGAAAGAAAGAAAGAAAAAGAAAGAAAAAAGAAAGAAAGGGAAGGAAGGAAGATAAAGGAAGGAATGGAGGAACAAAAGAATGAAGGAAGGAAAGAAGGAAGAAAGGAATTAAGGAAGGAAAGAAGAACTAAGGAAGGAAGAAGAAAAAAGGAGGGAAGGAAGGAAAAAAGAAGGGAGGGAAAGAATAAGGTATGGAAGAAGGAAACAAAAGACAACAAAGATAGAAAAAAACAAAACTCATCATAAACATATAGTCCAGCAAAACAAATCTCCTCATTCATCATGTCTCTCACTCCATTTTAAGTAACCAATTGCATTTTGAAAGTGACTTGATCAGAGGAGCTCAGAATCAGAATCAAATTACAGAATTTGAGTTGGAAGAGATCTCAGCTATCCACGACACAGTCTTTTGTTCCATACTATAACAACTTCTTTTAAAAGACAAACATCAGCTTCTTATGCAACAAGCACAGAAATAGTTGGAGGTATAGGTTCACTAAGAGCAGCATCTTTTTCTCTGTGAGATTAATCTTTCCAGAGTGTCCCTCTGTGCATGCTCTTCTTGGCTCAAAAATGTAAATGGCCACTCCCTGGCTACAAAATAATAAGGTCCAGATTCCTTCGTGTAGCATCCAAGGCTTTTCAAAATCAGAAGGGCAAATTATTGGTATTCCCTATTTCTTTCTTCTAAGAATTCACTACTACCCCCTCACCAATCTAATACCCACTCTCAATACGTATCACACACAGCATCCAAATGTTATAGTACTTCTGTATATCTTTTCTTTAATTCTGAGTCAGCTGCTGGGTTCCTAGTGAAGTTACAACAATCTCTTCAGACAAATTCTGATTTTCTTTCTCATTGGAACTATTTCCCAATTAACATTTTAGTCCATGAGATCTCACTTATTCTAACTTTGAACCCTCTGAAAACCTACTTTCCCAAAGTCTAAGGAGTATGTCAGACTACGCTTAGCTTTCTCTCCTCTATCATAAACTCAAAAAGAGAATTTTTTCTTCTTGTTAAGGTTCCCATCATTTTCAAAGCTGGCAACCATTTCCTCTCTCTTAGTGAGAATGGGATTCAGAATAGAATGTCCTCTTATTGGTTTCTCTACCATCTGAGGGATAAAATTATCATTAAAGTAAGCCAAGAAATCATTAGCTGCTCTGTTTTTGGCAGAAAGAGAGCGCCAGGTGATGTCTGGATAATTGAAATCCTCTACCACTTTCCCCTCTCCAATCCAACCTTCACACAGCTGCCAAATTAATATTTCTAAATCACAAGTCTGACCAAAGCACATGTCAATCCTTGCTCAGAAAGCTCTAGTGGCTTCTGATTTCTTCTATAACAAAATACAAGTTCTTTTGGAATTTCAAGTCCTTCAAAACTGGCTCCAACTTTGCTTTCAAAATGTTTGTATTACACATTATTGCCATTTACACACTCCATGTGTCAGCCACACTAGCTTACTAGCTGTTTTTCATAAATGCTGTTTTGTCTCTTGTCTCCATACATTTGCACAGGCTGTATCCAATACCTATCATGCACTCCTTCCTCTCCTCCATTTCTTAGAATCCTTGGTTTTCTTCAAAGCTCAGTGCAAAGGCCACTTTACCCATGTGTAAGCTGTCTGAGAAACCCTTGGCTGAGTGTTGCTAAAGTGATACACTCTCTCCATCTGTCCAGGTTGGTGAGCCAGAGCTGCCATTGAAATCAAAAGCAAAAATCAAGAGCAAGCAGGAGCCTTGATATCCAGAAAACCCAGCCAGCCCAGTACTGAGTTGAGATGATGCAGTTTAAAGGGCAGAGGATGCTCTCTACCAGCTACTACAACAATTACTTCCATGGCCCTCATGATAAGAGGTTTAAGGAAGCTCTGTTGTATGAATGCTTTGACCCCAGTTCCTGCTCCATAGAGTTTGCATGTACCAGCTCCAACTTGGTGCTGTCTCATTGCTGCTTGCTTCAGGGTGACCAATCTAGCTCTATTCCAATTACACCCATTTTCATGTCTTTCATAATTAACTACTCATGTCCTAAACTGACACAACCTTGAGAAAGTGAACTTCTCAATCAGCTCTGGTTGCCCAGCTAACCCAGACAAGCAGTGTCTGTGTCCCTCATCATCCACTTCCTCAGCTAAAATGCCTGCCTCCATCTTCTCATCTATGTTCTACTCATCTTCAAGGCTAAGATCAAGTGCCAGCACTTCTGTGACTATCCCAACTGTCCCAAGAAAAAGTAGGCTCTTCCCCTTCTAAATGTCCATAGCACTTACTAGCTCTTCTACTCATGACCAAGGGCCATAAATAGTTTTGTATTATTTACGTTTTTCTCCATATAGCCTGACTCCTTCTCCCACCGTAGGGTAGGTTAGGTTCCTTAGGATCTGAGACTGTAGGAACTTATGCCTCTGTCACTAGCACCTAGGACAGTAGCTTGAATATAGCGGACTAAGTAAGTTTTTTTTGTTGATAATAATGATTGGTTGCATGATGATGATGATGATGATGATGATGCAAATAATGAGAACTAATTTACACTTAAGGAGATATCATCCAGGAGACCATATAAACACACTTGCTTCAAAGAGGAAGTCAGACTTTGAATTTTGAACTAGTCAGGTTAGTGTTCTGTCCAAGTTTCGTTCTCCAGGTCACAATCCTCATAATTTCTAACTAGAGTTCAGGGGATCAGATTTGAGTGCAATGAGTTAACAGTACAAAGAATACCAAAAAGGTCAATTAAATTAAACAAATATTTAGTAACAGCTTAGTATGTGAAACTGAAAGGTGTACAAAAGAAATGTTGAAAATGGCTTATCTTGCTGGAGTGATAAGACTGGTATATACCATTCAAAGAATGTGATACCGCATCTATACAATAGCATATTCATAAAGTGCTAAAATAGGTAATAAAGGTTTCTTGTATTAAGGAGGTAAAAGAAAGGACAGATCAATATAAGCCAAAACAGTTAAGGGATGTGTCAGGGAGGGAGTGAACCCTGAAATAAATTTTGAAAGATTGGTAGAATTTGAATAGAGATAAGAGAGAGACCTTCATTGGCTCTGGCTCTTTGGGATTTACATTGCCAAAATATAAATCAACATGTGTGAGAGAGGAATTAAGGTATACTTTCAGATAATATTAATTGGAAAAACAGAGTCGGCAGAAATCAAATGATCAACCAACGATTGCTACAATGAACCAATCACTGTGCATATAAGTACAAAAAATAAAATCATCCCTGTTCTCAAGGAGTTTAAAGTCTAATGAGGGAAAATCAAGTATATATAAAAACATATGTAGCATAAATATAAAATGAATAAATACAAATATATCCAAAGTAGTTAAATTCTAATTTTTATTTTTGGACAGTCATCCCATTTATAGGAAACCAAAATTTGGAAACTTTGTAATGGCACAGTGAGCAATTTCTCATTAAACCTTCAGTCTTTGAGTCAGTCACAGAGTTATTAAATAGGGAGGTGAAATCAATTTATCAACTTGTTGACTTTTCTCAAATATGCAACATTTGAGAGTATCATGCCTGGCAAGGGTCACAATTTTATATCATTCTTGTTGGCTATCACATGTCAATTCTTTTGCTAAGATGAAAAGCTCTGTGGAAAAACAAAACTTCCTAGATTAGACCATGAGTTCATTTTTTCCTGTTACTTCCCAAAGGAACCTGATAATTATGGTTGATGTAATTCCAGACACAAAGTACAGATGCGTTGTTAGTCTTGGACAAATTTACCATCAATTTAGAATCTGGGGACAGAAAGCTATTTGGTCCCCTGTTGCTTTTATTATAACAGCAGAAAGAGACAATCCTCCATTGTCTCATCCTTAGCCACTGTGCCACAATATACCTTTCTCTCTTTTTTTTCCTTTTTGGAGGGGGGGGAAGGTAGATCAATTGGGGTTAAGTGACTTGCCCAAGGTCACCCAACTAGTGAGTGTTAAGTGTCTAAGGCTGAATTTGAACTCAGGTCCTCCTGACTCCAGGGCCAGTGCTCTATTCACTCCGCCATCTAGCTGCCCCAATACCTTTCTCTTTTAGCCTCTTGACAGTGTCTTACCTACTCCCTATCAAACACAAAGGCATGCTTTGGAAAATTCCTAAAAGACCCTGGGAGAAACCAGCAGTAACTCTACATTCTTCAAGTGGGTAAAGGTGCAAATCTTGGTCCTTGAGCCATGTTTTACTTCATTTAATATACTTCAGCATTGTTAACTAGCCATCTTTGTACCTTGGGGCAAGTGGTGAGATTCAGGAGGGGAATCAAGTCAATTGAGGTGAAGCCACTGTGGTACCCAAGGGACAAAGAGCACACTGTGTCACCACAAACTTACTAAGCTTCTGAACATGATAGAAGTACTCATAGAACAAAGCCACTACTATGGGGATGAAGTCAACAGGGAAGCAGAGAGTTATTGGTGCCCTGGGTCAAAGCCTTATAGACTGCATGTTAGTGACAGTTCTGCTGCACTTAGTTAAGTTCTTATAACAAATTCCACCTTGGCATGTATTGAAACTCCATTGACTTCATTAGGTGTTTACAGTGTAGGTCTTGTTGCTAAGTTTCCCTACAAAGGTCTGATCACATCTTGTTCTCTTGGGATCATAAGATTTATAAGATGTGGACACAATAGAAATCAATGAATGTAGAAGACCTATTGTTCAATTTCATCTATTGGAGTAGCACAATAGGGTATGGCATTCCTCATCACTGTATGGGTTATATCTCCAGAGCAGCTACACATGGCTGCCTGTTTCCACAGAAGCCCTCCTGCTATCATTTGAGTATCTATATCCAGGATGGCCACCATAGGCTCATTGTTAGCCCTGCCCCAAACTTAAATGATGAGAATACAGCCCACAGGCAGTCGATTGTTCTTTTTGTGTCTGCATCTACATTCTGAATATCCCAACAAACATGCACAAGGTCATATGTGACAGATTCTCCTACATGAAGTATGTTATTTTTTTCTTAGAAGTTTAGAAATCTTACAAGGAGCTTTCCTTCCAATATGATGGCTGCTGCTCTGCATGCCTGGGGACGGAAACAATTCTTTATCCCCACTTACCCTTAAAAAAATATAGGGAAGCCACATTATGCAAATACCAAGCAATAGAAAAAGACATCAAGGCTCTGAGTTCAAATCTTACCCTTTACTACATATTTTTATTCATTAGAATTTTTTAAATTCAGTTGTATCTTTATGCTTTGTGATATATGCATGCATACTCACACATATATATATGTAAATGTGTTCAACTTTGTTCTAAGGTTCTCTGAATTTCAATATCAAATCAAAATCGAATATCAAGGGAAAACATCCCCCAAAACATTCATTGCTGTCATAGAATGCATTGAGTGCCAGAGGAAGAGAGATTCCCCATGAATAGTGGTCTTCCAGATACTTTTTTTTGCAAATGACTGTGATGATTTCATTATATCACATAATTTTACATGGACTTTTCTGTGACATCCACAGCTACCCCCAAAGAGATCAATCTATCAGGACCAAAAGGATGAAGAATGTCTATTGTCCAAGTAATGACTGAAGAAAGAGGGAAGGGGAAAGGGGACAAGAAGTCATTAAACACATACTATGTGCCAGTCGTTGAGTTATGCACCATACAAATATGATCTTATCTGATTTTCTTAACAACCCCAGGAAGTAGGTGCTGATATTTTCTCCACTTTATAATTAAGGAAACTGAGACAGAGGTTAACTGACTTGCCCAGGATCACACAGCCTGTAACTGTATGAGGTCAAATTTGAACTCAGATCATCCTGACTCTCTGGAGACCTATCATCCTATTCCCTATATCACCTAACTTCTTCTGCCTCTGCCAACTTACAGCTAGATGGGAAGCTCATTGAACTAGTAGTCCCTGAAGACAGAAGTCTTGGACAGACGCCGCAAGACAATTCAGTGGATCCTGTATTAAATGTGTGGAAAAGAATGGCATGGACACTTGGGAACTTATACAGAGTATTCAGTAATTTCAAGCTGTTCCCTGAAAAAAAAGGAAGGAAAAAAGAGAGAAAGGAAGGAAGGATGAGAAAAGAAAGATAGAAAGAAAGGAAAGAAAGAAAAGAAGGGAGGAAGAAGGAAAGGAAGAGAAATAGAGAAAGAAATAGGAAGCAAGGAAGGAAGGAAGGAAAGCAGGAAGAAAGGAAAGGAGGAAATAAAAAGAAAAAAAAAAGAAAGGCCAATATTAACACCAATATTCTTTTGACACAAATACCTTGGTTCAAGTCTTGCTTCTGAAATAGCCTGGCTGTGTGACCCTGGGCAAGTCACTTAACCTCTCAGTACTCTAAGTTACAGAAAAGGTAAAAGCCTTCATCTGTGAAAAAAATGGAGCTCCTAACACCTCTTTGAAATTTATTTATTTAATCATAACTCCAAAACCTATACCTATTCTTTTGGCAATGCTCTCTGACATTGACCAGGATTGACCAATATAAAGCCAAGCACAAGCAGTTCTCCAGAGGACTGTTTCTGTGAATAGCTTTAAGATTCTGATCACATAGTATAGTGAACTCCGTTTATTCAGCAATAAACTAAAGGAAAAGATTCACAGAAATCAAAGTACAGTATTCACAATGTTCCACATAACAATTTATCACTAAAGTGGCCACATAGTTTTAAGCAACAGATATCATTCAGTAAGTCCTCAACTCAGTCATCCTTAGGGAACAAGCCTCCTTAAGGGACACAAAGGACAAAGGTCAAAGTTCTAAACCCCTAGGTCACATTGTCTTAATCTCTCACTTCAAAAAGTCTCCTTTCTTCTTGATTAGAGATTGGTTTCTAATCATCCTTAAATCATTCATCCTTAAGAGGTACAGAGTAGAGTTCTCCCACCTGTAGGCCACAGTAAATCATGATCTTCTCAGTCAGCACTAAGTACCCAAGGAGAAGTCTTTTCTTTTTTTTTTTTTAAGTTTTAAAAAATTTATTTATTTACCTTTAGTTTACAACATTCAGTTCCACAATCCCATGAGTTTCAAATTTTCCCTCCTTCCTTCTCCTCGCCCCCACCTCCCACTCATGGCAGCATGCAATCAAATATAGGATCTACAAATACCTTCACATTAAACATTAGTCAGGTTGTAAAGAAGGATTATAACCAGTGGAGTGAACAATGAGAAAGAGGAAACAAAACAAAAAAAGAGAGAGAGAGAGCAAGAAGTTTGCATCAATCTGCATTCAAACTCTATTGTTCTTTCTCTGGATATGGATATCTCTTTCCATCATGAGTCTTTTGGAGCTGTCTTATAACCTTGCATTATTGAGAGGAGCCCAGTCTATCAAAGTCAGTCATCACACATATGTTGTGTCTGTAATTGTGTACAAATTTCTCCTGGTTCTGCTCTTCTCCTTCAACATCGATTTATATAAGTCTTTCCAGGTTATTATGGATACTCTCTGTTCCTCATTTCTTATAGCACAATAGTATTCCATTACATTCATATACCACGACTTGTTTAGCCATTCTCCAATTGATGGGCATCTCCTTGATTTCCAATTCTTTGCCACCACAAAAAGAGCTGCTATAAATATTTTTGTACATACAAGTCCTTTTCCCACTTCTATGAAATCTTCAAGATACAGCCCTAGAAGTGGTATTGCTGGGTCAAAGACTATGCATTTATTTATAGCCCTTTGAGCATAGTTCCAGAATGGTTGAATCAATTCACAGCTCCACCAACAATGCATTAGTGTTCCAATTTTTCCACATCCTCTCCAGCATTTATCATTTTTCTGTTTTGTCATCTTAGCCAATCTGACCAGTGGTACCTCAGAGTTGTTTTGATTTGCATTTCTCCAATCAATATTAATTTAGAGCATTTTTTCATATGCTTATAGATATCTTTAATTTCTTTCTCTGAAAACCACTTGTTCATATCCTTTGACCATTTATCAGTTGGGGAATGACTTGTATTCTTATAGATTTGACTCAATTCTCCGTATATTTTAGAAATGAGGCCTTTATCAGAGACACTAGCTGTCAAAATTCTTTCCAAATTTTCCACTTCTCTCCTAATCTTATTTACATTGGCTTCATTTGTACAGAAACTTTTTAATTTAATGTAATCAAAATTATCCATTTTGCATTTCATAATGCTCTCTGACTCTTGTTTGGTCATAAAATCTTCCCTTCTCCATAAATCTGACAGGTAAACTATTCCTTCCTCTCCCAAATTGCTTACAGTATCAGCCTTTATACCTAGATCGTACACCCATTTCAACTTGATTTTGGTATATGGTATAAGATATTGGTCTATGTCCAGTTTCTGCCATACTATATTCCAGTTTTCCCAGCAGTTTTTTAAGGAGGGAATAGCATACACATTCGATTGGGTATCTTACCCTACAGGAAATCAGGGGGGAAAAGGATGGGGGGGGTGATAGAAGGGAGGGCAGATTAGGGGAGAGGGTAGTTAGAAGTAAACACTTTTGAAAAGGGACAGAGTCAAAGTAGAAAATAGAATAAGTAGGGTGCAGGATAGGATGGAGGGAAATATAGTTGGTCTTTCACAATATAACTACTATGGAAATGTTTTGCCTAACTACACATGTACGACCTATGTTCAATTGCTTGTCTTCCCAAGGGGTGGGAGGGGGGAGGAGGGAAGAAAAAATAGACTCTGGAACTCAAAGTTTCAAAAAACAAATCTTAATGCATATTATATGCAACTGGGAAATAAGATACACAGACACTGGGGTATAGAAATCCATCTTGCCCTACTAGAAAGTTAGGAGGATAATGGATATAAGAGAGAACAGACTGGGGAAAGGTGTATTCAGTAGGCTCACTATTTTGGGGTGGGAAAAGGGAAGAGAGGGGGAGAAAAATTTGTAACTCAAAATCTTGTGGAAATGAATGTTGAAAACTAAAAATAAATAATTAGAAAAAAAAAGAAAAGTGTTTTGTAATTGTGTTCATATAGGTCCTGGTTTGTTTTGGCAGGTAGATTCCCAAATATTTTATAATGTCTACAGTAACTTCAAATGGAATCTCTCTTTCTGTCTCTTGCTATTGGATTTCATTAGAACTATATAGACATGCTGAGGATTTATGTGGTTTTATTTTATATCCGGCAATTTTGCCAAATTTATTTATTATCTCAAGTAGTTTTTTTACTTGATTCTCTAGGATTCTCTAAGTATATCATCATATCATGTGCAAAGAGTGATAGCTTAGTCTCTTCTTTGCCTAATTTGATTCCTTCAATTTTTTTCTCCTTTTATTGCTACTGCTAACATTTCTAGTACCAAATTGAATAAGAGGGTGATAGTGGACTTCCTTTTTCCTCCCTTGATCTTATTAGAAATGCTTTTAGCTTATCCCCATAATACTTGCTGATGATTTTAGATAGAGGCTACTTATTATTTTAAGGATGAGTCCATTTATTCCTATACTTTCTAGTGTTTTTAATAGGAATGGGTACTGTATTTTGTCAAAAGCCTTTTCTGCATCTATTGAGATAGTCATATGGTTTTCTGCTACTTTTGTTGTTGATAAGATCAATGATACTGATAGTTTTCCTTATATTGAACCACCTTTGCATTCCTAGATTAAATTCTAACTGATCAAGGTGTATTTTTCTCATGATAAGTTGCTGTGGTTTTTTTTTTGGTAAAATTTTATTTAAAATCTTTAATCTATATTCATGGGGGAAATTGGTCTATAATTTTCTTTCTCCATTTTCTCTCTTTGCAGTTTAGGTATCACTACCATATTTGTGTCATAAAAATAATTTGGTAGGACTCCTCCAATTTTCCCAAATAGTTTGTAAAGTGTTGGAATCAATTGTTCTTTAAATGTTTGATAGAATTCACTAGTAAATCCATATGGCCCTGGAGATTTTTTCCTAGGTGTATTGGTAATGGAATTTGGAGATGCCCTTGTATTGGCTTGGTTTTTGGGTTGAGTGTTAAAACCCAGAGCTTGTGAATCCCACTTGTGGGATGGGACTTGTTGATGTGAAGAGAGAGGCCTGAACTGGGAGAAGTCGTGAATTGGGAGAGGGGCCCAGAGCAGTATCCAGTATCGTGGAGCCTGAGTTGCTGAGAGAAAGACTGCTAAGAGCCCATTGGAAATGCCCACGACTTTTGAGAACTGTCACCCGAAACTGCCAAGGACTGAGGAGGCATGGCTGTGATGCCGGTATTTTGTCTGTCTGTTTTGATGTTGTTTTGCCAGATTCACCTGATGGTGAAGGGCAGTGCTGCTGTTATAGAGGTCCTGGAACCTGGCTGTTGGTTCAGAAGCCCTGAAGGAGGATTTTCTTGTGGTACCTTCACAGAAATCCTGGAAAAGGCCTTGCTGATGTTTTCAGGTGTTCTGGGACTGTCCTACAGGCAGAGAGTGACTTGATGAGGACACTGGCTATGGCTTTGTTGAGCCTTGTCTACCCAGGAACTGAGATTGCTGAGGGCTTGCCTTGAGTGAAGATGAAAGAAGGACCTTTCCTTGGGTATTCAATGCTGAGCTTAACCTTTTTGTGTAACTTAAGGATGGATGGCCTTTTGTGTTCTCCTGCCCCTTTTGAGATTCAGGGGTGGGAAGCCTTTGAGTTTTTTTGTGCTCTATGATTGACCAAATGAATGTACTTTGTTTATGGTTGGAGACTAATCTCCATTTGAGAAGAGACTTTTGACTGACTAAATGAATGTACTGTCTAGGGGTGGAGTAGTACCTGGATTGAATTGAGAACTTACTTGCTACAGGAACAAGTTACACTGTATTTTGACTTTCTCTCTTCTGTGAATGTTTGCTGAATAAATGGCATTTACTATGCTGGTAATCTGAACCTTCAAAGTTGCCTTTGCTTGGCATTACACTAGGGCATTCATTGATGGCTTGTTCAATTCCTCTTTAGTTGATCTAGGAAACTTATATTTTTGTAAATATTCATCCATTTCACTAAAATTGTCAAATTTATGGGCATTCTATTGGGCAAAATAATTCCTAATTATTGTTTTAATTTCTTCTTAATTGGAGGTAGAGTCCCCCTTTTCATTTTTGATAGTTGTAATTTGGTTTTCTTCTTTTTTTTTTATCATATTGACTAAAGGTCTATCAACTTTGTTCATTTTTTATAAAGCCAGCTCTTAGTTTTATTTATTAATTCAATAGTTTTCTTAATTTCAATTTTCTTAACTTCTCCTTTGGTTTTCATTATTTCCAATTTAGTATTTAATTGGAGATTTTCAATTTGTTCTTTTTCTTTTTCAGTTGCACGCCCAATTTATTCACCTCCATTTTCTCTATTTTATTCTTGTATGCTTTCAGAGATGTAAAACTTCCCTTATGAACTGCTTTTGCTGCATTCCACAAGTTTTGCTATGTTGTCTCATTATTTTAATTCTCTTGAATGAAGTTACTGATTGTTTCTATACTTTCTTGTTTGACCCACTCATTCTTTAGGATTAAATTATTTAGTTTCCAATTAGTTTTTGGTTTATCTTTCCATGGCCCTTTATTACATGTAATTTTTATTGCATCATGATTTAGAAGGATGCATTTAATATTTCTGCCTTTCTGCCCTGAATTGTGAGGTTTTTTTTGCCCTAGTACATGGTCAGTTTTTGTGTACGTAACATGTACTGCTGAGAAGAAAGTATATTCCTTTTTATCCCCATTCAGTTTTCTCCAGATATCTATCATATCTAGCCTCTCTAAAATTCTATTTGCCTTCTTAACTTCTTTCTTGTTTATTTTGAGGTTAGATTTATCAAGCTCAGAGAAGGGGAGATTGAGGTCCCACACTGTTATAGTTTTACTATCTATTTCTTTCTCTAATTCTCTTAATTTCTCCTCTAGGAATTTAGATGCTATACCACTTGGTGGTATGATATTGCTTCATTCTTGATGGTGCCTTTTAGCAGGATGTAGTTTCCTTCTTTATCTCTTTTAATTAGATCTATTTTTGCTTTTGCTTTATCTGAGATAAGGATTACTACCTCTGTTTTTTTTTGTTTTTGTTTTTTACTTTAGCTGAAGCATAATATATTCTACTTCAGCCTTTTGCCTTTACCCTGTGCATATCCCTCTAGTTTCAGATGTGTTTCTTGTAGACAGCATATTGTAGGATTATGGTTTTTACCCTATTCTACTATCTGCCTCTGTTTTATGGGAGAGTACATCCCATTCACATTCACAGTTATGATTACTATCTGTGTCTTTCCCTCCATCCTATTCCCTCTCCTATTTATGCTTTTATTTCTCCCTTCCCCTGTTACTACTACATCCCTCAGTATTTCCACCCTATGCACCTCCCTCCCTTTACCTCCCCTTCCTCCTTACTACTACTTCCCTTTCTTATAACCCCTTCCCCTTTCTCCCCTTGCCTCTTGTACTGCCTGTAGGGCACAATAGATTTTTATACTTAATGAAGTATGTTATTCTCTCCTTGAACCCAAACTGATGAAAGTAAATTTCATATGGTACTCCTCTCCCATCCTCCTTTCCCTCTACTATAGTGAGTTTTTGTGTTTTTTCACAATAGAATCCTAAACTTAACTGATTATGTTAATCCCTCCTTGAACCAAAACCAATGAGAATAAAGTTCATATGTTCATTTCCCTCCCTTCTTTACCTCTACTATTGTATGTTTTTATGCCTCTTCATGTGGCATAATTTACCCTTTTCTGCCTCCTCCTTTCCTTTTCTCCCATTACAATCCCTTTGCACCCCTTAATAAGGGTTTTTTTTTATCATCATATTAGTTCACTTATACCCACACCCTCTATTTATGTATATCCCTTTTAAATGTCTAGATAATTATATAATTCTCAATATTGATAGGTATCAGCTTCCCATATAGGGATGTAAACAGTTTGCTCTTATTGAATGACAAGTTATGTGTTTGTGTATGTGTGTGTGTGTGTTTTCCTTGTTTACCTTTTTATGTCTCTCTTGGGTCTTGTATTTAGAGATCAGATTTTCCATTGAGCTCTAGCTTTTTCATCAGCAAGGTCTGAAAGTTCCTTATTTCATTGAATGACCATCTCCTTGCCTGGATCAGTTTTGCTGGATAGTTGATCCTTGGTTGCAGTCCAAGCTCTTTTGTCTCATGAAATATATTCCAATCCCTCTGATCTTTTAATGTAGAAGCTGCTACATCATGTGCGATCCTGACTGTAGTTCCATGATGTTTGAATTGTTTCTTTCTGGCTGCTTGCAGTATTTTCTCTTTGACCTGATAATTCTGGAATTTGGCTACAATATTTCTTGGAGTTTTCAATTTGGGTCCTCTTTCAGGAGGAGTCTGGTGAATTATTTTTATAACTATTTTACCCTCTGATTCTAGGACCTCAGGACAGTTTTCCTTTATAATTTCTTGGAGGATGTTGTCCAGGCTGTTTTTTTCATCATGGATTTCTGATAGACCAATAATTCTTAGATTATCTCTCTTGGATCTGTTCTCCAGGTCAGTTATTTTTCCAATGAGATATTTTATATTTTCTTCTAGTTTTCAATCTTTTTGTTTCGTTTGACTGATTCTTGATGTGTCATAAAGTCATTAGCTTTGACTCAACTGATTCTAAGTTTTAGTGAATTTTTTTTCTTCCTTTAGTTTTTGAAGTTCTTTTCCATATGTTCAGGTTTCATTTTTAGGGAGGTATTTTCTCCAGTTAGATTTTGAACCTCCATCCCAGTTCACAAATTTTACTTTTTAAGGATTTTTTTCTTCAGTGAGATTTTTTTCCCCCATTTCGACCAATGTAATTTTAAAAGAATTGGTCAATTTATCTCCTGCCTCTCTGATTTGGCTTTTAAAATCATTCTTGAGTTCTTCCAAGAACGCTTTTTGTGCTTGAGATCAGTTCATATTTCCTTCTGTGGACTCAGGTGGGATATAGAGTCAATGGTGTTTCCTGAATGTTCTTCTTGTTCATAATAATAGGATTCAATTATCTTTGGTTGCTTCCAGCCCATTGTGATTGCCTATTTCCTGGCTTTTAAACTGGATTTCTGCTTCTGGGGTACAGAGGGTTCTAACCTATGTTCCTCAAGCTGGAAGCTAGAGGCCTGGTTGTTGACTTTGTGTACTATAGCCTCTGGGTGTCTAGAATGAGGCCAAGGCCAGGGCTCTTGGTGTTTCCCCTGGGTTACCCTGAGGTTCACAGAGTAAGATATGGGGGAGAGGTGGTGCTGGCCAGAATAGCTTTCCACCTCTGTGCTACTGGGCTTGAGCTCCAGCAGGCTCAGCAGCTGGCAGCCTGCCATGCTGGTGTCTGCTGATTTTCTTGGTTGTGCTAAGGCATATCTGGGCTTCTGGTGTTAGTGCTTGCTGGCTCCACCCCCCTGGACTTCAGGATATCCTGCTGGTCATCTGAGATGGGGCTTGTTGGGATGCCTCCCATCCTTCACTTCCAGCTTGGCATAGCTTCAGTCACACCCTTCCTGTAGGACTCCCAAGCCTGCCACTGCTTCCACTGTTTCAGGATTTTACACTGGGGCAATAATCTCTGTGTTTTCAGGGTCAGGGAGGGGGATTAGAGCAGCTAGGGTTTACTCTGCCATCTTGGTTCCCAGAAGTTCAGGTAGGTGATTTTTAAACATGTAGGTTGTGGGTTGATAGCCCCAGGAGAAGTTGCTGTTGCTGCCATGGGCTCTGCACTTTCTCCTACCCAGCTCTGACAGATCCTCCATCCCATGGTGAGAGGTCTGTGAAACCAGGGCTTGCTATTGCTTTGCTGTGGTCTAGTCTCAGGTCCATGCTAGCACAGCCTGTGTGCTTCACACTCCTGCTGCCCAGTATTATGTGCACACTTTCCTGGACTGAGAATCTGCCACACTTCATCTTCCAATGGATTCTGTCACTCTAAAATCTGTTCAGATTCACTTTTTAGAGGGTACTGATGAATTCACAGAGGAGCTCAGCTAAGTTCCTGCTTTCATTCCACCATCTTGGCTGCACCCAGGAGGAAAGGTCTTTTCATCTTGACTCAAGGCTGGCTCCCAGATTCCATGGTTCCTCGTCCATGGGTCCAGCTCCTGCCTGAATCTCCCCAATCAAAACCTGGATTCACAGCAGGCAGCTCTCAGCTCCTCATCCAGTTTCTTGTCCAGTTCCTATTCCATATTGAAGCTCATGGTGTCCAGTCCACCTCAAGTCCTTCACAGTTTCTGTTTCTTGGAAGACAGAGTTTAACCGAGCCACAACAACATTCATACACATTGCCAGCACTATCATCAATTCACTTTCTGCCTGTGAAATCAATACAGACCCACAAACAAAGTCTGAGAACTCAACACAAATTGTCAGTATGGTCCCAGGACTTCTGTAAACAGACAACAAGAAAATCCTCTTTCAGGGCTTCCAGTAAGGTCCCAGAGCTTCTGTACAAAGTATTACAAACACAAATCAACACAGACAGAACAGACAGAGTGCCAAGATACACCAATTTTTCTTCTTCTCAACTCTTCCACCACAAGTATTCTATCTTCTCATTTCTGCTCTTTCCCAACTTGGGCTTCTCTTTATATATGGTCATTAGCTCCTCCCTATTCTGCCCCTTCCTGTTGCATCAGCACATTCCTCCCACTGTGGGTTTCACAAGGTCTGTTTCTTAACAAAGACCTGATATAATCATGGGCAAGGCTCAA
The DNA here is from genome assembly GCA_028627135.1 of Pseudochirops cupreus. NCBI lineage: Eukaryota > Metazoa > Chordata > Mammalia > Diprotodontia > Pseudocheiridae > Pseudochirops > Pseudochirops cupreus. The sequence continues at coordinate 322,060,638 of CM053580.1, read as the reverse complement.
AAGAAACTTGAACTGAAACAAGATGCTGAATAATTAAATGGCTGAAACAAGGTGCTAAATACTTCTTGCCATTACAATCAAAGTCTCTCAAGAATCAAAATCACAAATGACCCAGAGGACAAAAGAAAGGTGTGTGATGATTATAAATTGAAAGCCCTCTTTGTAAATATCAACTATTATTATCATTACCACCACCACTATCATAATTATTATGTTATCAGTAATGACTGTTGTGTAAGAAATGGTATAATATACATAGCATCCAAGAGATGTATCACTGGGCCTGTGGAGAGAAGAGAGGACTTGAAATATGGCATACCCAGGTTCAAGCCACATTAGACTCTGGTTAGAAATCTGCCTCTGACAAATTATCAGTTTTGTGAAGTTGGACAAATCACTGAACTTCCATCACCTTCACTTTTCCTCATCAGTCATATTGGAATAATAATATCTTGAACACCTACTACATAGGATAATTTGGAGGCTCAAAAACAGTAGGTAGAATGATAGCAACAACAAAGGTTTAAAAAAAGTGAATTTCATCCCCCCAGCCCAAAGTGACTCTAAATAGAGCTGGGCTAGTCAGGTAGAGAGAACAAAGGACAACAGGGAAACAACTGAATGGACACATAGTTTTCAACAAAGAACTATCATTTAGTCACTCAATCATTCAATCAACTCAACCCATGGGGCACATTAAGTCATAATATCAGTCACTACTCAGCACTCTCCACAGAGAGATCTCTTCATCTTGATCCAAGGTAGGCTCTCAGATTCCCTACATCCCCTTCCATGGTCCCAGATCCTACCTGGATTCACCAAACTATCACCTGGGTTCAAAGGCAGATAGCTCCCAGTTTCTTGTTCATCTCTCCATGCAGTTCCTGTTTCACACTGAACTTGAAAAGCTCAAGGAAGTAATTATTCCCATGATGAGAACACAGTTATCCTTTCCACACTACAACTTTCTCTATCTTGGTTTTGATATATTGTGGGTCTGCATAAGAAATTATATGGGAATTTGGGGGGAAGTTTTGTGAAAGTCACATATGATTCATGAAGGCTAGCAGATGACACAGAACATATGACCAGATACTTAACACAAATTTTTCAATGAGGTACTGTAAATACCCCATAAAAGAAAAAGAAAAAAATTAAGACTTCTTCTCTGGCATGAAGGCAAGGCCAAAAAGTTTTACTCAGATTTTCTGGATCATGGGGAGGGAAGGGGGTGCTATACACCTAATCCCCTACCTCAGCCTTTGAGAGGTGGAAAGGATTACTAATTGTAGAAGGGTATCTCTCATAAGGGAAATAGCATTGTAATACCGTAGGTAGAGACCTAGAATTAGAGTCAGAAAACTGGTTCAAATCCTATTTCTACTCCTTGTGACCTGTGTGATTTGGGGAGAGTCCTCTCTCTGAGCCATTATTTCCTCACCTTTAAAAGCTGAAAAAGATGATTTCTATGGTCCCTTCTATTCTATTCATCTGGTCCTATGAAAAGTCATGGTCCTACTTGTAAGGTGCAGGACATGTAACTCTAGATTGGATTTATGAATTGTAATAAGACTGGGTATAATGCTGGAAGAGGTCTCTGAATCTTTGATGTGAGTATCTCCCTTTTCCTCAATCCAATCTCCTGGCCCTTCTATGGGAGGCTTTTCTCATGTATTTTTAGGTACCCCAGTTCATTAGCCATCCAAGGAAGGTACCTATTCCTAGAGAATGACACTCAGCAATTCCAGGGGATTTAGGTGTTTGACTGCTGGAACAGGATGCAATAAATAAACTTCAGGATTTTTGTTTAAGAAAAAAGAAAAACCAACCCGAACTTAGCCTGTCATTTCCAACTGGCAGGAATATAAATAGCGGATGCACTGTACCATATATAAGGCCAAACAAAGGCCTAGAGGAAGTTGTCCAAAGGTGATTATAATGTGCATGTTTATGGGAACAAGATGTGGCCACCCTCCTGCTCAGGGTCCATCTGAATAGGTTTGTTTATAAATAAAATTCCAAAGGGAAGGAACCTACTTCCTGTTAGTTTTTCTCTCTGTCTCTGTCTCTCTTTCTCCTTCTCTGCCTCTGTCTATGTCTGTTGTTCTGTCTCAGTAACTCTGAGGGTCTTCCCCTCCTAGTTTGATTTCTTATTATTAAAGGGACCATCTCTTCATTCACTTCTTAAAGAGGTCTATGTAGTGAATGGGCATGGCCTCAATCAAAGTGAGAACTTGAAAAGACATTGGCTTAAAAGGGCCAGGGTCTCTCATTGCATCCTGGGTAATCTCCAGTCATCCTGATGAGTATCTGGCCACTTCCAGATGGCTCTGGAGGAGAGGGTTAGGTCGATGACTTTGCACAGCCCTCCTTCACTCAAATCAAAGTCAACTGCAGGTCATGTCATCATTTTGCTGATGTCATGGTCCTTCTGTGGAATGAAGGACAAACCACACACAACCTCTCTCTCTCTCTGTCTCTCTGTCTGTGTCTGTCTCCTATTTTTAAGTGTGGGTCTGACATCTTGCTATTGGAAAACCCAAATACTATTGACTGAACCTTAGTAATATTCAGTTTTGAATTATATAAAATAAATAAAAGTGGTGGTTGCAGTATAAAAACCTGTAAACCTAGGACTTCATCTCCAAGTGCTTCTTTTGGTTCATCCTACCCTACCACATTTTCTCCACCTCCTTTGAATTTCCACATGGGTGCTGAATCAGTAAATTGCTGGAAAAAAAAACAACAAAAATATAATGTTTTCAGCTCCCATCCCAGACAACCCTACCACCAAACCTGGGAGGATTTGGATTTTCATCATAACAAGTTCATACTAATTTTGGGGGTGAGTGATTTCAAATAGCCCAAGATTGAAAATCATGGAGAGAAGAATTAAAGGCATCTGCATATATGCCTCAGAGGGCAGGTGTTGAGTGGGCAAGGAACAGCAGGTATATTTTGTGTAATTTTTCCCATGTGACTCATCTCCCACCCAAAGTAATTGTGTAGTTGAGTGCTTTTCCACTCATCAACCTGATGTCCTGGTGTACTTATTTGTCCAGGTTCTTTTTTTTTTTTAATATGAGATTCTTTATTAAATTTTTTTGAGTTACATCTTTTCTCCCCGTCTTTCCCCCGCCCACCACCCCAAAACAGCCATCCCAGTATTTCCCCCCTC
>CM053580.1:322035122-322056960 GCA_028627135.1 Pseudochirops cupreus | reverse complement strand
TTTATATATTCATGTGAAAAACAGCATGACGTGCTGGGTGAAGTGCTGGGCCTGGGGTCAGGAAGGCTGGCTTTTAAAAATCTGTCTCTAGAGCTTCCTACCTGGGGAATGCTGGGGAGATGACTTCGCCTTTCTTCTTCTCAGTTTCCTCACCTGTAAAATGGGGGTCATAATTCCTGACACCTACCTCACAGAGTCATTTCAAGGTACAAACAACACAACATGAATGGAAAGTTGTTTTGTGAATGTTTAAATGATCTATCTGGAAAGGTCAGTTTTAATTAATGATTTTTTAAGAAAAGGTGACTTAAAGAGTCCTTGAATTTTGGATCTGAAAGTAAGAATTCCACCATTAATTTCCAAAATTCAGGTTATTCTCTCCCACTTGGACTCTTATGGTTTCCCTTTAGCTTGAAATTTCTAAATTTCAAGAGTTCATTTACTAATAGAATCACAGAATATTAGCACTGAAGGGTGCCTAGAATCAAGTGATCTAATTCCCCCATTTTACACGTGGGAAAACCAAGGCCCAGAAAGGGGAAGCAACTTGCCTGAGATCACACAATACTGGGGTTGACAGGGGTAGACACCCTGCCTAGTCAAGGGTGTAGTCCCCCAGGCCATGCCATCAAACTGCCTACTCTGCATTCTGTATAGCAAGACTGGGCTTTGGCACTACTTGTTATTGGCAGAACTAGGGGCTGTTTTCAGATAAATATCCTTGCTTCACTCTCTGGTCTATCCTTTTGCTCAAAAAAAGGCCACCATGCATCATAATGCTACACCACCTTTAGGCAGATCTGCCACTGGCTTTTCCCAGCAATTCACAACCATATAGAGCCACAAAGTTGCTAGGATTGTTTAGTCATATCAATTGTGTCTGACTCTTCCTGACCTCATTTGGGATTGTCTTGTCATTTTCTTCTCCAGCTCATTTGACAGAAAAGGAAATTTAGGCATACAGGGTAAAGTGACTTGCCCAAGGTCATATAGCTAGTAAGTGTCTGAAGGTAGATTGGAAGATAGATGAGTCTTCCTGATTCTAGGCCCAACGCTCTACTGTGCTACCTAGTTCAGTCACAAAGTAGCATTATTTGAAACTGTATTCCCCTATACACTAAAGTTACTTCTTCTATTCTCCCTCTTCATAGATTGGCTCCTTTAAGCTTCTCACATAGTATTTAATTAGCTGATCTCTTCTGGGATCAGCTCAGAGAAGTTGCATCCCCCTGGGGAAGGTTTCAGTGCCAGGAGCCCAACTGCAATTCAGGAATTTACTGGAGATTATATCCTCCTTGTCTTGGCATTAAATGTAAAGCATATCTCAGGGGTACTTTCTAGAATGCCTACTGACAGGCTCCTTCTGGCTGAGGAGAGGCTCTTACTGAGGGCTAAGTCACAATATGAAGGCATCAGGTCTCCATTTTCTAGAGCTTAATCTACCAAGGATTTTCTATGACACCTACATTGGACACTCTCTGTAGCATGCCTGTCTATATTTCTATACTTCTGTGAAAATGCCCAATGATCACATGCACCTCTCCCACTGGGCTGCGTGGCACACTAGAAATAATTCCACTGTTCCCTACAATTATTTACATTCACATATTAGCCACATTCCTGCCATTATCTTCTTACCCACACTTTCCTCCCTTTGACTCATGCATATAATAGGAATAATTTACCAGTTTGCAAGCAATTCTAACCATTTCATCATTTCATGGGATGGATCCCTCTTGACCATGTGTGGGAAGAAATAGAAATAGAGAAATACTAAGGGACTGTTGAAACACCTCAATTGTTTTTACTGTCCATCTCTCAGCTCTGTCAGGGAAAAGAGCTCCTCTATTAATCTCTCTCTTCCATTCCAGCATTATTGATGCCAAAGTGGCATACGATGTCTGGAACAGTTTTAGGGATGATGAGCTTGTTGAAAGTCCATAATGATGTCAACTTTCCATTTGATGCGGAGCTTGATCCTTTTGCAGAACTTTGTTCTGAGTACTGGTCATCACAAAAGGCACGATAATTTTCTTCAGTCAACTTCTGTTTCTTAATTATTCTGTGTACCCTCATATATTGTGCTGCATTGGACACTATGCCACATTGTTGTGTATGGGGTGTCCGTGGAAGACTAAAACTTCTGGTGTGAGGACTGCTGGGCCCTTTTTAGGGCTGCTCACCCACCTTTGGCGTCCACCTGTCTCCTCTCACCTGTGGCTCCAAGAAGCTGTAGCATGCACAGTGGCCACATTGGTCTCACCAGATGGGCTAAACCAGCTTTAGGGTAACCAATAGGCCTCAAATCCATTGGTGAGTTGGGGGAATTTCTATCCCAAGCATGTGAGACTTCCCCCAGATGAGAACAATTTCTTCCAGTGTCCATGAAGGCTGTTGAAGCAGGTGCTATGGATCACTTAGAGGTTGGTCAGACGTGGAGGATGCCAGGGTCATCCACTGCATCCTGGGGCCATGGCCAGTCATCCTGATCTCTGTCTTTCCTCTGGACTTTGATGACTCTAGAGGAGTGAGGCTGATGAATTTGACAGTTATGCCTCACTTAAATCCAATTCATGCCTAATTCAAAACATCATCCTCCTGATAGCATTGGCCCTCTTTGCGAAGGAAGGATAAACAACAACAAGAAGGGTCAAACGTGACATTTCTGGGGTTAGCCAAAAGAAACACTAATGTAACACCTATGTCTCTCCACTTTCTGTCCTACAATGACCCCATGTAAACTCCCTTGTCAAACCCACCGTGCTGAGAGAAAATGCAGGACGTTCTGAACAAAATATTTTTAGCACAAATCACCTTGTTATAAATATGTCAACACATCACAAGGGCAAACATGTGACACTCACATCTAGAGTCTGAATTTCTGGAATGGAAATGCACAAATAAATTCATCTCCTTTTCAAAGTTCTTGATTTTTTAAAGTAATAGACAATGTGGGGGACATTTCTCTGATATGAAAAATTCCAGTGATTCAAAACCCAGTGGCAGTTTCTGAATTATTCTGTACCTATGGAACACAACGTGCTAATGGAACAGGTCCACAATTCAGCCTTATGTAATACACAGTCTCTAAAAGCTTCCTCTTAACACTTACTGGTTATTACAGGGACATTCAAACACATTTCCTTCCAGAGAATTTATTTTAGGATAGACAGTTCAATTTTATTATTTATTATTTCACAGCCAAAATCGCGCCTCCTGCAAGAAACCTTTCCAAATCCTTTTTAATTCTGGTGCTTCCCCTCTCTTGATTATGTCTAAATTATTCTGTCTCTAACTTGTTTGTGCATAGTCATTTGCTTGGTGTCTTCAATGTTGGCGCTTGATTGTTAGCTCCTTGTGGGCAGGAATTGTCTTTTACCTTTCTTTGTATCTTCAGTACTTAGCACAGTGCCTGGCACATAATAGACACTTCATAAATGTTCACTGACTGAAGGACATATTTTATTGGAAGAGATCTGGGAAAGAACCAGAAACAATGGGAATTGGCAGGAGAAATGCAATGTATCCATTGAAAAAGTCAACTAAAAAGCAGTGGTTGGGAACCATAAAGCAAGCAAACTACATGGATGAGTTCTGTGTCCCCTTGCTGTTTTTTTTTTTCCTACAGGGGGACTAGTTATGATACATAATGCTATACACCAGGGACAACACAGTGACAAAGAAAAACTTCACTTTCTTTATGCACATCCATGCTCCATGAGTTTGTGCTGACTTACTTCTGGACTGTTAATCCTGCCCTTAATCTGATACAATCAAAATGGAAAAATTATGTATAATAGTTATAAAAGATGTCCTAAAAGTCAGTGTAATTTAAACTCATTAAAGATAAAATTGCACTAAGACTTTTGGGACAACTTCTGTGTGTGTTGTGTGTGTGTGTGTGTGTGTGTATGTGTAGATAATAGAGATACAAGAGATATAGACATGTGTGCATGCATATATGTATGTGTGTACATATATATATATATATATATATATATATATATATATATATATACATATAATACATATACATTGTTTTAAACCCTGTATCCATACGAGGTATCCACAAAGACAATACACCTTGGAAGGTTTTCAAATATTTCTAAAGCCATCTGGAGTCTTTTAAAATGTAAGTTTTTTTTTAAAAAAAAAACTTCCTGTTAGCTATATGAGTCATGCCTTTTCATCTAATGTGTATGTTGTGTGTATGCCTTATTATATATGTACACATATTTAAATATATACATACATATGTACATATGCATTTATATGTATATACACACACATTTATTATTGCCTCCTCTAGCATTTCTTTTAAGGGACAACAAAATTAGCATTTTAAAAAAATGTTCATTCTAATCTCTCTGTTTCTTATCTGCCTGGCATATTTATTTATCCTTTTGAACTTTAGTTCCTAAATTGCACCATTGTACTCTAGTGATAGCATCACAGATTTAGCATTGGAAAGGATTTCCTCATAAGTCACTTGATCCAGCCCTCTCATGTCAAAGACAAGGAAGTGGAGAGCTAAAGGGTTTAAATGATTTGCCCAAGGTCACACAGGTACTAAACATCACAATCACAATCTGAGCTCAGTTCTTCTAACTGCAAATATGGCACCTTTCCTACTGTGCCATGGCACCTTTCCTTTATTTCAACCTCAAGATTTGCTGTTCTATTTCTATTTTACTCTGCTGAATTTCCCCTCTTCAATGACCAGTATATCTTATTTCTTATTCATTATTCCTTGCATCTCCTCTTCTTGTCTTGCAATCCATCCAAGATACACTCTTTATTTTTAACCAACATGACCTCCAAGATCTCCACTTTTCACAGTTTTCTTTCTTCGGTTCCTGATTAATTTACTTCTGTTTTATCTCAGTATGACTTGGTCAATCAACATTCAAAGACAAGGATTAAAGCTCCGGAAATTTCACAGAATTAAAGAATCTCAGAGTTGGAAGGGACCTTAGAGACCATCTAATCCAACCCAAACCCTGAATAAAAATCCTTCTACAGCCACCTCCACAAATGATCTTTCTTAGTCTTTTCTCAATGATACCTTAACAGAGGTAGTGAGGACCTCTTCTCTCCTAAAGCAGTCCTCTCCACTTTGGGATAATTCTAATTGTTCTGAAGATTTATTTATTTGCTTGCTTGCTTATTTCTTTATTTTTCTTAAGACATTGAGGCAGAAGCAGCTATGTAATATGGTAGATAGAGTGTTGGGCCCATTATCAAGAAGATTCAAGCTCGAATCCAGCCTCAGACACTTATTAGTTGTGTAGCCCTGGGTAAGTCACTTAACCTTTTTCTGTTTCCATTTCCTCATCTATAAAATGGGGGTGATAATAATACCTATATCCCAGGGTTGTTATGAAGATCAAATGAGTTGTTTGAAAATAGCTACATAAATGATATTAATACACTAAGCCTAAATTAGCTTCTCTGTAACTTTGCTTTCATTGCTTCTAGTTTGGAGAACCAGAGCAAAACAATCTCTGAGATCTCCACTTGTTCTCAGTCCATGACCCTGGGAGATTCGAGTAATATCATTCAGACCATGACTACCATCATTAACCTAGGTCATGAATGATACTAATAAAGGAGAAGTGAGGTTATTGGATGTGGATCTATTATCAGTTACTCCAAGCAAGGTCATGGAATGAAATGAGCATCACCAACTCACCCTGGGAAATGAAGGTGTGGTCAATTCTTTCACAGAAATTGCGGACCTCTATATTTAGCTTCTGCTGCTATCAATTCACCATGTATTCTATGTTATTTATTATATATTTATATTTTATTATGTGTTATATGTTAATTATAATAAATAAGCATGACTTTGAATGGTAGAGCTCTGTGATTTCAATCACAGTAATCAAGGAGATCTCAGTATTATTTCACAGGTATTTTTTTTCTTAAGAAAACGTTTGTTTTACTCTTCTATAACAGTTTAATATACATGATCTCTCGCTATATTTTCAGAGTTCAATAAAGGATGAATCAACTTTAGAAATGAAGAAATAGTTTTTCTCTTGTGATTTTCTTGTGAAATTATTCACAAAAATATGTTGTCCACAATTATAAACATCACATTTTAAGGAAAAGACTGATAAGATGAGCAGTATCCAGAGGAGAACAACTAGTATTGTGCAAAATTTGCATTCGTGGGGCTGATAAAACTAGGAATGTCTAGCCCAGAGAAAAGAAGACTCGGAGATGGGGCATAATAACTGGCTTCAAGTATTTAAAAGTCTGTGACTTTGGCAAATACCTTTAGTGTGCACTTGTCTTCCTGTTTTATGTCTCTATTGATGTTTAAAACCAGAGTGCAGTTAATCAAACAAAATACCTCTGCTGCTATATCCTTTAAGGAGCTGGACATGATTCTTATGTATGAATGAGACCTTACTTGACAGGAGACAGCCTTTCAAATGATCTTTTACTTTAGGCAACCATGTGCTCTTCTAGAGTCAGCACATTAGAATTATAGTTGACTATTGTCTTTTCTGAGCCTTTGAGTCAATTGTGCAAATGTTCAGATGTTGTCTGTTTTTAAATATTTTTGCAGAAATCTGTTTCCCTCTCATACCTTCACTGAGGATGCCTTCAATAAATGCAAAGTTGTTCTTATCAGGGTGCCAAAGTATTAGAAACTCAGCATACACATAGTTATTGGTGTTTTATTGATTGTGAAAATTTCCAAGATTTTTAGTAATAATAATGTCAGTTATTTTTTTCCCTATAATATAGCATTCCCCTTTCTTTTAGATAGCTTTACAATCAAACCTCCATTGTCTTCAGAAAGGTGGAGTACAGCTGCCTCAAGCTACCAGAGTACAGCTTCCTCAAGTAAGGCTGTGGGAAGGCTCATATGAGATAATGTACCATGTAAACCTAAAGTCACTATACAAATGTCCATTATGATTTTTATTATCATTATTATCATTAATATCTTACAGACATTAGGCTTCCAGTCTAGTGTTATTCCCTGAACCTTATACTACTGTTGCTGAGATCAAGTAATGTTTATTGATCAGTGCAGGATTGTGTTGGTAAATGTTTATCAACTGTGCTATAAAGTGAGAAGGGAGAATAAATGTATTCACACATACTTTTAAATTTATTCTGTATTATTAATGCTTTCTTAAGTCCAAACAATCAACAAAATAGTAACCGTCAGTTTTTGGAGTATAAACACTCATACTGTCACAGCTAACTTGGGAAAGCTGGTTAGAACTGGCTCCAGGACATTATTACCTCAAAGTCAACTTTGTTTGGTTAAGTTTTTCTTTTAAAGTGTGATTTCTATTTTATTATGCAGAAATTTGAAAGTGTAATATTATTGGTAACATGACATTGAAGAAGAGAAAAATTGTTGTTGCTGTTTTTTAAATAGGAATCTTAATAGAACTTTGCCATTTTTTGTCCACATTCTCTTTTTAGTTTCATCTTAAAGTGCTCTTGAGATGATTGTATTTCTTGTTAGTCTTTGTGTCTATTGTTTTCCCTCCCACCCATTCTTTATTCCTGTTGTATGAGGCCATGCCACTAATAATTTTCCACCGTATTTTTCCTTACCATTTTAAAAATGAGATCATATGCTAAATCGTTTTTTTCCTTTGACTGCTGTCTCTCTACTTGGTAAGTCAAGTGTTTACTGGCTAAAATGATTTTTAAGCTAAGCCTCTTCATTGTCTTAACTGCTATATATCAGTTAAACTTTTTTACGCAACACTACATATATATTGATGTCTATTCTTTTATCTCTTTCCTTTTTTCAACATCAAGTGTTTATTTAAATAGTTCACTTTGAAATTGCTTTAATTACATGTTATGTCTTTTTTTTATTCTTTCATTTAATTTGATATTGTTTTAATGGGTCAGTGTCCTAATTGTACACAGAAAAATAGCTTTAAAAGAAGACTCAAAACAATTATTTCCTGTTTAAATAAAAAAAAGATTTAAAAAAAAGTTTTATTTGCATCTGTAATTTTGTCAGTACAGGGAACTCCTGATTTGAAGACTTGCTTTACCAGTGAAGGGCACCAAAAAATAATATGCACAATATTTGTTTAGAGCATTGTCTGAGGCACTGAAAAGCTAAGTGACTTGCCCTTTGTCAGTTAGTAAATCAGTACGTATTTATTAAAAGTTACTATGTATATGTCAGACTACTGTGCTAAGTACTGGGGATACAAACAAAGAAAAAAAATTAAAAATAAAAGACCCTCCTTTCAAAGAGTTCACAGTCTAATGGACCTTGAAGGACAAGTCTCTGTTTCCTCACCAGGAAAATGGGATACTTGGGGTGTAATCTCAGGGGGGCAGATTAAGGAGGGATGGAAAAAACTCTCAAAATGTAGGACTTAAGCTAAGATTAGGAGGCAACTAAGGAAGCTGGAGGTAAAGATGAGGAGGGAGAAACTTCTAGGCATGAGGGACAGTCAGTGAAAATGCTCAGTCTGGGGATGGAGTGTCACATAAAAGATACAACAAGGAAGCCTCTGTCACTAGATCTCAGATTATGTGGGGGAGGAAGGAATAAGGTATAAAAAAAGACAGGAAAGGTAGAAAAGAGCCAGGTTATAAAAGGATTTGAAAGCCAAACAGAGGCCCCACAAGTGACAGAGAGCCAAAGGGGTTTACTGAAAAGAGAAAGTAACAGGGTCTGACCTAGGTTTAAGGAAGATCAGTTGGAGAGCTGAAGGATAGATTGTAGTGGGGAGAGACTTGTGTCAGGCAGACCAACCAGCAGGCTATTGTAATAGTCCAGGCTTGAGAAGGTCTACTCCAGAGTATCAGTGGAAAGAAGGAGACATATGAAGAAATTGGCAGATTTGGTTTTGTCAGGTGCCCAAAGGCAATAAGAAAAGTCTTTTTTTATGAGGCCATCTTATACAGTAGTGTTAAAATGGTAATTGTCATGTCCTCTTCCTACCATCTCTCTTCTTAAAGTATTCCTGCTATTCTTTATAGATGTGAGGCTTCTATATAGTCTAAAAGTCTTTGGCCTTATCAGTGCTTAATTTTAAGCTATAATTCTCAATTTATTTTCACTGTCCTGCCCCATACTCCCTTTTGTTGTGGGCATTAAATATTAAAGTGCATATTAATTCCACTTAGTGAATCTTATAAATTTTTTCATTGAATTTCTCTACCAATTTGACCTCTGCATTAGATGTTGGGAAAGAAGTTACCATAATCTTCATGGTCTTTTTACAATTATTTCTCATGAAAAGTATTGCTACCTTCATGTGAATCCAAAGGTTCTATGTACAATAAAGAAAAGGATTCTGGATTATTCATTTCCTTGAGTCATAATTTCCTGGACGTAGACCTACTGCTTAATAGAGGACTAATAACTGTGAAAAATTTCATTATTTCTTGCAGGTAGGAAGGATAGTAGTTGGTACATTACTGGCAAAGTCTTTTTTAGAGAAGCAGAAAACTTTTCAGTTAGTTGAACCTTCCAGTCAATGTTCCACCTCAAATTTCACTCTCTGGAAAGCAATATATGAATGAATTTTCTTTATTTCTAAGGAGAAGGATACACTCACACAGAGAGACAGACAGATTGACTGAGAAAGACAGACAATAAAAGAAAAACAGGGGGTAGCTAGGTGACACAATGAATAGAGCAACGGCCCTGGATCCAGGAGGACCTGAGCTCAAATTCGGCCTCAGACACTTAACACAAAACTAGCCATGTGACCTTGGGCAAGTCACTTAACCTCAATTGCCCTGCCCTGCCCCCTCCAAAAAGAAAAAAAAAAACAAGCAGACCAAGAGAGACAAAGTCAGACTGAGAGACAAACATAGACAGAGAAACACAGACAAAGATTGAGGGAGAGAGAGGGGAGAAGGGAGGGAGAGAGAGGGGAGAAGGGAGAGAGAGAGACAGAGACAGAGACAGACAGAGAGACCAAGAGAATAGTCACATAATATAACAAAATAAAGAAACAAACTGTTCCTAAAAGGAAGTCACAAAAATGGTGATCCATAAAAGTGTTAGCCCAAATTGTGTTAAATGTTTCCCCATTGTTCCCCTTAAAATGAAAGAACACAACATGATTAGAATAGTAATGAGAAATCTGATAGCTTTGACTGCTTTTTCTCAGAAAAAAACAGACATCTCCTGGCACAAAGTACATACAATCATTGAATTTCAGAGCGGAGACCTTAGAGATCATCAAGTTAAATTCCTCCTTTAATGGGTGAGGAAATTAGGACAATGAGGCCAAGAAGTTAAATGACTTGCCCAAAGTAACACACGACATGCTGGGCTGCTTATTTATGTGTCAGTGTGGCTACAAAGGGAATTATTTAATATTTTGTATTCTAGTTGCATAGTGAAGAATCCATTGGGATAGGAATACAGCATTTGGGGCATTGCAACAAAGATGAGGAAACGACTGTGGAAAAACAATGGGACAGGATTTCTCTACTTTTCTTTGGCCTTGTGCCTTGCAGGAGCTGGTGTTCACCTGAACTTGAAGGTCACAAGTCTAGTTGAAAGAACCCGGAGACATGAGAGCTGCAAAGATGCAAAGATTGAGAGTCCAAAGAATTTGGAGCTGGGAGAAAAATAAAACCAAGGATGATAATAAGAAGGTCTAACAGAGGAGTGTAATGGTGAGAAGAGCAAGAAAACTTTGTTTCCCATTTGCCCAGAATCTCTATTTCTCAGAAATGCAATTCGAGATACAATTGAGAAGAGAGGGCAAGGACCAAGGAAAAGGGATGAGATTATGCTGCACAGTCTCTTTTCCTCCTTTTCTGTCCCTTCCCTCATTCAGTTAAATATTTCAAGATGGCATGTGCAGCCTTTATCCTCAAACTGCCTTATGTTAATTTTTTTGCACTTTTTAGAGGGGCAATTGAGGTTAAGTGACTTGCCCAAGGTCACATGGCTAGTAAGTGTTAAGTGTCTGAGACCGGATTTGAACTCAGGTCTTCCTGACTCCAGGGTCGGTGCTCTATTCACTGCACCACCTAGCCATCCCTGCCTTACATTAATTTTGTGTATTTCATATATTCTTACATATGTGCATGTTGTGTCTTCTATTAGGATGTAAGCTCTTCAAGTGTAGGTGTATCACTTTTGCAGGAAACTAACTGGTATAGTGACAAGACAGACAGACTCAGAGACAAAGACAGAGGCAAGAGCAGAGAAACACAGAGAGACAGAAAGAAGGAAAAGGGTGGTGGGGGGAGGAAGACAGACAGAAAAGAAGAGAAGGCAAGGGAAAGAGAGGGGGAAGAAGGAAAGAGGGGAAGAGGGAGAGAGAGAGAGAAAAAGAGAGAGACAGAGGAAGAAAGAGAGGAAGAGAGAGAAAGGAAGAGAGAAAGGGAGCAAGCAGAGAGGAGAGGGAAAGGGAAGAAGCAGAAGGAGAAGGAGGGAAGTGAAGAGAGAAAGGAGAGATAAAAGAGGAGGAGGAGGAAGAGGAGAGACACACATAGAGACAGAAACAGAGACAGAGTACTAGATCTGGAGTCAGGAAGACTTGAATTCAAATCCTGTCTCACACTTCCTAGCTGTATGACCTTGGGCAAGTCACTTTATGTCTCTTAGCTGTGGTTTCCTTATTTGTAAAATGTAAAATAATAATAGCATTTACATCAGAGGGTTGTTGTAAGGATAAAATTAAATGTATGTATGTTAATATACATGTTAATGTAGGTTAACATATGTTAATGTAGGTTAATATACATGTTAACGTATATAAGTGCATGTTAGTATGCATATATACACATATACATGTACATGTGTACATATGTATGCGTACACGCATATATGTAACTTTATAAACTTTAAAGTGCTGAACAAATATTAGTTACCAGGCTACCACTATAATGTTGTCTTCGTGCTCCCAGTGCCTAACAGTCCCTGGCACCTAGTAGGCATTTAGCAAATGTTTTTACGTTGATTGTGACTTTCTACTGGTCACCATTGAAACAGATTTCCCTTAGACCAAAAGGTATTGAGAGGAATTGAGAGGAAGAGTGTGAAATTGGAGAGAAAAATCATATTCTCCTCTTTTTTTTTTCCCCTCTTCTTGGAGCTGGGCCTTTTGAGTTACCGGCTTTCCATGCAATTCTCTGAGAGATCCTTCCTGGGGCGATGCAGCTGCATGCCTGGAGTTTCTTCCAGTCTCTTGATCTAGGTGTCTACACATCCCATCAGGGCTCTTGGAAAGAATCTTTCATACTTTTCTACATGTTCCCTCTTTCAGTATGGCTGTTTGGTATATGACTGAAGGTTAGAATGTTTTTATTACAATTAAAATTCCTCATGCAAAGAAGTTTCTCAGTAGAATGGCATAGTTTCTCTTGAGCTAAAAATTTCTAAAGCAATCCAGGTGCTTTATGTTGGCAGGGGTCCCCATCTACTCACAATCTTGTTTCACATAGGTGGTTTCCCAGATGAATGGACAATGAGCTGGTCTGTTACCAACTTTACCCCCGAAGAGAGGAAAGATGAACGTCAGGGCAGCAGAAAAGGAGAGAAGGCACTATTTCTTGAAGGGTTAAAAAGAACAGCAGTCACTATTTTCAGATGAATGGGGGTAGGTCATTAAAAGGCTGATTTTTAATACCAAATGCTTTCAGCAAGAAACAAAAATAAGTATACAAAATTTCAACACCACATTTAAAGGATACTTCATTTTACCCATTAAAATGCCCATTGTTATTTCAGTTGTGACATTTCTTCTTTTCCCACTTAATAGTATTTTATTTTCTCCAATTACATGTAAAGATAGTTATCAACATTCACTTTTATCAGATTTTGAGTTCCAATCTTTTTCTCCCTCCCTCCTTTCTCTGCCCCTTCCCCTCTCCCCAAGACAGCAAGCAATCTGATGTAGGCTATACATGTACAATCACATGAAACATATTTCCACAGTAGTCATACTGTGAAAGAAGAATCAGAACAAAAGAGAAAAAACACAAAAAAGAAAAAAGCATGCACATGAGAGGCACAGAGAGACAGAGAGAGAATAATATGCTTCTATCTGCAATCAGATTTTGGTTCTTTCTCGAGAAGTAGATAGCACTTTCCATCATGAGTCTTTCAGAATTGTCTTAGATCATTGTATTGCTGAGAAGGACTAAGTCTTTCAAAGTTCATCATCGCACAATACTGCTATTACTATGTACAATGTTTCCCTGGTTCTGCTCACTTCACTCAGGATCAGTTCATGTAAGTCTTTCCAGGTTTTTTCTGAAATCTGTGTGTCCATCATTTCTTATGGCACAATAGTATTCCATTACATTCATATACTGTAACTTCTTCACCATTCCCTAGTTGATGGACATCCCCTCAAATTCCAATTCTTTGCCACCACAAAAAGAGCTGTTATAAATATTTTTGTACATGTAGATCCTTTTCCATTTTTTATGATCTCTTTGGGATACAAACCTAGTAGTGATATTGCTGGATCAATGGTTTTGCACATTTTTATACTCTTTTGGGCAGTTCCAAATTGCTTTCCAGAATGGTTGGGTCAGTTCACAACTCCATGAACAATGTATTAATGTTTCATTTTTCCTACATTTTCCCATCTTTCCCAACATTTAGCATTTTCCTTTTCTCGTCATATTAGCCAATTGGATAGGTGTGATGTGGTACCTCAGAGTCATTTTAATTTGCATTTTTCTAATCAATAGTGATTTTAGAGCATTTTTTTCATAGGATTATAACTTTAATTTCTTTATCTGAAAACTGCCTGTTTGTATCCATTGACCATTTATCAATTGGGGAAATACTTGTATTCTTATAAATTTGACTCAATTCTCTATATATTTGGAAAATGAAGGCTTTATTAGAAATATTGACTGTAAAAATTGTTTCCCACCTTTCTGCTTTCCTTTTAATCTTGGCTTTGTTTGTGCAAACCCTTTTTATTTTAATGCAATCAAAATTATCCGTTTTGCATCTCTTGTTTGGTCATAAATTATGACATTTCCTAGGGTAGGAATAGGAACTGGGCCTGTGATTACATTTGCATTAGGGAACTCCTAGGTAAGGAAGGAAAAAGGACGAAAGAGTAGGGGAAAGTTTTTATTTAGAGACTACTATGTGTCAGGCACTGTACCATGTGCTTTTTACAAATGTTATTTTATTTTGATGTTCACAAAAACTTGATGAGATAGGTACCATTATCATCCTCATCTTATAGATGAAGAAACTAGGCAAAGATTACGTGACTTTCCAGAATCAGACAGCTAGTAAGTGTCTGAGACTTCATTTTAACTCAGGTCTTCCTGACTCCCAGCCCAGTGATCTATCCACTGTGCCACCAGATCTTTTTTTGGACTTCAAAGCAATGCCTCAGCTACAGTCTCATCTTGGAACCTCCCTCAGTACCTGGGGCCTCCTCAGCTTGGAACATTCATCCCCTCATGTACCTTTCTTGTTCTTCTTGTTCTTCTCCTTCTTGTTCTTCTCCTTCTCCTTCTTCTTCTTCTTCCTCTTCTTCTTCTTCTTCTTCTTCTTCTTCTTCTTCTTCTTCTTCTTCTTCTTCTTCTTCGTCTTCTTCTTCTTCTTCTTCTTCTTCTTCTTCTTCTGCCTCTTCTTCTTCTTCCTCTTCTCCTTCTCCTTCTCCTCCTCCTCCTCCTTCTTCTTCTCCTTCACCTTCTCCTCTTCCTCCTCTTTGTCATCTTCCACCTCCTTCTTCTCCTTCTCCTTCTCCCCCTCCTCCTCTTCTTTCTCCTCTTCTTCCTTCTCCTCTTCCCCAAGGCTCTTAAAATAGTGGGTTCTCAGTAGATTTTTAACCAACAATTTTTTTCAACCTGTACTGTAATGTTTCTCTTCGTCCTGGTGGCAAAACTATCAGTGAAATATATTATATTTCTTTTCCATTGGCTTATTTTTTTTTCAATTAATAGGCATCTATCTTCTATCTCTCTCACTTCCCTATCTCCCCACCTCCATTGAAAAAACAGAAAAGAACAGCCCTTGTGATAGTCCTATAACCCAATTTGTCTTTGTTGGAGTATTTTTTAGGGCTTCATTAAAAACTCCAATCCTTTTCATAAACACTGACAGTCATAGATACAGGGGAATAGAAGGTAGAGCATGAGATAACATCCATCTATCCCCACTAAGGAGGACAAAGCTGTCCCAGACTTTAGTTAATCCATCCTTCCTCATTTAGCACCCTATTGTTAGTAAGCAGAAAAGTAATGACCCTCCACAGTTTGCAGCAGGCCAGAAGTTCAGTCAGAGAAGTCTGGCAGAGTCTCCCAGCTGTTGTTGTTTCTGTATCCCTCCCCACCACCAAAGTGGAGGTGCCAAATTCAATTCTGTTTATTCTAGAGAGTTTTTTTTTAAGTATATATATCTTAGGTCTGTTTGTTCCTTTCAAAGACATTGACTTTCCCTGGCCCTTATATATTCCTTCTCTGTTTCCTTGAGAGCATTTATTCCTGTAACCTTTGAGAGAAGACACATCTTAGGCAGGCAGGGCAAGTCTTTGACTGAAGCCAAGTACTGAATCAAAGGTAACCTTAATTTACTGCAACATGAAGAAACAGGTCAGCAATGCCTATTCACTAGGAGGTCCCCTAGTTAATTACTCTGACTGCTTTCAGGGCAGTTGGCACCATTTCCTACTTTGATATCACATTAATTAAGTTAGTCTACTAATCAATAGACTCAAAGAAATAGCATCCAGGGTAAGCCTACTGGAAATGTCTAGCTTCTCTGAGCTACAAAAACCATTTGCCTGAGGAGATGTTTTTATGCTAGCTAAGGAGAAGGGAGAGGAGGGGAAAAAAAGAATATTTTAGGGACAGAAAGAGGCCACATCCAACCCAATGTTCTGGCTTGTTTTCGAGTACATTTTATTTAATCCCACTTTCCTGAATTTTTCACCAGACTCCTCACAGCCTTTTGGAAAGGGCGGTGTTATTATATAACCAGGACCGCGCCTAAAAACAATCTTCTTTAACTCCCAGAATTCCAAAGAGTGTTGCTTCTCTCTGGCTATAGTTTGAGTCTTTCCCTAGGAGACCATGGAGGCCAAAGGTCTCAAACACTCTACCAAGGCATGATGCTTTCTGCAAGAACCATTGTCGTCTTCTCTTTTTGGATATACTCAGTCACTCAAAATCATTGCATATTTAACCCAGGTATTTTGTGGACCTAGA
This sequence comes from Pseudochirops cupreus, assembly GCA_028627135.1. Classification (NCBI taxonomy): domain Eukaryota; kingdom Metazoa; phylum Chordata; class Mammalia; order Diprotodontia; family Pseudocheiridae; genus Pseudochirops; species Pseudochirops cupreus. The sequence goes on along the minus strand of CM053580.1, from coordinate 322,040,799 downwards.
AGTCAGCTATTTCACAAACTTCCCTGAAATGCATCTTGGGACAAATCATATATTCAAACTCATTCTAGCAGGGATTCTTAACCTCGAGTCCATGGGTTTATTTTTCTTTACTATTTTGATAATTACTTCAGATACAAGTGTTTCCATTATAATCCTTTCTATTTTATTTTATGCATTTAAAAATATTGTTTTGAGAAGGGGTCCCCAGACTTCACCAGACTACCAAAGGGGTCCATGACACACAAAAACATCAAGGATCTCTCCTGTAGGGAAACGAACTTGGGAAAAGTCATGTTCCATACTAGGGTGGTGTGTGGTATACTCAAGGGTGGAGAGTCAGTCTTCAAGATAAGAAGATCTGAGATCAAGTCCTGTCTGACACAAAGTGGCTCTTCGACCCTGCAGCAAGTCCTGTGCTCCCTCAGTGCCTCTATAAGACTGTAAATTGTAGAGCCCAGGCTGCTCTGCATTGATTTTAAAGAGGGCTTCTTCACCGGGAATTTCTTATAACAAGAAAGGCACAAATCCAAGCCAAAAATTTTTTTTTTCATGGTTAGAATGAACTTCATAAGCCCCAAAGGGGATCTGCAAGGACTTTAATTCACTATCCTTAGGTCTTTCCCTAATTTCATTTCACAATACCCCCTGCTTTAAGTGAGCCATCCTCCTGCCTCAAATCAGGACTTTTTTTTTTCTAACTCTTCTCCCTTTTTTTCTGCAATCTATATGGTAATCATAATAAAGTCTGAAATTCTAAATGCAGGCCTAGGTTGCTCATTCCAGATAGAATTAATTCACAAATCAAGATGTAAGAAAGCAGTGCTCTTGACTGGGAAATATTTCTATAGGGCTCTTCTCAGTGTGCTTTGACAGTATACAGAAAGGTTTTCTCCCATAAGATATTGAGCTTAGAAAGAGCCAAGCTAGCATACGTGAATGATATCACATTCAACCCCTCCAACAATCACAAAACTGTCATTCATACCACACATCACCCAGCTAAAAAGAGGCCTTGAAGTACAGCCAATCCCTAACCTCAGAGCCCATGTGCTGTACAAAGGGAAGCTATGCTTAGCCAAATTACATGTGATCAGTAGACTATCAGAATAGCTGCTGTCATGGTGATGATTATTGGGGAACGCTCCTTAGCATGACCCTAGAAGAGCAGATGGATTGTAGGGAGGATGCGACCTGAGTCACAGAGTAAAGTTTTCCACACACTGTTGTCGCTTGCTTTATTTATTAAGAAAATGTTATTTCCTACACATATGCATGTGTGTATGCATACATAAACACACACACATGCACACACACGCACACACACACACACACACATACACACACACACACACACAGAATGGTGGGACTGTGTTCCAGAAATGAGGAATAATAGCGATGGTCAGAAAAGACTCTGGTTACGATCCTTTCTACAGGTAAAATGTTTTAAATGATCTTTATGCTTTTTCTTTATCATTTTTTTGACACTATTGTTAAAGTATATAACCTGAAATGTTGATTAAGTAGGTTGAAATAAAGCCTAAGAGATTAGGGGTTTTTACACAGAGAAGGAAATGAATAACTGCTTATGAGAAATGAGGTTTCTCCAGTTTATTAAAGAAGCAATATTTAATCAACTGTGTTAGGGATCCAAAACTGACTAACTAATTAATATGAGGAAGGCTGCAATATTAGTATCTAATGAGGAGATACCTAAACATATCCCTCTGAATTACCTCAATTCAGGATGATGGGAATGACTCGTGAAAATGAACTATTAATGGGTGGTCATCCTACCTAAGTTATATATAAGTATTGATTGACCCCAAGAACCTTTTATTCTTAAATATTGTCTGTCCCCATAAAATCTAAGCTCCTTGAGAATAAGAGTTTTTCTTTTATTTAATCTTCAGTGCCTATTACAATGCCTGGAAAATACCAGATATTTAATAAATGTTGACTAATTAATACATTGAGACATCAAAAAAGTACATAAATCCTAATGGAAACAGATCACTGACTACACTTAACAAATCATGATACTTACTCCATCCACCAATTACTCAAAGATTTTTTGTTTAAATTCATTAAGTACAGTTCTGTCTCTCATTATGTCAGTTGGTTGACCTTGCAAATGAATCAGAAGGCGTTGCATTTCTTAAAAAAATTAACAAATGGATTCAAAACCCACTATAACTCTTCATTTGGAAGATTTTTAAATAGGTCAGAAAATTTTTTTCAACTAGGCAAATATCAGAGCACTTATAGGTGACATATTAGTTTCACCATCCCAAAGTGGAAAAAGTAAATGTCCAGAAGAGAAGAATTAACAATGTGAGACTCGAAAAAAAGAAAACTGCTTTTTCCAATTAAGAGAACACAGGTAATTTTGAAGAGAGCAGTTTCAGATGAATTAAGGGTTACTAATGGATTGAGAACTTGTGAAACTAAAACTGTTTATAGGATAATAGGATGAGAGATTTAGAATTAGAAAAGAACTTTTGGACAACTCATCACATTTAACTCCTTCATTGTACAGATGGGGAAACTTGAGATTCAAGAAGTTAAAGGACTTCTCTACGATCATGAACAGCTCAAAGCTAGGTCTTCTTATCTCTAAAAGCAGTGGTCAGCCCACTGCACCATGCTTCCTCTCCTTATTCTGGTACCCCAGACAGAAGTAGGGTGTATTTTGGGGGAGAGAAAAAAATATAATGAGATCTGCAACATAGATGGTAACCTATCCATGTCTGTTCTTCTGCAATATATTCTGTACCATTGAAAATGACAAAGGGAACAGGACTCTTACAAGTGACTGTCTTGGAACTCAGACTCTGTACCACCAAGGGGTGGCACATAGCCGGGAGATGTCACTGGGGAGGGAGTGGGTATACTAGAAGAGAAGAGGTTTTTCCCAACAGCAACCACACAACTTCTAGAAGTGTCCAGGTTGCAGTTCATTGTGAGGGGCTTATGCCTAGCATAGAAGGGAAGGGGTTTGGAGTTCACAGAGCCAGTGGAGGCTGGCTATCATGGGGAGGAGTGGGAGGGGATTGTGTGACCCTTAGGAAAGGGATGGTGTAGTTATATGAGAGACTATTCCCATGGCTGGTTATAACAGCAGTGTGGGGGATGTGCAGCACACATATCTGCCATCCTTTTGGTTACCCCCTCAGGTCATATCACACCTTTTTTTGTTGGGGAGGTGTTGTCCCATAGCCCCTCTCATGTTATTACCATATCCCACCAGGAATATCCAGCCCCCACTTTGGAGACTCCTGATCTAGTGCAAACACTTCATTTTACAGATAAAGAAACTGAGTCCCAAAGTTGTGGTAACTGTCTTAAGTCATTTAACTTATTATCTTACTAAAAAAGTCTACCAACTACTACTTTTACTCACCTTAATACCGAGGTCACACAGGTAACTAGGAGCAGAGTTGGGATTTAAACTCAGATCCTTTGAGTCTAGGTTCAGGGCCTTTGCTGTATTGTACCATATTGCCGATCATGGTTATGCTCTCCATTTTACACCTCTTGGTGTGTTTGATAATTCTACTGTTTGTGATATATCCAGCCAGTTTTCCAAGCATAGAAGTAAGACTCATTTCCTTTAGTGAGTAGTGCATCTATGGTAGGTCTAGAATGTCTACTATCTCCTCTCAAATCCTTTGAATGAGCCCAGCTGTAGCCTCAGCTGGAAGGCTGGATTCACGCGCAGTCATTATTGGGGGTAATGATTTCCAATCTTGTGTGGACATGTGAGGAACAAAAATAACTAAATAGCTAGCAAATTGGACCACAAAAGCTTACTTAAAAGGATCAGGATTATTTCACTTGAGAAAGAAAGAATAAAGGTAACTTACTAATTGTAATTATTATGTAAATGATGACCCACTCTTCTACAGTTTTGAGCCTAGACCCAAATGGAATGAATTTCAATCACAAGCTTTCAGTTATCTCTCAGGAAGAATTTCCTTACAGTGAGAATAAGAAATTGTCATGGTTAAATGGAAAGAGCATTGGACTTGATTCTAAGCCTTGATGGACTATTACTAGGTATAGGACCCTGGGAAATTACTTGAACTACCTAAATTTATTTCCTCAACTATGAAATGGGGATGATAATAGCAACCTACCTCTGAGAGTTGTCATGAAGATGAAATAATAGTTACAAAGCACTTAGCGCAGTGTCTGGCCCATGGAAATATTGAACAAATGCTTCTTCCCTTCCAGCCACCCAAATTCTTCATACCTTTGTTGGCTGTTCAGGATATGCTGGATGTCCTTGCTATTGCCTGCACCCTAGTGATGATAGTCTTTGGCTCCATGAAGCTATGGATGCAATCTTTCATTCATTCAGCAAATATTTATCAAATCTCCACTAAGAGTAACTTTAGGCCTTCATTAATGTCCTCCTCTGATGCCTTATCACAGTTCAGAAGCTACCTGGGTCAAGTGTAACATCAGATCTCAAAGTTCCCACCATAATGGAAAGACTTTACCTATAGGCTCAGAATTAGAATGTGGTTCTATAATTCAAGTACTAGCCTAGTTAAATGTAGGGATGCTAAGCATCAGGGTAGGGGTGATAAGTGAATCCCTTATGCCAGTTCAATCTTTCCTCCTCAATTCCTGATCTCATACCAGGAGTTTACAGCATCCCTGTTGATATTTCCTCAGACACCTTGAACTCAAAGTTCCTTAACTTGCTTATTCCGATGATGTTTGCTTCTACCCCACTTCAGATATACACAGCTACACACAAGGGCCAGAGCCTTGATCTTGTCATCATCCACAAATGCACCACTTTGATGTTCATGGATTCTGAACTTCTCTTTTCTGATCGCAGTCTTTCATCATTTTACCTCCCCTTTGCTTTGCAACCCCAATTCCATTCATCCTACAATCTGTCACAAGATATTCTCCCCTACAATCTCTTCCCTTTCCCATCTTGACCCCCTTAGTGAACTAGTTCTTCTTGTCTCTTGTCTCCTTGTCCTCTTGCCCTGCCAAAACTCAGTCTTGGATTACTTTCAATATCCACTGCCTTTGGTACTACTCACTTGGTGCTGAATGAGGTCAAATACAATTACAAAATCATTCTGACTTGGGTCCACCACAAGTTGGAGTCATGCAATCTGAACTGGACCCTCAGTGAGGGAAGGAACTCCATTTACACCTCTAATTGATTCACTACTGCACTTATTATAGCAGTTTTCCCCAACTTTTTCACCTCTCTTCAAATATACAGTGCCTTCTCTTTCTACTTTCAGCTAAAAACTTCATCTCCCAGTTCCCTGAAAAATTTAAGGCTATTCACTAGGAGCCTCCTCTTCTGCACTCCTCTATCTAACAACACTTAGATGCTTTTTAAATTTTTAATTAACTTTTGTTTATTTTTAGTTTACATCATTCATTTCCACAAGATTTTGAGTTACAAAATTTCTCCCCATCTTTCTCCTACCCACCACCCCAAAAGAGCAATCCCACCATATACCCCGACTCCCAATCTGCTCTCTCCTATATCCTCCCCCATCACCCCTCTGACTTTCTGGTAAGGCAAGATGGATCTCCCTAACCCAGTGCCTGTATATTTTAATTCCCAGTTGCATGTAAATTATGTGTGTGTATATATACATGCATACATATATATATGTATATATATATATATATATAT
>CM053580.1:321976112-322034622 GCA_028627135.1 Pseudochirops cupreus | reverse complement strand
AATAAATATTTTTGTATGTAAGGGTCCTTTTCCCACTTCTATCATCTCTTTGGGATACAACCCCAGAAGTGGTATTACTGGGTCAAAGGGTATGCAATTATTTATAGCCCTTTGGGTATAGTTTCAGATTGCTCTTCAGAATGGTTGTATCAATTCACAGCTCTACCAACAATGCATTAGTGTTCCAATTTTTCCACATCCTCTCCAGCATTTGTCATTTTCCTGTTTTGTCATCTTAGCCAATTTGTCTGGTGAGATACGGTACCTCAAAGTTGTTTTGATTTGCATTTCTCGAATCAATAGTGATTTAGATCAGGAAGAAACTTTCTAAAAGGCTGCCCTGCCATGGCTCCCACAGTGCCCCACAGCTGTCTCTTTTGCTCAGTCCGTTCCCTAGGTTTTTCTTATATGTCACTCCACTCTGCATCTGCTGCCTTGTCTGGTTTTTCCAGCTCCACAGAACAAGATGCCTGTACCTTGGTACCTTTACAGTCATATGTCCCTGTTTCCTTCCTCCTTTTATGTGTTGTCTCCCTCTATCCAATTAGATTGGAAGATCCTTGAGGGTAGGGGCTTTCTTTTTTTAATAATTTTTTCCCCAGGGCTTAGCACAGTGCCTGGCATGCAGCAGGCACTCAAAAGTGTGGATTGATTGGATTAGATTGGATATCACACTCTCTGAAGCCATTAGTCACTTATTTCCACTTTCTTGCTTTCCAACCCTGTTCATCAGAACTGCAGACATGGAATTTAATGGAGTGATTACAGTTACACCTTCTTTCCTAGTCCCCATCCTTTTCACTCTCTTAAAAGACTCATTACATCAATTAAAAAAAAATTCAAAAGACTGGAAATGAAAGAGGTAGAAGGAGGAGGAATAGATAATGGCATTTATGTGGATAACTAGCATCTGAACAATTGAAAATGTATTTTATCATTCTCACTATCCACTAGAAGAGTAACTCACCCTGGCTCCTTTCCCACTTCTGTCTCCCTCCTCGATTTTGGCAGGGCATTGTCTCAGAAGCCAAAATTTCCCTACTCAATAAATGGGGTTTGGTCTATGAGACTCACCTGACCCAAAACTATAGCCCAGAGATGGGAAGCTTCTCAGTGAATTAGCTGATTTCTAACATTAGCAAACTGTCTTTTGTTTAAACCAAAAAAGATAAAATATTGCCTTTGTTCCTAAAGTACTCTGGTTACAGGGAGCAGGCCAAAAGACTATGATGTATAATGAGAAAGTTTGGATTGATTCCTGCATTTATACCAGTGCCTTGGAAATAAATATTCCTTTGCTACATGTTACTTGCCCAAATGAAAAAATAAATACCAGTTTTTAGGCTCGATTCCATTTCAGAAGTTAGATCAAATGAGCACAAGAAACTCTTTGCCTGTACTTCTTTCAGGCAGCAACAAGGGAAAAAGGAAGCTTTTTGTGGCTTTCATGGTGACCTGGTGCTTTTGATTTTTATCATAGAGACAGGTGATTGAGTCAGAAGGAACTGAACCCAACTAGGTACTTACTATGTGACCTGAGCACTTCATCCCATTCTCACTTCATTGGTTTGAGAGGTTCTATTAACAAGGATTCCTGATACTAATGAAATAAATCTCTGGTGCAGCCCTACCACCCTACCCTCCTTTAAAAAAAATCAGTCCATAGTTTATTCCTGCTTTTGTAGCATATTCCTTTTTTTTTTTTAAATTGAGGAAATAGAAGGTTAAGTGACTTGCTTAGGGTCACACAGCTAGCAATTGTTAAGTATCTGAGGCTGGATTTGAATTCAGGTCTTCCTGACTTCAGCTGATACTCTAGATACTGTGCCACCTACATGCCCCTCTGTAACATATGCTAGCTAGTCTCAAAGCTACTATTCTATTAGATCCTTATAGCATCTTTGAGGTATAGAATCTTAAAAAAAAAAAAGAACCATCTAGAGACAAACATTTGGTTGGATCAACTTTGTTTTCTCAGATATAATGTCATAAAAATCATAGAAAAAATCATTAGCTTGATTATTCAGTGGTCCATCTGGAAATTCTTTCCCCAGAGATGTACTAGGCAGTCACTGTCTTTAACTCAGAATGGATAGAGTCATGGAGATGGTTCACTGAAGATAGCTCACTGAACTTGGAGATAGCTCACTGAACTTAGTCCAATATGCCTCTGGCTTATACTGGTCACTTCACAGGGAAATGAGAAATGGGACTCTGTGATTCATTTTCAGCTAATTAGGTTCCTGGAAAGGTTGCCAATTGAGCCATGAGCTGAAGTAACTTGAAACATATCCTGTCTTATAGGAATGATAAACTCATTTAAAATTTATATGGATGCTATTCTAAAAACAACAACAAAAAACCCCTAAACTAAATATACTTCGAATTTAGCAGGGCTTGTCTGAACATATGGTGAGATATCTACAGGAAAACTTAAAGTGGAACCTAATTAACAAGAACCTTTAATTAACCACAATTTTCTAAGCACTTCACTTTTAGGACAAAGGAAAATTATAAGGAAAGTTGATGTTAGGGATTCTTTTAAACAGAAAAACAACCAAACCCTCCAAAATGTTCAAGGGATATTTGAGTTTGGAATTCTTCACTCACCATCTTTTGTATATTCCTTCTGCATCTACATTTACAGAAAGAACACTGAGCTAAGAGTTAAAAAAAAAAGGTTTGAGTACTAGTTACAACTATAATTTCTAAGGCAGGAATGTGAGCTGATATGTTTCAGAAGGTTTTCAACAAAACCAAAACAGTTTTCAGTTTTGTATTCAATTACCTAGAACATTCAATTCAACCGGAACACAATCCCTTTTTATGAAAAGAGTATGAACGATATCATCTTATAAAAGAGAGGGGGGCAGTAGAGGGTAAAATCAGTTTAAAGAAAGCTTTGCAAAGCATCCTCCCTTTGAAAGCATCCTATCTATGTGACCTTGAGCCTTATTTATACAATGGAAGACTTGTACCAGATGGCCATAGAGGCCTCTTCTTGCTCTGAATCTATAATGCTATGGTCCTAAAGTATCTAAAGGACATTTAAAGACAAAAATTGAAGGACAACAGCAAGAATAAAAAGGAAAAGATTTATGATAATTATTTTAGCAAAATATTGTCTGTATCACAGAGAGTGGTTGTACCTACCATACCTGCACCTAAATATCAGTCCTAGATATGTTCATAGGGACTATAGAAATGACATTAAAGCAAATAAAAATAGGAAAGGCAGGTGAACTGGATCAAGAGTATGAAGAGGAGATCAGTGCTGTAGGAAACACAACTGTTAGAACAAGAAAGGATTTATAGAAAAGGTATCTGAAGAAGGAGAAGCTAGCAAATACACGGTGTGTATGGGGGGTATGGAGAGCTTCTTAGTGTTGAAAAAGAGCAATAGAGAGAATATTAATAATTATTGAACTATGTGTCTACCCTCCCATCTATACTAAATCTTTATGTAAGTCATCTATATAAGAATTGAGGGCTTCTTGGATGTAGGAGCAAGCAACCAATATTTTAAAATGGATAATTTCTTTCATTTTGTAGTTGACTAAAAGACACTGAAAATATGATATTACACTGTGATCATAGTTTTGGTAATTGTAAAAAAGTGTATAAAGGAAAATGATGTCTTAGGGGCTCGTTTCCAACAAGGTATCTCCCATCCTTATGTCAAAATCATTCAAAATTCCTTGAAAGATATGACAACAAATAACTCTGTTTAGTAACTTTCTATCCAAAGACCTCTGATGAGGCAAAGTTCAGGGAGATGTATGGATGTCAAAGGTGTTCAACACTATGATGAAAAAGATCCAGAGAAGACTCCAAGTTAAAGAAGAACTTCATATGGATGACAAGATCTTCCAGATATTCCTTTTTTGCAGATGACATTGTGTTGTTTGACTCAAACCTCAGAGCTCTGTAATGCTACCTGGATGAGATCTTTAGCCACTCAAAGAAATTTGACCTAACCATCCACAAAGGAAAGACCAAGTGGATGAAGAATGTGTATTACCCTGGTTAGTCAAGTAAACCTGTACATTCCATTACAGTCTGAAATTCCCGGAGGTGGAAGTTTTAGATTATGCAAAATGAATAAGTACTGCCCTATCAGTTTTGTTAGCCTGAAATTTACTAACATGAGATTCTTTAACATTGAATCATTCCATTTCTCTTCAGTTCAAAATCAATATTTATAGGATTCTAGACCCAGAGATGGAAGGATCATCAGGAGTCACCTAGTTCAGCCCCCTAATTTGACAGATGAGGAATCTGAGACCCAGAGAGGATCAGTGATTTGGTTAAGATCACAGTGACAGAATCAAGGTTTTGACTTCCTGTCCTACCAAGTTCACTATGTTCTCTACCACCTCCTGTGACCGTTGTTCTACCTAGAGACAGATAAGCCTGCCTAAACTCTGCATTCATGCCTTAATATTGTCCATTTTACAGTATTTGCTTTAATAAGAGAACTTTAGATATAATTTTTGAAACATCATAGTTATTTAATTTAGATGTTTATTCTGAGAACAGTAATAGTTACACAAAAACTATTGCCTGCTTCTAACCTTCTCACCCCAAAGCAGTTATGTAATTTAACAAATCACAATATGTGTAATGTTTGTGTTATACTCCAGATAAAGTCCTATCTTTCAAAACTGCACAAGACTTTTGGGTTATACTATATATAGGTGTGTCTAATTATAGTTTAAAGCCCTTCATGGATCTGGGTCCTTCCTACTTTTCCAGTCTTTTTATATCTCACTCCCTTATACATAAATCCACAGTAAATCTACACTGGCATCCTTGCTGTTACTCATCCATCTAATGGGCACGCCATCTAATGATATGATATCTTTTCACTGGTTGTTTCTCATGCCTGGAATTCTCTTCCTCCTCACTTTTACCTCCCAGGCTCAGCTCAAATCCCATCTTCAGCAGGGGAGGGGAGGCAGTCAGCTAAGTAGCACAGTGAATAGAGAGTACCAGTCCTGGAGTCAGGAGGACCTGAATTCAAATCTGACCTGAGATGCTTGGCACTTACTAGCTGTGTGACCTCAGGCAAGTCATTTAACCCCAATTGCCTTGCCTCCCCCCTCCAAAAAAAAAAAAATCTCATCTTCCATAGAGACGTCTTTTCTCTGTCTCTCCCACTCTGAGATAACAAACAGAGTAAATCTTTAATAAATATTTATTAATTAAGATGTCTCTATATCTCTATATAAACATATGTCCATAGATTTAAGATCTATTCCACAAGGTTATGTGTTGTTTTGCTTTTCTTGAGGTTTTGAAAAGATAAAGATGAATTTCCCTTTTTAGTTGTTTATACAGAGCTTCCTTTTTATCTGTGTTGTGACAAGACTATAGTAACACCTATTATCAAACAATATTCAATAATTACTCCCCTGTGTTGAACACTGTGTGCCAACAACTTGCTAAATTAGCCTAGTCATTTATTCATTCAATGAGAATTCATTAAGTACTTTCTCAGTACCAAGCGCTGTGCTAGATTTGATATACAAAGACCAAAAAAAAAAAAGCAGTCTTTACCCTCAAGGATCTTAAATCCCATCAGGAAGAAATAATATATACACAGAAAAATTAACAACACAACATATATAACACATACAAAGGAGTGTCTAGGGGAAGGAGTTGGGAGTGCATGGGGGCTAAGAATCATTGTCTTCTAAGAGGCCAGACCTGGCCTGAGTCTTAAAGGATGTTAGGATTCCATGAGACAAATGTAAGGCAGGAGAATATTCCAGGCTGGGTAAAGGCACTGAGACAGGACACAGAATGTAGTGGACAGGGAACAGCAAATAGGCCTATCTAAAAGGAGTATAGAGAGTATGGAGGAAAGTTCTTTGCATTGATACTGGAAAAGTAATTTGAATCCATATTGTAAAAGGTTTTAAAAGTCAGAAGAGTATCTTCCCTTCCTTTGGGCATCCTGGAGGTGAGAAATCAGGAGAGAAAAGAAAGGGCCATAGGGTCTTCTCCCATCTGAGACCCTGCAGCCCTAAGAAAAAGACCTTTGTCTTTGGCTTTTTCATTTGTTCTTTTATATTCCAGGTGAAATGAGTGGAGCCTTTGACTCTGGGAGTTTCAAAGTTGTGGAGAGAGAGTCAGTTGGAATGCAAGTCAGGCTCTGTAGCCAAAGTAAGATTGATTTCCAAAGGGTCAAAATGACATCTTTGGGACTAACCTTGGTCACCTCAACCCAGCAGAAAAATTTACCAGGAAATCTGCTATATTTGGACATAAAATTGATGGGATCAATTTTATGTAGAAATTGAGTCTATTCCCCCAGAAACTGTCTAGAGACATTATATCCCCAAAGTATCAGAGAAAATGTTTGGTTTACTCTTGCTATCCTTTAGAAGTAAAGATCCTGTTGTAAACATTTGAAATGAAAAATCAGAGTTTGTATCTTATACAAGAGGGAATCAACCAACAAGCATTTATTAAGCACCTACTGTGTACCAGATGCTGTGCTAGGCTCTGGGGAATGAATATAAGTGCAAAGAATGAAAAAAGAAAAATCCCTGTCTGCAGTGAGCTTACATTCTAATCAGGGAAGGAAACAAATATTATTCTCATTCTCTCTCTCTCTCTCTCTCTCTCTCTCTCTCTCTCTCTCTCTCTCTCTTTCTCCCTGCCTTACCCTCTCCTCCTCTTTCTCCTTCTTCTCCTTCTTCTTTTCCTTCTTCTTCTCCTTCTTTTTCTTCTTCTTCTTCTTCTTCTTCTTCTTCTTCTTCTTCTTCTTCTTCTTCCTCTTCTTCTTTTTCTTCTTCTTTTTCTTCTCCTCCCTCTATATGCAGATATATAAATAAGGCATAAATGTAAAATTAATAAATGCAGACATATATGCATATGTTAAATGCAGTGTACTGCAGCATAATAGAGCATCAGCATCTTGGGGGATCTGCAAAAACTTCAGGCAGAAGATAGTTCCTCAGTTGCATTTCAAAACAAGAGAGAAACTATGAGACAAAAATAAGTACATTCTAGGCATGGGGACAGCCAGTGCAAAGGGATGGGATTTATTATTAAATAATAATGAAATTATTATTTAATAATAATAAAATTACTATTAAACTTTTGAGAACTGATGAGGGCCAAAGACAAAAATTTGAAGAACTTCTATAATAAAGGGCCTTGTATGGATTTTGAGCCAGCAAATGAAACTGAGAAGTGGTTGGACAAGTAAGAAGTGAAAATTCAGGAGAGAGCATCCAGGAAGAGAAAGTGGCAAATGCAGTAGAAAGGTTCAAAAAGGATTAGGATTGAGAAAGGACTATCAGATTTGCAATTAAAAATTCACTGGTAACTTTGGAGATAGAAGCTTCACTTAAGTACTGAGATAGGACAAAAAACAGACTGCAAAAAGATGAGGAGAAAGCTGAGAGGAAGTAGAGGTAACAAGGGAAGACACATTTTTCAAAGAATTTGGGTGAGAAAGAGAAAAGAGATCTTGGACTCCAGCTTAAAGGGACGGCAGGATCTATAGGGAAGAGACAACCACCAGAACTTCTTAGACAGGGAAGGGTCATGTCAGGCCCACTTGTAGACTCTCGGTATGGCAGCAGTGCAGAGGATGAATTAAAGAGGGGAGAACCTGGATGCAAGGTAACCAAACAGAAGGTAATGTAAGTGAGAGGTGATAAGACCAGAAGTAGGTTGTGATTGTAGAGGTGACAGATATAGGTACATTGTAACACTGGATTCAATAATACTCTCCTGACTTCTGTGAGGTTTTCTACTAAAATTTGGTGCTGTCTTTTAAATTTTTATTTCTTTACTTTAAAAAAATAAGAGCTATATTTGGATGAAAATGCTAGATTTTTATAGTATTCTTTTGACATTAAAAAAATCAGTTTTAGAATTTTATGTCTGGAAATTAAGACCAGTTTTTTAAAATGTGGGGAGGAAGGATTTTTTTTTTTAGTGTCATGTCTACAAATGTAGAATCAAAGAAAATGTCTATGAGGTATTTTGCAACAATAAAATTATTGTTTGGTCTTCAATCTCCGCCTCTTTTCTCTTTCCAGATTGAGAAACTAGGTGTTACCAACCAACAGCCAATTAAGAGACTTCTGTACAAAAAAGCAGAACACAGGGATTTATACACATCTTTTGATGTTTTTACAGAGGGTAGAATTATATCCACTTAGAAAAATAACTTCACATATTTCAAACTTTTATTCTCTACTTTTTCCTTGCTACATATCCACTTAGTCCCAAGTCAATACTCTAACTTCCCCTTCCTAATCCCCCATGACTTCCTAGTTAGAGACACTCAGAAATGCATACACAATTATACTTAATTCCATTCAGTCCATACAGATAGGGAATAAAGTCACACAGTGTATTCTCCTCCATTCAGAGCTGTGACTAAGCAATCCATGTAGTTGTGACTCTAACCCGCCCCTCATCAAAAAGATGTTGAAGTGAGAATCCAGTCTTTTTCCTATACATCACCTTATTCCTCCAAATCACCTCCAGTTTTCTTTTCCCCAATTAAGCATCATGGTTGAGATGACGACTAATTGCTTCATTAAACTTGCCCAGTATAAAGCATTAGGTTGCTATGCTGAGAAAACTGGAGGATTCTAATTAAAGACTCCCATGGAAGAGGGCACAAAGAGGAAGCCTATAATGGGGTGCTTGAAGAATATAATCAAGTTAATGAAACAAGGAAAAAAAGGCACAGTGAATGAAAAGGCAACAACAATGGAAATCCCCTGAGATGATCAGGAAAGAAAAAAACTAACAATGAGGCATCCTAAAGCACATGTCACCCATGTAGACTTTTCACTTCATGTGCCTCCTGAACTGGGTTCAGATGCATTTATTCCAATCTAGAATAGTCAATTATGTAAATCTGGGCTCTCATCGAAGCATGTGACTAAGATGGAATGAGAGTGAGCAGATGGAGGAACCCCTTGAGAAAGATGGCGGGAAGAAAATCTCCCCATGCAGAAAGGGCTCCTTTCACTCAAGAAAGTGATCCGGGCTTCACCCTAAAACAATTTTCTCATTGTGTGAAGCTCCATAATATAATGATGGTTATAGCACAAATGTGCAATAATAATGAGTTGGGTCTAGAAAGACATTTCATCTTCCAAAAAACAGGTTCAGACAATGCTGCTAATGATTTTGTGTGGCTGATAGTTTTGGAGAAAGGAAATATGCTAGTTGCAGAGGGCCAGAATCTACTAACTGGGTGCATCTCAAAATAGAGTTTTCATTCACTTTACCTCAGTTAGGCAAAAGGATTCAGCCTTTTTCTCCTAGTGTCAGTCACTTTAACCAATTGGATTAGTAGAAAGCGGTGTACTTTTCATTTAGAAGAGGCTCTTTATCCATCCCATTGTTATAATTCCCACCACGAGCAGCAGTATTATTGACTTGCACCCATCGCCCTCTGTCTCTGGGTTACAGTAACTGAGTGACAATAACGAAAGCACTTACATGCATTGTACTTTTGACAGGTATTGAGATTAAAATATAGAATAAGAAGACTCAGTATTTAAGGGTTAGTTTTTTTCCTTTAACCTCCCAATATGAGCTATCAAAGGAGAAATGAATTTACTTTTACAGAAGTGAATTCAGAGTAGAGTATGATGTGGAAGAGAGGTTATCGATTTTTAGACACTACAATTTTGCAGTCACTGGGTGGGAGGGAGGAAGTTGTTGGCTTTAGAGTTAGAATGAACTTTAGAGATCATTTTATCTAGTCCCTTAATTTTATAGATTAGGAAAAAGAAAATCAGTGAGAAGTGAAATGAGTCTCCTCCACTTTGGTCTCTATTATTTCCAAAGTGACATACCTAAAGCCCAGGTCTGACCAAGTTACTCTCAAAACAAATAAACAAAAAAACCAACCCACTGGTGACTTCCTATTGAGTCTAGGACCAAGTAGAAACTCCTCTGTTTGACATTTAAAGCCCTTTACAACCTTCCTCCAATCTACCTTTCTAGGCTCATTACACATTACTTCCTTTCATGCACTGGTCATTTTACTGATCCTCACACATGCCATGCCATTCTCTCTCCATGTTGACACATATGTGCCCCTTGCCTGGAATGTCTTCTCTCTTCATCTCCTCTTAGAATCCCTTCAAATCTCAGGATATATGATACCTTTCCTCATCTGCCCCGCCAAATGTTTGTACCACCTTGAGATACCATTTATTTACTTTGTAGTTGACATAAATGTGTATATATATGCATATATACACATATATGCATATATACATATAGTCACATGTATGTATGTATGTATGTATATGTGTGTGTATGTATGTATATCCTGCACTCCTTCCCCCCAATATAGAGCATGAAATCCTAGAAGATAGACATTGTTTTGTGTTAATCTTTGTGTCCCCAGAACTTAGCACTATGCATAGCACATCTTATGTGCTTAACAGATTCTTAATTGGTTGTTTATTAACTGATTAGCTGTCCTGGGATTCCATCCCACATCTGATTCCAGACTCATGAACCCCACTGCCTCCCAAGATCCCATGCTGGGAGAGAGGGGAGAAAATATGCAGTAGCTTCCTAGACCAGGGAGTATTTTTGGTCACTGCTGAGAAGTAAGTACATTAGTCAAAGTTGAGGATCAGTGAGAACACTGTGGCAGAGTAGTATGAGCATTCAGAGACCCAACAGGGGGTTTTATGGAGGTAGAAGAAAGATGTAAGATCACAGAAACCTACAAGGAGGATGAATAAAAATGGATGGAGATCTCAAAAGGAGTTTTGGGAAAAGAGGGAAACTTGACATTTTGGTTGGATATTTGGGGTTGGGAAGCAGACTGAGATAATGGAGAGAGAGGTATTCCTAGAATTAGAAATATCTGAATTCAAGACTGGTGTCTGACCCCTATTCGGTGTCTTACCATGGACAAGTCACTTAACTGCCAGAGCCCCAAGAAACTCTGTAAGACTACGTTGTTGAGCAGGTATAGATCAAAGGTAGCAGGAATTTCTTCATGAAATGTTCTATCAATGTTTTTACAGGTTCAGTCTGAAAAAGAATATCTGTACTTCTTGAACTTACTTGAATAACCAAACTTTTCATGACAATACTCTTTCTTCTTAATAGTATCTTGTTTGTTCCAAATTACATATAAAGACAATTTATAACATTGATTTTTAAAAAATTTTTGAGTTCTAAGTTTTCTCCCTCCATCTTTCATATCCCACCTTCCTAAGACAGTAAGCAATTTGATATAGATTACATATTGCATCATGTAAGTCATATTTCTGTATCAGCAGGACAATATTCCTAAAGAACTAGTATACAGCATGAAGAAAAGTATACAGGGATTTGATTCCTCATTTCACATTTATCTTCTTTCTTCCCTTGTTCTCTTCTCTTTCATATACATCCATGCTACAAGGTAGACATACACTTAATGTTAGCATCAGGAATCTGGTACAATTGGCTCACCCTGTGACCTACAGTAATTATAGGAAGCCCTTTGGAACCCAGGGAAAGCTCAGTTTGTGAAACTCTATTCTATATTGTAAGGGGTTATTTCTGGATGCTTAGGAACATGCCATGAAGACTCTTCATGGATTATAAATTTTCTACATCATACAATCGTAGATATAGAACTGACAAGGATTTCAGCAGCCATCTAGAGCAGCTCCTTCATTTTACAAATGAGAAAATTTTGGTCTAGCTATGGTAAGTACATTGGTGACAGTGACATAGGTAAATTCATATCAGAGGTAACATTTCAACCCAGATCACCTGATCTTATACCCATTACCTTCTCCACTGTGCCACATGGCAGTTGTGAACATCCCAGGGTGGCAAGCACAGCTATTGCGAAAGTATCTACCTTCAAGCCCACTCATTGGGAAAGTTCAGCGATAAAAAGAAAAACCACCCAGATCTAAGGCCAAACTGACTATGTATCCTACAGCTTAAAATTACATGAGAAAAAAATTTCCTCCTTTTTGATACTCTCTTTTATATTGCTTTTTTTCCCCCAGTCTTTTTCTGCTTCTCTTGGGTTTCACTTCATCTATTTGGCCAAACTAAGATGCCCTGATTCCTCCACCCTCTCCCTTTCTCCCCCTTTTCTAACCACAGCAATTTACCCAGGAGTCAAACCCCCTACTAAAGAATAAAGAATAATTTATGACAGCTCACATTTTAAAATAAAATGGTTTGGGGGAAAGGGAAAGAAACAAGGGAAGCCAGGAGGTCAGAAGTTTATTCTTGAGAACGGTATGTTGGCGGTTGTCTCTTCGAGGCTGGCCCACAGGGATTATCACATTACGTGGATTGTCTGTGCCAAACCTAGGAACAATGCCACACGGATTCCATTCAGCCCCTTCATGTACTGAGTGGAGTTAGGCAGAACTGAGTTGTTCATGCTTTAAGTACCCTGGCATTCCTGAAGGCCTTGTTTTTCAACAGAGGGATGTTTATTGAAAAAGTAAGCAATTCAGTTGCCTCAGTGAAGAGACACCATATTGGTTTGCTGAATGATCCTGGAGCCCATCAGGAGGCTCAGCTGAAGGCAATAACCCAGAGAAAGTAAAGGTTACAAGTAGTACAAAGCAAGCAAGTCTGGGCTCTACCAGTTCAGTGCAAAAAAAGATGACTTGTTGGAGGGGTCACAAAAATGTCAGTTGTTTCATCTCCGCATTCAAGTAACAAACAGGATTGAATATACCATGATTCCAAACTCTTAAGGTCTATTGTCAAATATGAACCTTGTCCTATCCTTGGCATCTGGACTACCAATTTAATTTTACTCAATAATGTTCAGCTTTTTAGAGACAGATGCATATGTAAATTCAGTAAGAGAGAGAAAACTGAAGCAAAGGAGATTTAGATTACCTCCACCCAGGGAGTGGTATAATGGAAAGTTTTAGATTCAGACGGAGTTCAAATCCCAGCTCTAATATTCTTGAGTTTTTGTTCTTCCAAATGAATTTTGTTATTATGTTTTCTAATTCAGTAAAAATAATTTTGGTAATTTAATTGGAATGGTATTGAAGATATGATATGATATGATATGATATATTATTTAGGTAAAATGGTCATTTTTATTATATTGGCCCTGCCTACCCATGAACAATTAATTTTTTAAAAATTATTTAAATCTGATTTTATTTTTATAAAAGTGTTTTATACAAAAAAGTTACACATAATAGACTGGCAGTTTCATGGGCAATCTTTTTTTTTAAATTATACTATGTTATGGAAATACCGGTTTTAGCTCATAAATTAAAAAAAGAAAATAAATTAAAATTTTTAAAAAACAAATCCCAGCTCTGACATACATTATGTGTTTGGGCCTAAACAAGTCACTTTAGCCTGAGTCAGTCAACATGATTTTGAACAGCTATTTTCCTCAGATAGGATTACTGTAGGTGTTATTTTTATTATTTGTCTTTTTTTAATTCTATAGAAACATTAATTGTATATATGTGTATGGATTTTAAGTTTGTGTTAACTACATTTTATTATTGTTCTTTATTCAATTAGAAAAAAATTAAAGAGATTCATGATTATATGGTCACAATTGTGTATCTATTGTTAAATAATTAAATTAATTTAATAAAGTAAAAAGTATGTCTGTGACCAAGGACAATTCACTCAAACTCAGTAAGTTTATCAACATTTATTAAGCGCTTACTGTGTACCAGGCACTGTGCTAAATGCTAAGGATACAAAGAGAAGCAAAAATGTGGTGCCTGCCCATATTTTAATGGAGAAACAACAAACAGACAATTATGTTGTGTGTGCGTGTGTGTGCGTGTGTATGCGTGTGTGTGTGTGTGAGAGAGAGAGATTATGTGCATATATGTGTATTATATATATATACACACATGTAGGAGTACATATAAATATATATGTATTATATACATATACATATACATATTTATATGGAGAGAGAGAGAGAGACAGAGACAGAGAAAGAGACAGACAGAGACAGACCCAGAGAGACTGGGAGGTAAGGGCATTAGCAGTAAGGGAGATTAGGAAATGTCGCTTACAGAAGGTGGGATTTGAGCTGAGTCTTGAAGGAGACCAGAAATCAGAGATGAGGAAGAAAAGCAATCCAGGCATGAGGGATAGCTAGTGAAAAGTCATGGAGTCAGGAAGTTTTAGCTTCCTCATCTATAGAATAACAGGGTTAGACCAGATGTTGGATCATAGATAAAAAGTAATCAAGGAGGTTCTCTAACCAAGAAGTGCAGGACTATGGGCATAGAGCGTATGTGCTTTCAGATATGGCCAATTCATCCGTTGGTTTATTTCTTTTTCTTTTAAAATGTTTGTTACAAGGGGAAGCTCATTGGATAGAGGATGTAGAATGAATAAAGCCATAAATTAATGTGATGGCATAACTAATAGCATCATAAAAACTTTTTTTAAAAATACAAATCTTGTTGAAAGTCTACAATAAAAAGGTATGCTACAAAATTAATCTCATTCTAATTTGCACTATGTAAATGAGTTGCTGAAGTAAAAGACAGACACTTTCACATGTAAGTTTAATCTCTGTAAATAAATTGTTATACCAAGGAGAGCAAAAAAGCCTAAAATCTTCCTTATTCAGTAGGTTACACTCAGAGTGTAGTATAGGGCAGAGATGGATGAATCCAGATCTCTGTAACATCTAGTAACTTCATCTTAGTGCCTAGTATTTTTGGTGCAACCTAAACCCCAGCTCTAGAATTTCTGTTCATTTCCCATGAGGGAGTATTCAAGCTTTAGGGCAGAAAAAAATGACTGTGTATAACCACTGATTTGGATACCATAGAGAATAGCTAACATGATGGAGAAGAAATAATAGTTGAGTCAGCCAGAAGTTCACAAGAGACAAAAAAAGAAAATACTTGAAAGGAGGTGTTAGTAAAATCCATGACTTCTCACATCCATATTCCAGTGCCCAAAGCTAACACACGAGCAAGAAGAAATACAAATGAAAGGGGGTAAATTTGTCTTCAGAATGATCATTGAGGTTGGAATATAGCCCTAGATGATTATACTTTATTCAAAAGAGACAATATAAAAAGTGCAGGGAAAGGGCAGCATTGTATTTTTAAAAAGTGTACTCATATGAGGAAATAAGCAACCAGAGAAGGAAAGAATAACAAAAGCTATCTGGTAAAGCTCAATGAAGGGAGAAACAAAAAATTTTGTTGCTAGAGCATAACTATAGACAAAAAGAATAGAACAGGGAAATACACGAGGAGTTTGGGAATCAGATCACCACCCTGGCACAAAGGAATAATGAAGGAACAGTGGAAGAATCAGGAATCAGGAGATGGGGTGTTTTTGTGCAAGGAAGTTAGTCTCAGGGTATCACCAAGTACATGGATGGGAGTAGGGGAACAAAATAAAATGTCAGAAGACTAGAAAGATAGGAGGGGAAGAGGTTTTGAAGGGCTTTAAGACCCAAAAGATTTTATATTTGATCCTGGAGGTTATAAGGAGCAATTGAAGTTTATTAAATTGGGGGGAAAGGGCTGACATGATCAGACCTGAACTTTAGAAAGATTTATTTGACTATTTGACAGCAGAGTGGAGGATGGGCTGAAGCAGGAAGAGACTTGAGTCAAGGAAACCATGTAGGAAGCTATTGTAATCATCTTGGTGTGAGGTGCTGAGAGCCTGAACAAAGATAATGGCAGCATCAGAGGAGAGAAGGGGGGCATATATGAGAGCTGTTACAGTTGAGTCGAGGATGGACTGGAAAGGAGACACACTTAATGGCTTTGTTTCCTTTTCCTTCCTTCCTTCCTCCCTCCCTTCCTTCCTTCCTCCCTCTCTCCTTTCCTTCCTTCCTCCTTTCCTTCCTTCCTTCCTCTTTTCCTTCCTTCCTTTCTTCCTTCCTTCCTCCTTTCCTTCTTTCCTTCCTTCCTTCCTTCCTTCCTTCCTTCCTTTTTTCCGGGTCCCTCCCTTCCTCCTTCTCTCTCTTCCTCCCTTCCTTCCTTCTTTCTTTCCTTTGTTCCTTCATCCCTTCCTTCCTTCTTTCCATATGTAGCCAATGTATATATAGTTGTTCCTCTACTGATTTTTCTTTCTATCACTTCCTACAGATTTCTTCATATTTCATTCACATTTATCTTTTTTCTAGCACCCTAATATTATATTATGTTAATAGAGCTTAATTTATCCAGTCTTTCTCTAATCATTGGATATTAGGGCTGTTTCCAATTACCGGAGTAGAGTGTGGGTACCCATTACCATGGCTCTTCTTCTTTCCCTCGGTGGAAATAAGGTGAAGGGGGCAATGTGCAAGGTGTGAAAGCAAATAACACACACTGAACATGCACCCAGCACAACCTTCAGGCATGTCTCTATTTCTTATTTTTTGGTTATTTATAACAGAGCAGCTATGAATATTTTATATGGCTCAGTACTTCCCTCCCCTTCCCCTTCCCCTTTTTATTATGCTTCTGGGATAAAGCCCTAGCAATGAAATTACTAGGTAGAAAGGTATTTCATAGAAATTCAAAGGAAAGAAGAAAAATAAACCAGATTTTTTTCTACTCTTCCCACTTTGTTCTAAAGGCACATTATCTCACTTTACCCTTTCTTGTCCTCTGTGAAACAAGATGTAAGGATTTAAGGTCAGAAAGATATCTCCTAACACCTGTCCCACCTGATCGAAAGGCTAAAATGTTATCTGCATATCTTTGAGCCCTGAAGCTCTGTATGTTGGCCTGCCAAGGGAGGCCCATCACCTCCAGCTTTTGTGCCACATCTGTCTTGTCTGGAGGAAAATATTTTATTCATCAAAGCCTTTTCTGGTTAACATCATTATCTGGTTTGCTTAATTGAGCCACATATAAGATGAATACCCTGCAAATTGAATTTAGCCAAATGACTTCCAAGATAGGATTCAGTGAAGCATCCACTCTTCTCATTTCTCTCCTTTCTTTGTACTAGAGAAATAGAGTAGCTTTGGGATTTGTCTTTTGTCTTCTAGTATGAAAATCACATTAATATTGATACACCTTAACTTCAATGTTGTATATTTTCCAAGGAGAAGAAAGTCTCTCATTCTCCATGTAGTTAGACGGTCTCTTGCTTTTTTCAGTCATGGAAAATCATGACTTCCCCTTGCTCAGGACCCAAAAGAGGTGACCCAAGTAGGACACATCTTTCCATAAAGGAGAATGAGGAAGAAGAAAATTCCAGACATGGTAGAGAGCAAGTGAAAATGCCCAGTTTGGAGATGGAGGGCCTTTTGCAGGAGAAGAAAGGAGGCCACAATGATTGAATTGTGGAGGGCATGGGGGAAAGATTGGGGAGTTGAGTAAGGTGGAAAAAATACTGAAAAGGGGGCAGTTAGGTGGCACAGTGCCCTGGAGTCAGGAGGACCTGATTTCAAATCTGGCCTCAGACACTAAACACTTACTAGCCATGTGATCTTGGGCAAGTCACTTAACCCCAATTACCCTGCCCTCCAAAAAGCAAAAAATAAAAATAAAAATAAAAAAAATACCGAAAGAACTGGATTGGAAGAAACTGGGTTATGAAGAGCTTTCGATGCCAAACAGAGGACTTTATATTTAATCCTGGAGGCAATAGAGAATAGCTAGAATTTATTGATTGGGGAGAGAATGCTAGAATCAGAAACCTACTGTAGCAATTTAAGTAGGAGATGATGAGGGCCTGTGCCAGGATGGGGGTGATATTAAGGAGAGAGGGAGGAAGGAATATAGGAGATATGTTAAAAAATAAATAAAATTGAAAGTACTTGGCAACAGATTGGCTATGAGACGTGAGAGAGAATGAAGGTGAAGATGACACCTAGATTTTGAGTCTGAGTGGCTGGGAGGATGGTGGTACCCTTGACAGTAACAGGAAAGTTAGGAAGATTGCAGGGCGGGGCCGGGGGGAAGATAATACTTTCTCTCTTGATCCTGTTAAGTTAAAGATGTCTACAGGACATACAAATAAAGATATCCAATGCAGAGGGGAGTCTGGAGGTTAGGAATTTAGCCATTAATTTTCTTTTTTTTCTTTCTAAAAAATACTTATGTATTTATAACATTGGTTTTTTTTCCAAATTTTGATTTCCAACACTCATTCCCAACCCCTTCCCCTACAAACAATATATCAATTATACATGTAAACATTAATTTTTTTAATGACAACTTTTTGCATTGTATTGTATACAACTATAGCATTGTATTACCAGATAGAGTACAGGACTTGGAGCTGGAATGACACAGGTTGAAACACCACCTCTGATACTTCTGGCGTTACCCTAAGCAAATCACTTAAGTTCTCTATTTTTCAAGCAACTCACTAAAATTTAACTACTAAGTCAAAGACAGGTAGAAATTACAAAGCTAACAAAATCATAAATCCTTTGCATATTTACATGCGTTTTCACAGAAGCATACATTGTTTGAGCTGAAAAAGATGCTTAGAGATCATCCAGTCCAATTTCCCCATTTTACAGATAAGAAAACTGAGATCTTCAAATAAAAAAATGGCAGCAAGTAAAAAGGGGGGAAAATGTCAGCTGTTTTTTTCATCACTCTCAGCCATGAACTCAACATTTTGGTCAAAATGGTTAACTTATTTTCCCTAGAGTTTGGCACACATGCCTTTGCCTACGCTGTTCCATGCCTGAACCGCACTCTGAGGCCCAGAATGCTTCAGTGATTTGTCCATAATCACACAGTAGTGTGTCAAAATTGGAAACCAGACCCTGTGATTCCAAATCCATCCTTCTTTTCATTGTCTCACGCTACCTGTGCTTCCAGCCTTGCCTTCCCTGCCCTTCGGTTGTTCTGAAATATGATGGTTCCAGTCTTAGGATCTTTTTCTATTCTGATGAACTCCCATGACTGTTTTTCACGCTTTCAGGAGTAAATTCAAAGAGAGTAGATATTATTTTGTGCTTAGTCCATATCTTATAACATAAGTGTTTATTTTGTACTAGAATTCTGAAGGACTTACATTATGGGAAAGAATGAGTTTGATTCTTAAATTCTTAAAGAAATTTCTTTAATTACCTCGAGACTTCTTAAATGTCATGCTTATGATCATGGAATGTGACAGTCACACATCTAAAACTGCCCAAATGTTTTTACTTTGTCTTTTGGCACACAGAGACCAATTTTTAAAAGCAGTTTTTCAAACGTAAAAGTATTGGTAGCTACTTTTGGTATCATGATTTATTTAATTATTCTGAGTCCTGATCTTTCTATTTACTCCTTGTCTTCTTCAAATAAAATTTCATTTTAAGGAACAGGAACTAAAAGATGGGGTGCTGTGCCCAAGCACTGCTTCAAGAACAGGAAAGGGACAGGTCAAGTTAGGAAAATGATGGGGAGGTCAGGTAAAGCTTGACACCTGGATGGTAAAACTGAGTGAGGCTAGGGGATAGGAATAGAAGAGGCAGCAAGAGAAATCTGTTTCCCTCCTTCTCTATGTTCCTCTTTCTCTTTTCCTTTTCCCTTTTCTTCTCATCTTTTAAATTATCAATCTTCTCTTACCTCTATGGACTCTCTCTGCCTCTTGATCTCTGTCTCTGTCTCTGCTCTCTTCACCACTTCCCCACAGCCCGTGTTCTAACACTCAACAAGCCTAACAGGACAGTCACAAAGAGATCCTGGGCCTCTTCCTCATCTACTCCATCATACCATCTTGCCCTCATTACCTTATTCTGACTGCCCACCTATCATTTCAACTAGGCTGCCTACCACCGAATAGCGAGACATTCAAATAGACCTGTGATGTCATTAATGTGGGTATTCCTTCTGGGTTGCAGCCTACTAATACTTACCCATCATGTGTGATTCCAACTCTTGTCTTCACATAAGTTGTCACAGGGCTTTTATCTGATGTGTTGGATGCCCTCCCTACTTTATCTTCTCATCAGGAGGCTACCAATGGATTATACCCTAGTCAACCTTGGATTTCCATGTGTGACCAGCCCATCTTATTTTTTAATTATTCATTTCCCTGATGGCATCATTTCCTGAGACTGATGCTTCTACTTTGTCCTTTGTTATATGTCATAGCTCTCTATCTAGTATACCACACTGTCTCTCAAGGTGAGAATATTAATATTAAAAAGATGGGGCATCCTCAATGTGGGAATGACTGAACAAGTTGTGGTATATGCATGTAATGGAATTCTATTGTTCCATAAGAAATGATGAGTAGGCAAATTTCAGAAAAACCGGGAGAGATTTACATGAACTGATACTGAGTGAAGTGAACAGAACCAGGAGAACAATGTAACACAATAACAGCAACATTATGCAAGGATCCATTCTGATAGACTTAGCTCTTCTCAGCAATACAATGATCCAAAACAATTCCAAAAGACTCATTATGGAAAATCCTGTCCACATCCAGAGAAAGAACTATGGGGTCTGAATACAGATCAAAACACACTATTTTTTCTCTCTATTTTTCTTTTGTATAGTTTTCTCTTTGGTTCTGATTCTTCTTTCACAACACAACTAATACGGAAATATGTTTAATATGGTGGTATATATATATATATGTATACATATATATATGTGTGTATATATATATATATATATATATATATATATATATATATATATACACACACATAGCCCATATCATATTGCATACCATCTTGGGGAGAGTGGAGGGGGAAAATTGGAACTCAAAAATCTTATAAAAGTGAATGTTGAAAACTAAAAATAAATAAAGTTTTTTAAAAAGATGGGGAATATGTTTCTGAGAAAAGTTAGGGGTGCCAAAGGGAATTTTTTCAAATTTTAAAGGTAATATAACATGTCCCTCTGTCCTTATCCCAGTCTCTCCCCCCAATTTAATTCTGGTCCCATCTTACTGTCCATGAGTACCATATGTTCAAGTTACACACACACGCATACACACACACAGGTATAGGAATTGGACCTGTTTTTTCACTGTTATAGAGAACTCCTATCAATGCAGGTCAACATCTTCTTTGCAACTTACCATCTTAGGAAACTGCCTAGAAAACTGACAAATTAAGTGACTTTGTCAAGGTCATACAGCCAGAAAATGCCAGAAGACATGGCTTGGGCTTGGACCCAAGCCATCTTGGATTTGAAGTTGGCTCTTTATTTCATGGTGTAAAATACATAAATACATGCACACACAATACAGAATACATATATCTGACATATATACGTGCATATATGCATATGAGCTATATAGTAGTTCTCTTCCAGGAGGATTTACAGGATTTAATATCAAATGGAACAGTGTTATCTGCAAACAGGAACATCTGGGAGACCTCAAAATTCGTAGGTAATTCCTTTCCAACTTGGACCTTGCATAAGATCACTTGAATTACAATAACGAAAAAATTACCAGCAGGCACACATCTCCCTGTTTTATGGCTCTCTTGGTACTGTGATCAGAGTATCATCAAATAAGTTTTCTCTATTATTCACTTTTCAAGTGAATCTTGAATCCAATATTCAAGTAATCTTAAATAATATTGATTTATAGATTAGAGTACCTTTCTGGGAGAGAACTTTTAAGGTGATAATCCTGCTTTAGTTAATTACATGAAGAAAAAATGACCAACAAACAATAAGTGAAATGATATCTTATAGTCAGCATATCATTTCATCACCTTTATGATGATAATGACATGCTTTATTTTGTAATATCACGTGCAAAGTTCTACCTATTTCCTACTAACACCCTCATTGAGGATCATGTCAATACATGTATGAATTAGTCTCATAATTATTTTATACAGATGGGAAAGTAGGACTCTAGTTTATTAGGTCTTGATTTTCTCTGAGCCACTTTTTTTAGTAAAAGGTCCTTGTTTTGTTTTTTTTGTCATTTTTATGGTGTCTTTCCCTCCTGCAGATACGTTTTGAATCATCTATAAACATCCTCACAACTGGGTGACTTCCAGCTTGACTGTTCTCTATTCGCACTTGGTCTGTTCCAACTGCTTTTCCCGTCTTTGTTTTCTATAGTATCCTACCTCTCATATAAGTTTTTACAGTGGTATTAGAGTCTAAGTATAGTGGATCAGCTCTTCTCAATGATGAAAAAAATTGTTTTAAAAGACTTTGAAGATGTTTCCCATTTTTCATCTGCTGTCCTCCTTCCTTTTAAATTCTTAAATGCTCTTGGCATGACTTTCCTTAGTTGAGCCTGTATCCAAACTTCCTTTAAATTGATTTTAACTTCCATTTCTTTTCAATTTCCTTTAAGTTGATTTTAACTTCTATTTCTTTTCTCGTTTATAATTTAAATGCTCAGAATCTATTATTCTTCTTCATAGGGTTGTACAAATGAGATAACCATCATAAACCGGTGCTGCCTTTTACTTCTACAGCTCTCTGTTTAGCAAACATATCACGTCTCCCGATGAAGGCATTTTTGGCGCCCTTTCGTCTTATTATGGCAAATGATTTATGGTTATCAAACTTTGATGTGAAATTACTATATTCTATATTTATATCTTTTCTTCTGTCCATATCCCATTTGTCTTCACCAAGACTTGTTTTTAATACATGAGGATCATATTGTTTCAATGGCATGTCATATATGTTTTTTCTCATCTTTATTCTTTAATTTAGCTTTGTATTCATTTTTCAGGTGAGCTGGAGGAGAATGAGAGAGAGTGTGTCAGATATAGAATGAATAAACTTAATTTATCCAGGTTCAGAAGCAGTCAAAATCAGAAATAATGAACTACAGGTGAAGCTTTAATCTAAAAATGACATTTGATGCATTTCAAGGTGCTAATTAATTTGTGTTAGGTGTGTATACAACAGTAGAAATGGAAATTATTTCCTATAGAGACACTAAAGCTAGTTCTCTATAAATATTTGCATACACTTAAATGATTTACATGCTACTGGGGCTCAGGTTTTCCAGACACCGTTCTATGACCTTCTGATAACTTCTGTCCTCTGTCAAAAGACTCATCCATGTCTACATTGATTATATTTTTCAAACCTCAAATAGGTATATGTGGTCTTTGTAAAGATAGTCCTATCACAAAGTCACCTTAAGAATATTGTATGTATTTCTTGAAGCTGAACCTGCCTTAGAAAATTTGAGACTTTTGTTCATTGTGCCCTATGTTCCTAGACTGCAATACAAAGTAGCTCGGGAGGTAATAAGCCTCAGGGATGAGCTAATGGGCATGGAAAATTATGACTGCTGTGGTAAAGATACTCTTTAGTTTTAGAGACTTGTATTGTCATAAAGTTTGAAACAAATGGCATATTATTTTCTCAATGGTTGTCATTCTTCTACTTAAACCAAGAATAGTTTATATTTCTTTGTCTATATACAAGGACGTCCATAATATGGCACCATCCTACATTTTCAGCTTTATCTCTTGTCCCACATCATCATTTTAGCCAAATGTGACTACTAATCATCCATTCTAAATCTCTGCACCCATCCTGCCCTTGTCCCCCACACACTTTTCTACTTCAATTCCTTTGCTCAAGATAGATGTTCCCTATGCCTGAAATTATCTCTCTTCTTTCCATTTGTTGAATTCCTATTTGTTCCTTGAAATTCAACTTAAGCACTAAGAATCTTTCTTGGTCTCACCTATTTATAAAAGCCTTTGCTACCTAAATCCTCATAAGGAAATCTGTGGATTGAGTTATTGTACACAGTGGAAAGAATACCTGAATTGATGTTATGAGACCTGAATTCAAGTCTCAGATCTACCACAATTAGTTATGTGATCTTGGGTAGTTCATATTACTTCTATGACCTCCAGTTTCCTTATCTGTAAAATCAAGGGGTTGGATTAGATGATTTATTGAATTCCTTCCATAGTTAACATTCTATGATTCTATAATAGACTTCCACTAAGAAAGCAGATATGGGAATGGCTCTGAAGTGGAGGAGATAAGAGGGGGGGAGCCCTCCTATACTAGGTTTCCAAATGTATCTTGGCTCCCTTCCTCATAAGTCTGCCTGCTATAAAAATTGTGGAGAAATTACCTAAGAGACTTCCTTGCCTTAAATAGGAGGTCATTTAGATTAAAGACTGACAGTCTAAAATACCCCCTTGAGACACAAATTAATTCTCTCTAGTCCTAGTTACATCCCATATGCTCCTATTATGCCATCTTGACATCTGAAATGCTACTAATAAAACTCATAGGTAGAGAGAGTAAAATTCTGCTTCCTCTGGTAAAAAGAAGGGGAGGTAAGATTCTAAGGAAACCTAGTCTGAGAGATAGTTCTTCTCTCTCACATCAGAAAGTTAGTTCTGAGGATGACAGCTGGAAGAAGGGACTGGGTCTAACAGAGACCCTTGAGACCCTTGAGGGGACTCCAAACTAAGGAAGAATGAGACCTAATTTAAAGGACAGCTTTATTTAGAACTAAGATTAAATGGTAATCCTATGAAATCTAGATGTTTTCCTTCCATTTATTATTTTAACCCTTGTATGGTTCAACTATAGTGCTCAGTAGTAAAAGATCTTTCAAAAAAAAAAAAGGAAATCTTTAGGATTATTTCTAAGGTGTGGAGATAGACTAAAGAACCTGCTTCATTTCCTGCTGTTGGGGAACCACATGCAAGGAAAAGAAACAATGAAAAGCCAATAAGGACCACTTGCAAGTTGTATCCTGAGTCAAATGGAGGAAGAGGGTCATGGAGTCACTCGTGGGACCAAAAAGAAAAATTGCCAGATATTACTTTTATTACTTTTCTGACAGGCCTGATGAGAAAGAACCCAGTGTGGCAATAGTTCCTTCTTATGTTAATTTGAATATTGTTCATTTGCTTTTCCTATACAGGAAACAACCAAAGACATTCCTTGGACAATCCAAACTGATAGAGAGGGAACTAGAGAGGGGCATTTGATCTCTAGTTGAAGAAAGGATTAAAGGAGACTTGATGTGAGGGGGGAAGAATGTCTCTAATACCCGAGTTCTGACTTAGAACCCAGACAATCAAGGCTTCAAGCCCAGATGTTGCTTGAAGCTGAGAAACCAGACCAACATCCAGTTTTGGCTGTGACATCTGTTGCTCCAAAAACAATTTGAAGCCAAGTTCTAAAAATTTTGTCTAGTGCTGGCAAAGCCAACCAAAATCCCCAAGTTGTGCTCTGGCGACAAATGTTTGCAATACCTTTCTGATGATATCACTTCTGTTTCAGAACCCAATGTTCTTCTCAATGACACACAAATTAAGACCTTGATTTTACATCTCTTGCTTTTTACCTCATACCTTGTTGATGTTTGATAAAATGTTGCTAGCTAATAGGGATAGCTTACCAAATCTCTTATCACATGATCAATTCATAAGATACTAAAATCATAGATTTATAGCTGGAAAGGAACTTAGACTTCTCTCATTTTGCAGTTGATAAAAGTAAGGCCCAGAGAGTGACTTGCCCAGGGTCACACAGCTGGTGTCTTGGGTAGGGTTTAAACCTAGGGATTCCTGACTCCTCACCCAGCACTCAGGCTCATAAAGGCCACACGTGAGAGAAATAGGGCTTGGACCCAGATCTTTGGGACTCCTTTGCCAGCTTTCTCTTCACCATGCTATGCTGCCTCTGCATAGATATATAAATGCAAACATGAACAAAGTAAATCTAAAATAATTGGTGAAGGTAACTTTAATGACTGGCAGAGTCAGGAAGGATCTATTACAGGTCATGACATTTGAACTGGCTCTGGAAAAACTAGAGATTCCATGAGTCAGAGGAGAGGATCATCCTTCCATCATCAGTGAGGCCATTGATGAGGCTGATCCCAACCTCTCCATGCCTGTCCACTCTGTAGGATCATTGCCCATGTGCTGCCACGAGTTTGCCAGAGGCAGTCAGCACAAAGTGCGGGGAGACTGTTCTCTCTTGACTTTATCAGGATACCAATGGAACACATGAGACTTCTCTCACTTGTGCCAATCCATTTTCTTTTTTCCTTTTATAAATTTTGCTCACGTAGCTAAAGACTTCTACTTACATTGTAGCTCAAATATAAATATTTAATGTGAAAATTAGTATCTGTATGCATTGCTCTGAATTCTTTCATTCATGGGTTCATAGAAGCATTCAAGTTCCAAATATGGGCCAGGTACTATACTGGGTAATAAGCTTATAAAATAAACTACCAAACCATCTGTGTTCTCAAAGAGTTTACAGTCTCTCAGGGGAAACTATATATAAATTTACAATCAGGATAATCTATCTATCAATATATCTCTTATGTATATTATGCATATTATTAACATATCTAATATATTGATTGATAGATATAGATATCTATTGATAGTTTACACAATACTCATATATGCGTCTACACATATATTTACGTATACGCACTATATATATACATATATACATTTGTGTATAAACATAAACAGATAATTAAATTAAAATATATGCAAAATACTTGGAGGAAAGGACATTTGTAAATGGAGGGATCAGAACATGTTTTTGAGAGGTGGCACTCGAACTGAGATAATCATTCTTCCAGGTGAAATTGAAGAGGAAGGGAATTATATAGGAGATAGCAGATGCAAAGGCACAGACTTAGAGAAATCTACAGTAATCTATTCAGCTGTGTCAGAATACCATCCCACTACAAAAAATATTAGAGAGAAGGGTCTGAAAATGAACATTCCTGGAAAGAACAACATCCTTCCAGGGAAAAGGTTCTGAAGCAAGTTCAAAGGGGAGGGTTTCAGTAGTAAGTGGTAAGTATTACCACTTTTGCTCTCCTGGGAACTCAAGACAACTTATACGTGTTCTCTTTTAAATCCCCAAAGTATAAATGCATAGCAGACATGAACTAGGGATGACTTCAAAGGATTTTAGGAGTCTCCCAAAAGACCAATGTTACTTATCTTTCTTTCAGAGAAGTTCAGGCCCATTTTGCGTAGTGCAATGGAAAGAACGATGAATTTGGAGAGAAAGGGCCTGGGTTCATATTCCAGTCTGGCTGCTTCCTATCTGTGTGATGTTGGGCAAGGCCTCACTGGGCTTTAGTTTTTTCAAGAGCCGACTCTCTGGCTTGGGAGTCAGAGCTCACAATGCAGCTTAAACTGCTTAATCAAAACTCCGACAATACTTACAATTACTGGGCCTTAAGTGAAGCAAATCAGAGATTGTGTGACAGAACTCTGGTTCTGTACTTCAGGGGAGGAGGTCACAACCTCCAAAGACTGGACTTCTGAGGTGTTGTATTGTGCGGCTTGTGGGTTTTCATGGAAAACCACTCAATGATTTTTTGTAATCCACTCCCCCCACCCTTTTGCTCCTGTAGTTGTGATTTAAGTATATAACCTGTGCTTTTACTTCAGCTAGGAGAACATTCTTCACTCTGAAACTGATTAATTAAACTACTTGATTACTGGCACTCCTGTCTCTAGGCTTGCTTTGTGCAGCCACGAGCATTCTCAGGTTGGGGACTGGCTTAGTAAAAATCCCATTAACAACCTTTAGAATTTCTTTTAGCTCTAAATCTATTATCTCATGACTGTCATAGCTACACAAGGGGACATAATGCAGTGAGTAGAATCAGAAAGACAATCTACATTATAACATCAATATTATAAAACTGAACAATTTTGAAGAATTTTATAAACTGAAAACAAATGTAATGAGCGTAAGTAGGAGGGCAATTTGTATAGTAAAAACAGCAATGCAAAGACAACTTTGAAAGCTTTGAGAACTATGTTCAATACAATGACTATCCATGATTCCAGAGGCCTGATAATGAGACAGGCTATCCATTCCAAAGGGACAGCTAGATGGCTCAATAGGTAGAGCGCCAGGCCTGGAGTCAGGAAGACTCATCTTTCTGAGTTCAGATCTGCCCTCAGATACTTACTAACTATGGGACACTGGGTAAGTCACTCCACTCTCTACATCTCAGTTTTCTCATCTTTGAAATGAGCTAGAGAAAAAAGGCAAACCACTCCAGTATCTTTGCCAAGAAAACCCCAAATGGGTTTGGAAACTGAGGCAAACAGGGTTAAATGACTTGCCCAGGGTCATACAGCTAGTAAGTGTGGGGTCGAATTTGAACTCAGGTTCTCCTGACTCCAGGGCCCTATCATGTGTGAGTTTAGATCATATGATCATATGATTGGAGCTGGGACGGACTTTATATGTCACCTAATCCAAGCCACTCATTTTATAGATGAGGAAAGAGAGACCCAGAGACTGACCTAAGGGTGCAGATGTAGTTAGAGGAGAAGGCAGGAGAGAAACCCATCCCTTGAATCCTGATCTCTTAATTTCCCTCTTGCACCACAGAGTTTACACATCTTTAGAAAAATGTCTAAAAGCTAAAGGTAACCCCTATCTCCCCAATCTCTCAAACTTCTCTGCTGTCAAGAAACAGGGGGTTTGGACACAGGGAACCTAGCTGGTAGGAGCAAGAGAGATACAAAGAGGAACCATATGCATTCTCTGTCTTCAAGGAATTTACAGTCTGCTATGAATGCATCTCATTTGACATTTAGTATAAATTCTCTCATGCCTTACTATTAGTTTGCAAGCTCCTTGAGGGAAGGGCTGAGTTAATTCTGGTCTTCATTATGATTAGCATCTAGCTGAGTGCTTTCTGATAGTAGATAATTAATAAATGCTTGTTGAACTAATGAGAATGATACCTGTGTCTATTTCAATGTATTGGCATTATGTTTCTCCAGTATTTATCATGTTGAATTTCATCCTCCTCCTTAAAATCGATGTGACCTATGCCTAACTGTATAGCTATTTTTGCTATTTTTTGAAGGCGGAGTTCTGTCTATAAGGAAATGTGCATTTATTAAGTGCCTACTATATACCAGGCACTGTGCTAAGCACTTTACAAATATTATCTCGTTTAAGAATCTATCATGGGTCAACAGTAG
Organism: Pseudochirops cupreus; assembly: GCA_028627135.1. Lineage (NCBI taxonomy): Eukaryota > Metazoa > Chordata > Mammalia > Diprotodontia > Pseudocheiridae > Pseudochirops > Pseudochirops cupreus. Next base: position 322,005,758 of record CM053580.1, on the reverse strand, counting down.
CAGGTAGAGCAATTGCTGCAAAAAAGATAAATTATAATAATTTTAAATACAAATCTTCATCCTTCTTTAAAAAAAAGAATCTATCATGGACACTGTAGACAGGAAGTATTAAAAAACACCGTCAGAAAAATATGGAGCAAATTAAAAAAGGAGAGAATTAGTGTATAGCTTTTTATGTATAAATATAGAAGAGTTATATACACTGTATCCATAAAGTCAGTTTATACATATACAGAGTAGTAGGTATAAATATAATCCCAATGGCCATAGGTAAGGTTTCCATGAACACAGTTTGGAAAATATAATAATCAGTATAAACTGCTACTCAAATTTCTATTGGTTTAGGCAATCCCTTAAACTTAGTTTAGAAATAGTTCTTAAAATTATCTTCTTTGCTCAGAATTTCACATTTCATCCTTCCTCTTTCTCCCCCTCCCCAAATATGGAGAAAGCAAAGAGGAGAGAAAATCTTTGTTTAACTTTCTATTGATTAAGGAACACTTCCTCAAAACCCCATTTCCACATTATTCAATTTCTGCTGATTCACCTTATCTGCTTATGTGTTAAACCAATCCCATACTCAGAACATTTCATTCTGAAATCTTTGCAACAATAACATGTCTTTTAGATAATTAAGTCGTCAATGACTTGAAGTCTTCATATGATTTAATATTTTTTTCTTGGTCAATGACCAAAACACCAAACAAGTTAAAATCACTGTTAAATGGAAGAAGGAGGGAAAAAAAAACCCTGAAATATGAAAACAAATTGTAGAGCACACACTGTTCCAAAAACGAAGCCAAGGTCCAATTATAATCTGAAAGGAACACATAATTTGTACATATGGGAAGGCATTTTGACCCAAATGCTAGCAGTGTGCCACAAATAAGAGGAGTGTCTGGCAACCGCTAATGCCAAACACTTTCTCCACTGATCATAGGATGAAAATCCAAAAGACAAAAGGTCAATTAATATCTCAGAAGTTCAAGGTCAGAAATTAAGTGAAGTCTCTCTTCAGTGTTGGTTTTTACTTGGCATTAGGCTTTGAGGAAAAGTATTTCAGTCACAGAATCAGAAAAGTTCATCAGAGTTCAAAGGGAACTCTAAGACTATGCAGTCCAACCTCAGTCCGAACTGAATTATTAAGTATCATAGCTTGAGAACTGGAAGGGCATGAGAAATCATCTAGTCTGGTCTTCTTTTACAAGTAAAATAAATGGAAGCCAGTGAGATGAAATGATATCCTCAATGTCACATAGGTTAATAGCTGGCACAGCTGAAATTAGAATTCTAGTCCTTTACAAATACAACATTCTTTTGACTTTGCCTCTTCTGAAACATGAGCACAAATTTATATTTTCTCAAAGCTAAGCCTGTGGTCACTGGAACATAAAGAACATCTTCTCTCCTTGTGAATGACCTCTTCTTCCAAATGTCATAGCAAGCAGGAATTCTGAACTCTAGGGCTCTTTCCAATCCTATAGTCTTTCTTTAGCACTCAGAGCAATCTGTAATGAGCAGCTCACTCAGGACCCCATAGAGGCAGTAGTTTGCTCTTTGCCTATGATTTTTTTTTAACATTTTAGAAAAGTTTCTCATCCAGGAAACTAAATACAATGGTAATAACAAGGAATAGGCAGTATCTATTTGCCCAAAACAAAGGGAGGACAGCCGAGTGGATCATTCATCTAGACAGTCCTCACATTCATTGTCTAGCTTTGACGCCAAATCTAACAGATAGGAATTTGTGTCAACCGCTAAGCAGGACAAAAACAAACTGTTGCAGTGTGTCTTTGGGCCTTCACTGATTGTCCATATACCTAACCCACAGCTTGGAAGAAAGCTGTTGGTGGCAATAACTCATGTCATCTTGACCAAGATTCTCAAATTCTTGTGTTTCTCTCTTTTCCTTATCACTGAATCTTCAGTCCCTTCAGGCATTTGTCATGAATGAATTGTGCTGTCTTAATAATACATTCAAGAGGCCAAGCTTAAAGTAGTTTTCTTCCCTCCAATTTTCCCTTTCCCTGGTCACCTGTGACCTTGACTTGTTTTTGTGAGGGACAATCTTTTCAGATTCATGTACCCAGTTTCTTTAAAAACCCTGAACACCAAAGGGCTATAAAACTGTGTATACAATTGATTTAGCAATACCACTGCTAGGTCTATATCTCAAAGACATCCAAAAATATTTATAGCAGTTCTTTTTGTGGTAGCTAAGAGAAATCAAGAGGATACCCATCAATTGGGGAATGACTAAAGCTGTGGTACATGATTGTGATGGTACATTATTGTGCTGTAAGAAATGACAAGCAGGGTGATTTCAGAAAAAACCTGGAAAGACTTACATGAACTGATGCAAAGTAAAGGGAAAAGAATCAGGAGAATGTAATGTAACAGCAACATTGTACAATGAAGAATTGTGAATGACTTAGCTATTCTCAGCAATACAAATGATCCAAGACAATCTCATAGGACTAATGATGAACCATACTACCCACTCCCGGAGAAAGAGCTGATGTTGATTGAATACAGATTAAGGCATGCTAAACTTTCATTTTCTTTCTTTTTTTCCCTTTTATTCTAGTCTTCTTATACAAAATGACTAATCTGGACATGTTTTACATAATTGCACATATATAATCTATTTCTGATTGCTTGCTATCTGTGGAGAGGGTGGGAGCGAGGGAGAGAGAGCGAGGGGTAGAATTTGGAACTCAGAACTTTAAATAAAATTTACAAAAAAACCCTCGGCACATACAAATGATCAGCGTCACTAGATTAGTATATGGTTGTAAATACTTTGGATATATAAGTAGACAGAATCACTCCAATTAGTCAAATTTTCTCCAACACTCCTGGAGATATTGGAAATTTTCTTTTCAAGCCAAAAGAGTACAGTTCAGTGCCCCAAAGCAGTCACTTAATGATTTTTGACCTAGAAGATATCCTCTCAAATCTACATTGTTCCTCCGTAAATTAGTAGCTTGGAACTCAAAAGTTCTAGAACCTTGAGATTCTATCAGTTGACAAACTACTAGCAGAATCGATTGTAAATTATCAGAGGATAGGACTGGAGACCCAGATTCTGGTCCCAGATCAGTCATTAATTAACTATGTAACCAGAAGCAAATGGTTTTCTTCATCTGTCAAATGGGTATAACCCTAACTACCCTATTTACCTTACAGAGTTGTTGCAAAAATCAAATGAAATAATAAATGTGCATGAAAAGTGCAATGTAAATGTGAAATAATATTAGTGATGGTCATCATTGTTGTCGTGGTATAATAATTCATAAACAATTTCTAGAATTCCATAGTCTATCTACAGAGAGATCTGGAGCAGAGACCTGAAACAAAGGGAGTTGGGGGATGAAAAAAATCTGAGACAAAACTCTAGATATCTACCCACTTAGGACAGAAGTTGCAATCAAAGACCTTAGATATTCTGTGAGAGTCCACATTTCAAGAAAAGAAAGTATACTTTCAATGAAGTTTTGTAAAATGAATGTACTTTGTTGGACCATGTGTTCTGCTTTTGATTCAGAAAATATGGTCTCAATAAGCTTAATAGATAATATTTATATAGCACATTAAAGTTTACAAAGTGTGCTATATGTATTAATTCTTCTGAACTGCCCTTATACTACTAGCAGTGATCAAAGGAACCCATTGATCTGGTAGACAGGGTCACTCCCTTGGAGTTGGGCATAAGGACTCTGGCTTTCTGATGAGGAGACACATGGTCTGCCTTCTTGCTAAAAGAAATGCAAGACCAGCAGCTAAAGAAAAGAAACGCAGTCTAGACCAAAAGAGGCAGCTGAGGACTTGAGGGTTAGTCTCAGACATGCCTAAAGAAGCACACGTTCAAGCTGCCATATGCATATAGTTGTCAGTGTTCCCATGATGGAAAAAGGAGAGCAATCCCCCCAACCCTTGCTTTCTGGGAGTACAAAAGAAAGTTGACTTCATCTATGATCCAACGAAGAGAATGAATTGAAAGAGGCTGGAAGGGTCTCTCCCACTCTATCGAGTAGACAGTTCTTCCTTGCTCAGTTGCCAGTCATCTCTGAGACCATTCCCTTTTCTATCACAGATACCAGGGATCAAACAGGGGCCATTGAGGGTGCATATACATATTTTAGCCAGTCACCAGAACATACATCTCATTGAAAGGGGCCAGGGCCTGTACTCAGGCCCATGGTAGGAAGTGTTTGAGAACAAGGTATGTTACACTTTGACCAATTGTTTTAGAATATCAAAGACTTTGATTCTGGTACGAGATAAGGTCTATCAATAGATTGTCCTGAGAATCTCAATGCCTGAGAAATTAGAATTGGTAACTCAGAATTAACCAGCCCCTACCATCAGTTATGAGATATGTCTAGCAGATGACTTACCTTGCATGTAAAAACATGGTAGGAATATTCCCATGCTGCCATGTAAACAAGCTATTAATATTGGAAACCTAAAACCTCAAGATAATATTTCCATAATTTGTAAAATGTACCTCTGTTTCATGAATTAATTTCCCAGTCCATTTAACAGCTGCCTTGTTGATAGCTGAGACTCAGGTCCACATGTGTGGGCACATACCAGATGAGGGAGAACACCGTGTTCTTCATGCCATCGTTTTAGTAAAACATGACCTGGAATTGAACGATCAGAGTAACATGATTTGTTTCTACAACTACCATCTGAGTGTAGTCAGAAGGGATATAAACAGAAAGGAAAAGATCATAACATTGACAGAGCAATCACTTAAAATCAGGTCAACAAGGAGTTCGTCAGAACTGGACTACCTTCATCAAATATCAAGTCACTAGTTGAAACATCCAGGGTATTAAAGCTCTGATGTTCCCATTTGTTTCCTCCTGGGGAAAAAAAAAAAAGAGAGGGGGAGGAGAGTGCAGGTGTCTCTATAGGCCATTTGACAAGTCTTAAATTACTCTTTATGGTAATTCAACTCTGGTCATTTCTCAATTTGTTTGCTTAATTCAGGTAACCTAAGTCTTTGTTTATTATTTCTACTTTGAAGTATCTCTGGTGTTTTTTTTTAATTCCTGCATATTATGTAATACAACTCATCACTATGATTTGATTTATTTAAATAGAATGCACAATTAGAGCAAGGTTTAAAGATAGATAAACACCTTATGTACAATTTTGTACTTCTCGCTAATCCTTAACCAATTCCTTCTTAATTAAATGCTAGTTAGGTTAAGTTAGTGTAGGAATTCCAACTGGCTTATTTTTTGTGTGCTGGATAATGTGTGTTCTTTGGGTATGGAAGAAGACAAGGGCCCCCTGCTTCCTTTTCCAGAATCAGCTCAATACCACTGGGAAGCCACCCTCTGCATTGCACAGTAATAACCTGTTGAAGAGCTCCCTGACTATACAATATACATTTAGGTTACTTTACTCTCAATATAAAAAAATGAAAAATTAAATTGTGTCTGACAAATAGGTGGCCTACCTCATACAAACAGTTTTTGAAGTATCTATGACTGCCTCTCTTTTCTCTTAATTTGGTTGATTCATTTGTCCTGGAGAATGTCCAGGTGGGTTCTTCTGCTCTTATCTCCTCTGCCATCTCACGCTGGAGAAATGAATGGGAACCAAAATGACTAAAAAGCAGAAAATGAAAGACTCTACTTAGTTATAAACTGTATGCTCAACTAATAATCCAATGTTGAATAAATATTTTGCCCCTATAAACATACATTGCCTGCAAAGTTTCTGGATGTTTTTAGGAAAGCCAACTGAAAATATCTATCTCAAAACTGACCCTATCTATGTGTACAAGGCCACATTTATCACCAGTGACCTTGCAGTAATAAATGACACTGAGACTTTTACATCACTTTACAGGGTTGGGTTTGCAAGAACAGCTCTCCAAAAGGCAATTTATTCTTGGCAGTTTTGCCTAAAGTAAAACTAAGTTGTCATCACACCAAGGGTGAGTGGGGTCTTGGTTCAGGCTTCAAACTCTATGCAGCCATTTCATAGAGATGGCAGAAAAAAGGGAGAAGGGCTAAGGAGATGAGAGGGATGGGGAGAGATTTTCTACTTTGCTACTAAATTTATTGGTTTTAAAATTTGAAAAAAAAACTTTGCTAAAATAAGTAGGTATACATATTAACCAGCTTTGCTAATTATTATGAAATTGTCACTATAATATTGCATAAGTTTCACAGAGTAAGAGTTAAAGCAATAGAATTCCTCATAATTTTTTTATTGTATCGACCACTTATTAACTACAGCCCAATTTTTCTTACAGTTCTGTTCAACTCAAACTTTTCTTTCAACTCATTTTGAATCTCTTAATCTGGCAAATGGGTTGAGCAAGATGTTGATTGTAATAAGTTGTTTAAGGCAAGGAGGAGGTACCTTTCTTTGCCTTTCTTTGCCTTTCTTTGTAGGTACTATGGATCCAAACAGGAAAGGGATCAAGTGAAAGTACTTCAACTAAGCTGGAGAGAGGGCCATAGATTTCATTTCATGAGGTCTAGAGGTCAAAAAGAGCATTAACAAGAACACTAGGAATCCAGGAAAAGAGAAGATGAGCCCAGATCCCAGAACAAAATCTGAATGTCCCGAGTCAGTCCTGTATCCTCCTTTCTGTTTTCTCTTATGAGAAGAAGCCAGGGCAAACACAGGGACCAGTCTTCAGCCAGAGGCAGAGATGGAGGTCCAGAAAGGTTGTTTATTTCTGATTAAGGCAGGAACAGAAAGCTAGGAATTTGAGGAGGTCCTAATAGTGATGAATTATCTTAGCACAGATTCAGTACAATACTCAAATCTAACCAGTACTTTATATTACTCCACTCTTTTTATACTCCTCAGAAGCCAGAGGTGCTAGTGTATTTGCACGCATGAAACCCCATAATTTCCTCTTTTTTTTTTAGTTACAGGGAGATTTCATAGCCTCTTTATTAACTCACCCCAAGCATCTCCACCCTCCCCCACACCCTATTCCCACCCTGTTAATAAGCTAGCTGAATATAGCATATAATAGAATTTACTTTCCATCATTACCATAGCAACCATCTCATGCAGAATAAGTTCACCAACTCTTTGATGCAAACTACTCTCTTGAAAGAGCTTTAAGTTATAAAATCTAAACTTACCAGAACCTCAAACACCTTTCTGGCCACAACAGCCCCAGCAATGGAGGCACAGGGGGGCACAGAGACCACACTAAAACATATTTCATTATTAAAATGAAGGCTTATTCTAGTTATTAATCTCCTAATTAGGAGAATGGTTGCACTGTTATTGATTGCACAGTAATTCAACTGTTAATTTAATTTAAATTGTTATTTAATTTCCTAGCTCTGCACTTTCTCTCTAGTAATAGGGAATTATTTATTATTTATTAAACAACTACTATGCTAAGGCAGGTAGGTGGCACTGGGCTTGGAATCAGTAAAAATTATCTTCCTGAGTTCAAATCTAGCCTCAGACTCTTCCTAGCTGTGTGACCCTGGGCAAGTTACTTAACCCCATTTGCCTCAGTTTCCTCATCTGTCCAAAGAGCTAGAGAAGGGTATCTCCTGTATAGAATGTACATCAACCTATCTCCTTTGCTACCCTAGGCAGGTTTTATTCTTTTATCTGCTGTACCAACTAGCAGAGGAAGTCTCAGACTGTTGAGCTTAGGATAGTGGGCAAAGAAAGTTCTACGCTGTTTTGGTCACAAGTTGACTCCCTCTCTCACTCTCCAAAACTGGGTTGTCTCCCAATTTGTTTCAATTATCCATCAATCAATAAGGCAGAATGGATCCCTAGGCCTTGGATCACTGCTCTATACAATACAAACAGAAAGGATGACCCCTCTGGACTTTACAGAAGGAAATACAAAGAACTTATAAATACTAAGTCATAGAAAAAAGGGCAATAGAACCTCAAAATCAGAGATCAGAGGGTTCAGATTTAGAGCTGAAGGAGGTCTTAAATGGTGATTTAATCTAACTCTTTCCATTTTCAGATGAGGAAAATGAGTCCCAAAAACCTCCAATGGCATCCCTACGGTCACAGGATTAGTTTGGGACACAAAACTCTAGCACCAAGAAAAATTTTAGCTCTATTAACTATCTCAATTTCTTTAGCCTCAATCCACTATCCTGGCATAATGTAATGGTTCTGACTTCCTTAGAACTAAATGGGCCAGATGATCTCCATTTTTAGGACTGACTCTGACGCTGCTTTAAATAGACCTGTTCCTAAGAAATAACACTGGGGTGTGATGATGGACAGCTGCCCCATGGAGACTAGCCAGTGGCTGCTGTGTCTCCACCCTGCCATCTACTCCTCTGGTTATCTCCTGTACAGAATGTACATCAACCTATCTCCTTTGCTACCCTAGGCAGGTCTTATTCTTTTTTTGTTTGTTTGTTTTTAATGTTTTTTTTTTCCCTTAATGTCCTCATTTAAGGAAATAGTTTACCTCTAAGGGTGTTAACTTTAAATTGTGTCGTGTGTGCGTGCATGTGTGTTTGTATTTATGTGTGTGTAAGTGTGTTTGTGTGTGTATGTGTTGTGTGTGTATGTGTGTGTGTGTGTGTGTGTGTGTGTGTGTGTGTGTTTGTGTGGGTGTTCCTTCCAGAGAGCTGGTTTTTAATCATTTTATCAGCATGTCCCTGGGCTCTCCCATGTGCAAACTTCCCCTCCCCCTACCAGATGCTGTTAAGCTTCCCACTTTTGTTCCTCTGTTATTCCTTGGGCTCTCCTTCCCTATTTCATTCAGCCTGCCATATCCTCCTTTTGTGTTCCTGCCTTAGTAATCCTTCCTCTTATGCTCATGCTATGTGGAGGTTCCTTTGCATTTCTGATGTTGCCTTTTTTCCGTCCCTGACAAGGACTTTTGTGCAGAGCTGAGCCCCTGGGGAACAAGGACCATGTAATATAGACTTCTTCATCCCCACCAGTGCTCAGCATTTTGTGGGCACACAATAAAATATATTGAATGAATAAATATTCAAAACAGTTTTGAAAACCATTTTAAAAGAAGTTCCAAAACATTCTAATCACTCCATTTTAACATTGATATGCATCCTCTATCAGGAAATTTTTCCTTACATCTAATTTCAATCCAGAGATGTAAAGAAGCATTGCTACACCAGTAATTTGATGTACTTTTCCTTCACATCATAGCCTGAATCACCCCCACACCCTTTTCAGGTTGTTCAGAGGGAATTGAGCCCGGGACAAAGTGCCCTGCACACATTGCCTGTCCCGGGGACATTGTTGCCTAAATATCTTCGGCAGCAGCTTAAATCCATTTCCTCTCATTTTGTTCTCGATTGAGAACAACAGCTGGTCACTGTGCTTTGTGCGATTATTTTTCCCATGCTCTTGCATTCTATGCAAAAATCAGTCCTGTAGGGAGGACATATCTGCTTGGAATTTACTGGGAAGTTCTTTTCAGATTGATTCCTGGCAAAAACAATTAAGGAAACTACTTTCCATTTATACTGCATGTATATTCATTCATTCATTCATTGTGTTTACATAGTTGTTTTGTATATTATCTCTTTTATTAGAATGTAAGCTTTTTGCAGGCAAAGAGATCATTTTTCGCCTTTCTTTGTATCCTCAGCACTCAGCACAGTTCCTGGTGCATACTAAGAGCTTGATAAAGTGCTTATTGAATGACTGATTGACTGATGATGGCCTCCTAACCCCCAATCTGAATCGTGATTTTAAGATCATTCTGTATGGCAATCAGTTTGGGGGCACTTCCCCAAATTCTGGAGGTACAGATTAACCGCTAATTTAAAAACTGTCCAAAATCACCTACTATGAGAGCTCAAAGTATTTAGTGGTTGCTGTAATCTTGGGATTCAAATGTTAAGCTAAACATCCATAGGCTGCTTTGGTCTATATGCCAAGTAAGAAATGTCCAGAAACCCAGAGACACATGAATGCCACTGGATGGGTCAGACATGTCATTACAATTTCTCATGAGACAGCAAGGGTTGTGCTGATAAAATGATTAAAAACCAGCTCTCTGGAAGGAACACACATACACGCACAAACACACACACACACACAAACACATATATACACATATAAACAAACATATAGCACATTTTAAAGTTAACATCCTTGGAGGTAAACCATTTCCTTAAGGTGTAGACCCCTCATTCTAATCTGAATGAGGAGCCCAAAATAAAAAAAAAATAGGTTATAAGTCCGTGACATGAATATCCAAGGCAATTCTTAGTTCATCTAATCTGACCTTTTCAACCCAATTTTATTTTTATTTTATTTTATTTTTTTGCATTTTTGGAGGGGGAAGGCAGGGCAGTTGGGGTTAAGTGATTTGCCCAAGGTCACACAGCTAGTGTTAAGTGTCTGAGGCCAAATTTGAACTCAGGTCCTCCTGACTCCAGGGCCAGTGCTCTATTCACTGAGCCACCTAGCTGCCCCTCAAGCCAGTTTTAGAAGCAAAACTATTTAATGATAGTCTGATGATAAAGGAAAACCTGTAAGGAAAACAATGTAAGAGGTATAAAGATTAAATTCATTTAAGCAAGGAAAACAGGGAAATTAGCAGAGAAGATATGGAGAGGGTAAGGAAAGATAAAAGAGAACACTGGAAAGATATGATTTCAAATGGAAATCCTTAAATGTCTATAAAGTCACTAAGATCACATGAACTCTGACAGCAGAAACAAAAATTTTTGCAGTTCAAATGTGCCAAGAGTTGAAAGATTGCCGCAAGTTTGATTGAAACTCACATGTTAAACAAATCTTCATGAAACACATTTTCTCCTCCTTTGGGGTTTCTTCACTGTTGCTTTATCACTTTCTGTCTTCTATTTTAGTCATCTGTGCACTTGTTTAATCCCCTTCATCAGATTATAATTTTCTCGATGGCAGAAACTTGTCATGTACATATATTTATTTGCTCACATGGTTTCCCAGTAGTAAGCCTGGATGAATGATGAAATTATTTAACCCAGGGGCTCTTTAAGAAACAGGGTGGGGGTGGAATCTTGTCTTCAGAAAAAAAAAATTTCAGTATGCTCTGCTATTTCTACAATCCCTTTAAATCACCTAAGAAAAGATTGGTGTTTTCCTGTGAATATTGCACTGAAAAGCAAAAACAGAGCAGAATTCGCTATTTTACTGTGGCTGATGTCGGTGTTGAAATAGCTGGCATTCTTTCTTGTAAAGCAGGAATGAGAACAGAATTGATGACCTCCTCTCTCTTCTCCCATCTGCTGGGTGGTTTGACACTGGAACTCATCACTCAAGGGAGGTTGAAAAAGCTGCTTTGCTGGAGTTTTTCAAGAGAAATTTAGAAAAAGATAAGGCCCTGCCCAGTCACAGGAGAATAGGAGTGGGGGCCCAGTAGAAAGGGTACTGGACTGATAAGGAGAAAGTGTACTTTCTGTTTCTGAGACCAGTTTCCTCATCTGTAAAATGGTGATGGCCCAGTGAATAGAGCATTGTGCCTGGAGTCAGGAAGACTCATCTTTCTGAGTTCAAATCTGCCCTCAGACACTTGCTAGCTGTGTGAGCCTGGGCAAGTCATTTAGCCCTATTTGTCTCCATTTTCTCATCTGAGAATGAAATGGCAAGCCACTCCAATATCTTTGCCTAGAAAACCCCAAATGGGGTCATGAAGAGTTGGACACAGCTGAAAACAACTGAACAAACAACAAAAAATACTACTTCCTGAGGTTGTTTTGAGTAAAATGCTGTTTTAATACTAAAGCATTCTGTAAATTGTGAATAAAGATGATGGGTTGATGTCCAAGTATCAAAGTATGTGAGTGTTCTTTTAACCTTGTGACCTATTCCTTTAGGCAATGCCTTGGGATCTACACTATAATGCATAAATACACACAGAAAAAGACGATGGGATGTGGGGAGGGCCTGAGATTTAAAACTTCAAATATAATGCCAGTTTCCATGACAGCAGCATACCAAGGATGGGGAGTCACTTTAGCTCATCATGAAAGATAAATATATCCAGAAATCTGGTCTTGATCAACTTCTTGTGAACCCAACTCAGTTGTTCCTTCCAATTCCTCTGCTGTGAAAACTTCTTCTCTTAAGCCAAGCTTTTCATGGGTCTTAACTCTGCCAGTCCTTGGCTAGGATTTTAATATCGTTTTCATTTCCTGCATTTTGTGGAGTCTTTTCTCTCAGGATCTGCCATGGGCAGTATGTCCTTTTTTCTCTCTCCCTGACCTCTTCTCCCATAATCCCCAGTCCAGGGATGATATTCATTTTGAGCATGGACACCTGCTTGAATTGAGTTCTCCCAGAATCACCAAATTGCAAAATTAAACTTCCTGGTGGATCAATTGTGTGGAATGCACTACCCATTTCATGGGCAGGCCCTAATAGGAGTCCTTGGGAAAGTCACCATAAGCTAATATAGCTTCTTTCAGAGAAGTCTTTTCATTTTCACGTGGGTAAGCTGTGTCAAGTCAGAACAGGGATGGGGATGAGGGGAACTTAAATTCTCATCTACTCCAAAGAATTTTCAAAGATGTAGCTGAATTTTACCCCCCCCTCTTCCTTACCAATGCACTTCTTCCTCTGGAACATTTTTTTCATCCATATGCCTCCATTCACCCTGTTACGAGAAGTTAAGGTTTTGTTTCCCTAATGACAAATGCAGACTGTGTGGGAGTAGTATGAAATAATATGTATTGTGCTGGATTTGGACCCAAGAAATACATTCAAATATGCCTCAGGTGTTGACCAGGACCTTGAGCCAGTTAACAGACCTCTTTGTCTTTCAGTTTTCTCATCTGACAAATGATGAGGGTGAAGTTGATGATCTTTAAGGTTCTTTCCAGTGTTAACTTGATGCTCCCATAAACCGTAGTGTAAGAAATGGCAGCCACTCCAGTTATCCCAACATAAATTCACCAAATTACACCATCTTTTCAGTGCCCTCCCTTTGTCATGTTAGCAGAATTTCTTTCTCATTCTTTTCTTCTACAAAATAAATACTGTGTAGTAGTGACTCCAAAATAGCTGCACTGTTAATACCTCAAATCCCTCTTTGGCTAAGAAAATGATGAGAGCAATTAACAAGTTAGGAAGGCCTGGTGAAAGTAGCCAAGGAAAGAGGCAGATGGAAGGCAGGCAGGGGAGCACTTGGATTAATTGCTGTATCATCTTGGAGATGAAAGGACTATGGTTTTCTCATGGCCACTGTGGAGAATCTATTCTTTGAAAATTAAGCATCCAGGGACATGTGATGACTGACATGTTCGTGTGCAAAGAAAAGGAAAATGCACACACACACACATACACACACGCACAAACACAAATTCCAATTATGTTTGCGTGTGGAAAAAACTGAAGATTCATAGAAAACAGAGAAGCAGTTATTCTGAGAAAATAAAAGGGATAGATGAAAGACAAATACATATTCTCTACCTTAGGAATTTCTTGCTGGGTTCCTCTGAAGAATACTCAGCCATCCTTAGATACCTCTTCTATCTTCAAATGAGAATATTTAGCTTTTCCTAATGTAGAAATTATTTGAAAAAATTGTGAGATTTTTCTTTTTTCCTTTTCACATGAATATGCCAGTCATCACATGCCGCGAGAACCTTTTGAATGCCCCGCACCTGCAGACAACTACCCCAGTCTTCTTACCCTACAATATCATCTTGTCCTAGTAAATGGTCCATGCCCATTGGGCTAGAAAAACGATTTGACCTTTTCTACCTATTGTTTTTCGAGCATTTTATTTGGTGGAGCAAAATGCTACCTTAAATGCTCTCTAACAACTGTACAAGATTCCTTTAAAAATATAGCAACAAAACTAAAAATAAATGAACAAACCAATTTAAAAAAAATATAGCAACATAGATGACTCTGCTGGATGACTGTAAGATGTAATATCAAGAAAGACATAAAACAAAGATGTTTGCCAAAGTTCTTTCTTTCTCCCTACCAGGGGTGATGGCCAGCACGAAGTCCAGGTGGGAGGTCTTCCAAGGATTTCTTTCTGCAAGTGATGACTTTGTGTTGATTGCCTCAAGCCCTATAACACTGCCACTTCCCTAAGAGGAGATGTACAAACCATCAAGAGAGTCCAATTTAACTAATCACATAGAAAAGCCAAGTGGATGAAAAATATTCAGTATTCCCTTCAACATAGTCCAATTTCCAATATGCAGTTGAATGGATAATTGATAGATCTATCCTATAGACACTGCATATAAATAATAAGCTGGTTCAATTATTAAATAGAAGAACTCAGGCTTCTGGATAGTATTCTGGAAACTGCATAGTTTCTCCCTGAAACAAAGGCCAATCTTTTCAAGACCAATAATCTTGCAGTGGTGCTACCTGGCTGTGAATCATAGAAGACCACAAACTCTAAAGAGTCTATACTGCAGGGAACCCAAAAAGCCATAGAAAGATGAATGGTGGGTGGTGGTTGGCTATAGTATGATTATTAGTAGTGCAGAATTGAATGGGAGATGTAGGATAAAAAGATTTTATCAGAGAAAAATATAACTAGAAAGGTGTAGGGGATGTGTAGCAACTGAACAACAACAACAAACATCCTTATAAGGGATTGTAAAATACTTGGGAGGGAAGTAAAAGGGCATATTCCTTGTGCCTTCTCATTCGCTTTCACCATCCCAAGAACCAAGAAATAATTTTTCTACCAGAAACAATGTTGGAAGTGGTGGTTAGGTTTTTAGGCTAAGCCCACCAAAACAACTCAACGTATCATTAAGGTAAAACACTATCTATTAAACAGAATTGTTTTCTACTGTGTTTCAGTGCAAATGTATCCCAGCTATATTTTCAGTCAAATAGAATTTTGTGGAATTTTTCTGGAAACCTAATCACCATTTATAGCCATGTTCCTAAGGAAAAATATATTCTAAATGAAATACAACTAACATAGAAACGGATTTCTGAAGCACAGTGTTTGTAGGCTGAAAACTTCTTATCACTTGATTTTTTTCTTTCTTTTAAAATTTTACACACAAGACAGAGAGAAATAGGGAGGTAACAAATGCTTATTAAGGGCTTACTATGTGTTGGGCACTGTGCTATGTGCTAGGAATGCCAATATGAGCAAAAAGGCAACTTCCAGGGAGTATCATGCAAAAGAACCAATCTAATCTCCTACATAATGATTCCCACAGTCTTTTTAGCTCACACTCATGTAGATAGATGTCCATTAATGGTGATTTTGAGGCCCTCCCAAAGACCCAAAGATCCTTCCTAATAAACATAGAAAGATTAAATTATCTTTAGCCTATACAGATATGGTATGAAGTATAATTTACTGTATTCATATTCACAGGATTTGGGGGACTAGGGGTGGGAAGGATAAGGCTTGTGATTTCCTTGGTGTTGGACAGTGATCTCTAATGCTTTTTGATCATACATCCCTCTCACTGACAAATGTTTGTACATTCTTCCAATATGTAGATGTTTACTTTGTTTATAAATTAAATGCACTGTTGTACTAATGCTTATGTACATTAAAGAACATATAAAATGGACATTTTTAAAAGACAAGGTAAAGACAAAATAATATTTGAACCTAGGCAGCCACTGGATTTTGTTGAGCAGGGGAGTAACACAATAAGAACCGCACTCTTTGGTAGCTGTTTGGTGGATGGGTTGGAAAAAATGAAAAACTTGAGGCAGAAAGACTAATTAGGAGGCAGTTGTAATAATACAGGTGGAAGGTGATGAAGACATTAACTTGGATAGTAGCTATATGAGTAGAGTGGAGGAAGAGGTGTTTTGAAGATAACAACAAGAAGTGTAGGCTGGAGAAGGGAGAGTTAGGAATCAAAGATGATGATAAGGTTGGGAATCTGGGTGCCTGGAAGGATAGTGGGAACCTCTGCAGTAATAGGAAAGTACACAAGAGGAGTGGAGAACGAGATTTGTGATAAACGTCAAGCTAATGATGCCTGCTCATCCTATGCCACTCACTGTCTCATTCCAAAGGATAAGGGTCTTGATCCCTAGTCACTTCCCTGGAGCACAGAACTAATGCTCCAGTGTGATCTGGCTAGCAGTGGTATTTCATGGGGTGTCAAGGGTCAGAAATTTCCCAATGCTACCTATGCAGCTGCCACTGTGGGTACCTGGGTAGTGGTTACATTATAACTTCCCTGCAGAGCTGAGGCCAGGCTCAGAAGGGAAAACAGGGTGGGGACAAGTTAGGAGCTTGCAAAGTGAAAGGAGGGAGAATGTTGAGGGCTGAGGGTAGGTATCCATGTCTTGGAGACAAACTCCACAATTAGCTGTCACAGGAAAAGTGGAATACAAACCATCTTCCCAGACTCCAATTGGTTGATTATAAATGGAGACAGGTGATAACTGCCAAGGAGTTCAGTAACAGGCTTCTTGTGGTCAGGCCACAAGTGGTTATGGCCTCCCTAGTGCCATAACCTCCACTTTGGAGAATACAGATATAGACAACTCCCAGGAAGGAAATTCCCTCTACCCCTAAAGATTAGCACCTGCTGTGCAACTTGTAATCTTAGAGAGTTACTCTAAACCCTGCAAAGTTAAATGATTTTTGCAATGCCCCGAAGCTAAAATATGTCCGTGGTAAAATTTGAACTCAGGTCTTCACAACTTTAAGGTTGAATTCACCATTCAGCTTCACTCATCTATGATAGGTAAGGTAATTCTCAGCTTATAGAACATTCAGTTAATTAGAGAAACCTGTCCTACTTTGGCAAGCAATATAAGCAAAAAGGCAACTTCCAGAGTGTATCATGCAAAAAATTCAATCTAATCTCCTACACAATGATCCCCACAGTCTTTTTGAACTCAAATACAATGTAAACTATAAATGCAATGAAAGAGCCTGCTAGTGCTTGATGCTTTATTTATTGTACAAACACTAACGAGATCATTGTTATCTCATTCCCCACCCTGGGAATAGCGTAAAACTGTTGGTGAGCACTGGGGAGAGAAGGCTAATGGGTCTTAGCCTTGTTTTTAAAACCTTACAATTTCTTTCATTTCCCAAAGAGCATGTCAATTCAATATTTGCAACAAAGGACTTAAATTTCTGGCTTCTCTATTTCAACTTCCGTAAACATTGCTTCATAATATTAAATCTTTCTAATTAAACCTCCCAAATATGTGTTCTGATCTTTCAGAACCCACCATGAAAGAGAATTTTTAACTAATGGGAAAGAAAGTATGATATAAGATTTGCACACACTAATGTCGGTAGTAGAAACAGCCATCAAAAGTAGGAATATCAGACCTAAAAGGTGTTTGCTGCTACTATCCAGTTGTTCCAACTCTTCGTGACCCCGCTTGGGGTTTTCTTCGCAAAGATACTAGAGAGGTTTGCTATTTTCTTCTTCAGCTCATTTGACAGATGAGGAAACTGAGGTAATCAGGATTGTGATTTGCTCAGGGTCACACAGCTAGGAAGTGTCCAAGGTTGGATTTGAACCCAGGAAGATGAGTCTTCCTGATTCCAAGCCCAGTGCTCTATCCACTATACCATCTAGCCACCTAAGATCATCTAATTCCCCCTCATACATGTTCTGGCCACCTCATTTTACAAAAGAGAAAAAGCTCAGATTCCCAGATGTGAAGAGATGTGCCCAGTCAGCCAGTGGAAGAACCAGGATTTGTACTATAAGATACCCTGACTCCAGCTCCAATGTTCTTTCCTCTACATCATGTCCTTTTGCTTAAATGACCCATTTTGTTTGCAGTGGCCAGAGGATTTGGTTCTCTAGTACCCATTCTCTAGCTCTGTGTTCCCACCTTCTCTACCTGATTAAAGTGTTGGTCCTGAAGGGCAAATTTAAGTAAAAGATGTTTCCAATCAGATAAATATTTCCTTAGATTCATCCAAACATTTGGACAGAACAATCAACCTCTCCATCTGGGTGACATAAGCACTGGTCTTGACTATGTTTAATTTAAACATCAGAAATTCATTCCTTTTGTACCATGCCTTTTACCCATTTACATTCACTCCATTTTCCTGCATACCTTCCCCAAATATCTGCTAATTTAATTCATCTCTGCCATGGTAACCATGTTTCTCCTTAACACTAGCTAGCACTTTGGGGCCCAACTTTCAAAGGGCCACTGATTGACCTTTTATTTTTCCTTTTTTGCTCAATTGTGGGCCCCCAACTAACCACCCATGAAGACTTTGTGGCTGTGGATAAAAGCATCTGCAACTACATAACTACACAATTGGCCATTTAATCCCATAGAACAAAATTATCGTTGCCAAATGGACGTGAGGGCAGACTACAGGGACCACACTTAAGCTTCTTTTGACATACTGCCTGGCCTATGGTTGATGGCATAACCAAGGGAGACTAAATAAGGTGCCCTGTGAAAGGGTGTCATTTGCTGTCCTTTTCATCATTGTTATAACATCAACATGTTCAAAAGGATCAGCAGATCTCAAGCCACACATCAGAGAAAGGTAGAGCCCACTTGGGAGTCTAGGGAGGCAAGAGCAATGATTCTCTGTGATCCTAGGAACTCAGCAAGAGAGTTTACATAAGTGACAATCTCTATTCTTTTGTACTGCCAGACTTTATGTCTCTAAAACAGAAAATAGAATTTAGCCTCACATGAAGTAATCATTGGTTTGCTGAAAACTTCCATTTGTGTTTTCATATATTAAATGAGGACTGGCTCATCTGCTCAGTCATTCATGCACAGTGTCTAAGGACGGGCAGGTTTGTCCATGGCAGCTTAAAGGTGCTTCCTTCTATTGCCTCCAAGCTCATCTGGCGTCCTTTCTCTCAGATGTTTATCTGCTCTGAGGATTTTGGAGTCTGACTATTCACTCAGTTTATCTTGGCAGCCTCCATCATCGCCTCAGTGCCATCCCCCCTACAGGAAAGCTTCTCTGTCTCTATGTGTTTCTTTTCACTCCATGAAGGATGTTTATTTGTGCATACCAAGAAAAATACCTCAACACTAACAATGAGGAAGGCCATAAGAAGTTTTGCAGACTCCAGTAGTGACCACTAAAGACAGGCTGAGTCTACTCTGTGGGCAGTGCCCAAGTCCGCAAGA
Organism: Pseudochirops cupreus; assembly: GCA_028627135.1. Classification (NCBI taxonomy): domain Eukaryota; kingdom Metazoa; phylum Chordata; class Mammalia; order Diprotodontia; family Pseudocheiridae; genus Pseudochirops; species Pseudochirops cupreus. Next base: position 321,986,714 of record CM053580.1, on the reverse strand, counting down.
CTCTTAGGAAATGTCTGGGATGCCTCAAATCTACTGATATGAGGAGGATCCTATTCAGCGGCATTTTGCAAGATGGCAAGTTGCTAGCAAATGTAATCCCCAGTTCAAAGTTCTTGTTTGAGTGGGGCGCCTTATTTGCTGTGTTCAGCTTTTTGTGACTAAGAATTTTTACACTAAGGGTCATACATGACCATCATAATGTCACAGGAAATACTGGGGCAAAGTAGCCAGGAATCCCATTAGCCACTCCAAAATAGAGCATAATAAGCAAGAAAATATTCAGCTCTTAATATGTTTTCTATGCTGGGGAGAGCAATGTTACGGAGGAGCATAAAGAAAAGGAAAGATACTTTTTACTCTCAAGGAGCTTCCTTTGCATTGGAAAGATAGGCCTCATATCCATTGCCCCATTAATACATACAATAAGGGAACATAGAGCGAGAGCTAAATTTTTTATGTGGATTGTAAGTGCCATTAGTTTACTTGTGTGACAGATAAGGGAACAGGATTAGATTCAATTGAAGCAATTTAATTCAATTCACTAAATATTTATTGGGAACCTATTAGGTACCACGGACTATACCGACCCACCCCTAAGTGCTAAAATTACAAAGACAAAAATGAAACAGTGGCTGCCAGAGCTTAGATTTTATTAGGGTAAGGGGGAACAATGTATACACAGAGAAGAACATGCAATGTAAATGCCCAGTAAGTACAAAGAAAATTTTGGTGGAAGAAACACTAACAACTAAGAGATTGGGAAAGCCCCCTTATAGGAAATAGCCCCTGATATTTTTGGCTTTGAAGATAGCTAAGGATTTTATCAGCTAGAGATCAGGACCAAGAAAATTTCAGGAATAGGGGATAGTTTGGGCAAATGCATGCAGTTAGAAGATGGGGTGTTCATATAATGCTGTATATGGGCAACAGCAAGTAGACCAGTGTGACTCTAATGGAGAGTGAACAAGGTATAAGGAGGGTTGGGTGATCTGAAATCATTCTGGAGAGATAGTTTAAAAGGAGATTAAGTAGGACTTGGAATACCAAAGAGAAGGAACTGATAAATAGAAGTATGTATAGAACATGCACATACACACACACACATACACACACATTTGTGCATGTATACAGATCTATATGTGTGTGTGTGTGTGTGTGTTTCTGCTTATATGTGTCCCTGTGTGTATATACACACATTTACATATAGATAGACAGATAGACAGACAGACAGATAGATAGATAGATAGATAGATGTGTACCTACACATACCTATATTTGTATTGAATGATGGCCATATCTCTAGGGCAGGGGGAGGGAGGGAAGCCAAAGAATCTACATAATAACTTCGTTGTATATCTAAAGAGAATAGCAAGTTGTACATAGTAGATCTGCAGTTTCATGTGCAGTCATCTTTTTATTTATGGAAATGCTTGTTTTATTCCATAAATTAAAAATAAAACATTATTGATAATATTTAATTATATGTAATATAATTAATGATAAAGAGAGAAGAAATGCCGAACAGAAGTGTTTATATTGTATCTGAGGAGCAGTAGGGATCCACTGAAGGGTTTTGAGCAGGGCTGTACTTTCTGAATATCAGTTTGGCTGCTTGGAGGAGAATGGCTAGAAGGAGGGAAAAAATAAAGGCAGAGGGGCTAATGAAGAGGTTGATATAATATTCCTATTAAGAAATGATGATGAGGCTGAACTAGGGTTGTGTCTGTCTGAGTAGAGTGAAGAGAACAGATGTAAAAGATTTTGTGAGGGTAGAATAGATGACTTGGTAGTTGATTAGATGTGAGGTGGGTGAAGGAGGGTACAGGGTCAAGGATAATAGCCAATTTGTGAACCCAAGTGACTGGAAAGATGGTGGTGTTATTTACAATTTTGGGAAATTTAAGGAAAGGAGTAAGTGTCAAGGGAAAGATATGAGTTCTGTTTGGGTCGTATTTGATTTGAGATGATTGTGGAACATCCGAGTGATTTCCAGTAGGCAAGCAATGACAAAAGATTGCAATTCAGAAGACATTATGGAAACCTGGGTATGCATATTAGGGAGTCAGATGAACAGAGATGATAAGTACCTGATGGACCCTAATGAAATGACCAAAAAGGATAGTGTAAAAAGAGAGAGGAGAAGAGGTCCAAAGACAGAAACTTGGGGTACCTTTGCAAATAGGAGGCAGGAAATGGGTAATGATGAGTAAAGGAGACAGAGAAAGAATAGTTAGAAACTAAGGAAGAGCATTCAAAGAACAATATCACAAGTGGGGAAGAGAAAACATCTAGAAAAAAAGGGAGTGGTCAAGTCTGTCAGTCACACAGAGGTCAAGAAGGATGAAGCCTAAGAAAAGGCTAATGGATTTAGCGTAAGGAAATCATTGATGACCTTAGAAAAGGAAGTTCATTTGAATGGGGAAGTCAAAAGTCAAATTACAAGGGGTTGAAAAGTAAGAGAAAGGTGAAGAAGTGACTGCATTTACTGCAGACAGTTTATTTTAGGAGTTGTCTATAAATGGATGATGACTAGCTGGAGGGAATGGCAGGGTCGTGTCAAAGTTTTGTTGTTTTGGGTTTGTTTTTTTTAATTGAGGAGATCTGGGCATGTTTGTAGGTAAATCATGAGAAGAATGATTGAAGGAGCAAACTCACAGAAGAGATGGGTTCAAGAGAACAGGTAGGAGAGCAGACCTTGGTGAGGAGAAAGATCATTTATTCTTCTGAGATTAGAGCAAAGAAGGGTAGAAGAGATAGAGATGGTAAGAGGACTTGAAGTACAGAAACTATGAGAAAAGAGAGCTTCTCAGAGATGACTTTTGTTGTCATATGAGGTGAGGCCATCTGATGAGAAATGTAGGTGATTTAAGGATAGCAAGGAGAATTAGAGTAAACATCGGCAAGTATATTAGGAGTTAATTAAGTGAAGAGTAAAAGGATCATCACGTAAACTCAATCTGCCCATATGAACAAGACAAATGAAAAGATTGCTTTTGGGGATGTCTCCACACTATCATTCTGTGGTTATATGTGCTCAGAAAAGTGAGAGATTGAATTGGAGTAAATACAAGAATTTTTGTGGAGGAGATAGGGCCTCAATCAAGTTTTAAAGAAGGGGTAGGAGTATTTTATTTAGTTCTGGATGCATTTTCAGAGTAACATTGACTACATGGAGTATGTACAGAAGAGGAAAGACTATAATGCTAACAAAACCATATCACAGTAGCAGCCAATGAAGGAATTAGGAACATTGGACATGAAGAAGGAAAGAGTAAAGTGGAAAATGATGGCTGCCTCCAGATATTGAAAGAGGTGGATTGGAAAAAGCACTTTCTCTGTAATGGCTCCAAAAATCAGAACTGGGACCAAGAAGTGGAAGTTACAGGGAGTCAGATGTTAACTTTACTGAAGCAAGAACTCCCCAGTTATTTTATCTGTAAAGAATCAAATCACTCGAGAATGAATGAGTTCATGAAAGGTAGTGTTCCATGGCTACAAAACATTGGATTTATAGTTAGGATCTCTGGTTTAGATCCTTACTTCAATTATTTACTCACTGTGAGATCATAGGGCTAATTGCTTTACCATTCATGGCCTTAATTTTCTATTCTGTGAAGAGAGACTAGTTACACTTAATTCACTTATCTCAGGACCGTTGTTAGGAGAACAGTTTACCAGATTTGAAGAACCCTATAAATGTCCATTGTTATTATTGTCATTGAGGTGTGAGAACAGAAGCTAAATGTATACTTCTTAAGGATGTCACATGGACTCATTTTTTCCCAATTCGTTTTTCTCAACTATTGCTTCAAGACAAATGTTATCACTCTGTAATTTTTTTTTGCCACTAACGTCCTTAATTTTAAAAACCTACTTAATAAAAGGAACAACACACAAAACAAAATAAACTTACCCTTAACGAATAAGGTGAATAATATTCTGAGTAGATATGATCCATGTGAATAATTCCTAAATCTAAATTAAGTTGGGAAGTAGAAAATCCTGGTAATTACATATCTGAGGGAGGTAGGGATCATTTTGTCTACATACCCATCACAACCTTCACATTTCTTAACAATCAGTTCCCAGTCCCCAGGTATTGGGAATTATTTATCTTTATTAGCATTACATAATTATATTTAATTATTTTAGTCTTTTGATTATCTATTTCAATACATATATATGGAACCATGAACTCCTTGGTATGCATACTCTCTCTCTACTGGTGCAAATTGCAGATTATTTCTGTGTGAATCTCTTCTTGTAAAATCCTCTGACAAATAGTTATTGACTCAATACACCAAAGGTTTTCCTGGTGGAGACCCTTGAAACAGAGAAACATTGAATTAGAGAAATACTAAGAGACTAAAAGTACCAAAAAGACAATGGATATCAATCAGTTGGCTTCTGTCCTTCAAATAACAATGAATCTAATGCTTAAGATCTGTCTGCAGATTTGAACTTTGAATATCACCTGAAAAAATAAAAGATTAAACCTTGTCCTGGAGTCATATGATGTGAATTATTTGGAAATTAGGCTTATAGTCTGACCTAAATACAAGTCAGTTTTCCAAGATTCCAGGGTGTTGTTTGTGAAGAAGTTTTGTCAAACAAAAGATGAAACCACCAAAGCTTTCTTAACATTTGAAGGCCAAACATTCACAATTAGAAAATGTTAGTCCATTTTTTTAAGGGAAAATATCTTGAAATCAAATGCCAAATGAGTTATTTAAAGAAGTATTTGAAAAACCACTTCTGAAGACTTCTTAGTTAATTGCTTTTCAGATTGTCAATGAGAACTCATTTTGACAATAATGAAATCAAAGCAAAACAGTCAGTGTCTGCTTTATGTCTTTCACTCCTCTAAGAACAGAAAAAATTAGTAAGAGAAACAAACTCCCAGATTGCCTTCAATTTCTATAATTTATTATTATACACAGTTTGCATAACATTTATATATCTGTAGTTAAATATAACTCCTAATTGTACATTTGTTTTTAGTTCAGTTATATGAAGATACATGGAGGATTTGTGAGATCTCCTGGTGTTAGAAACACCTGTTTAACCTTGAGCAAGTTCTTTCCTCATCTCTAAAGAGAGGGGGGAGAGGGAGAGAGAGAGAAAGGGAGACAGAAAAAGAGGGAGAGAAAGGGAGGGAGAGAGAGGAAGAAAGAGAAGGAGAGACAGAGAGGGGAAAAAAGAAAGGGGAAGAGAGGGGGAGAAAAGGAGAAAAAGAGAGGGGAGAGAGAGATGAAGAGAGAGAGGGATGGATGGGAGAGAGAGAGAGAACTTCAAATTCTGTGAAGTACAGAAGTTAATTATACAACTACTCTTCCAGATGGTTTGAATTGGGAAATAGCTAGGGAAATTCTAGAATTCCTCCCAGTTCCATAAAATTGTATGATTTGATAGAGGAAATGAAGGCGTCTATTCTGAAGGGAGCTTGAGGAGATGGCAACCAATCTGGCTAGCCAACTATAATGGCAACCACACTGGCATACCTAGGATGGCTGCTAGCACAGGTTCTTAGATCTGCTTTACTACAAAAGATAGCTGTTCAAGGGGTCAACAATCTTTTAAAATTACATTCATTAGTTCAGGGGGAAAGTCAGCACCCTGAACTTCAGGAAAAAAAAATGCAAACAAAGAAAATAGAGAAAATACATACAGAAAAATAAAGACTAACAGACATGGCATTTAACTGTCTGAGGAATTAGCACAGATCAATAGACAGACCCAACTGTGATCAAGGCAATACATACATAGTTACCAGGGAGAGAAGCACCAATATCTGTGTTTTTCAAAGCTGGGGGGCTCCTTAATGGCTACTCAGAGTCTTATCTGGTCAAATCACAAGAACCCTCTTCCAATGAGTAACCACCAAAACAAAACCTCAAAGTGTACTCTTTTTTGGAGCCAGAGGGCATCAAAACCATCCTGACTCAGTGCCTGATTAGAAATTAACAAAAGGTGTGAAAGCCTTCCTACAAGTAAGCCTCCCCTAAACAAACTTCCTTTAATGGGCTCCACATGAAGCCTATTAATGGGTGGTGAAGATCTTAAATCCCATTAACATTACACCAACTCTATGAAAAAGCACCAAGCTTTAAATTTAAAAATTGCCTTGTAGCCCTCTTTATGGCAACAAAGAACAGAAAATGAATTTGGTGACAACTGATTGAGCAAAATGTGAATTAGTCTCAGATCCTGGAAGAGCTCAAAAAAGATTCTAAAAATCAAATGAGAGAGGTAGAGAAAAAATTGGGAAAAGAAATGAGTGATGCAAGAAAATCATGAAAAAGAGTCAACACTTTGGTAAAGGAGGCACAAAAAATACTAAAAGAAATAACACCTTAAAACCAGAATAAACCAAATGTTAAAAAAAGACACAAAAATCCACAGAAAAGAACACCTTAAAAAGCAAAATTGGCCAAACAGGAAAAATTACAAAAAGATACACTGAAGAAAACTCCTTAAAAAGCAGAATTGGCCAAATGGAAAAGACGGTACAAAAACCCAATGAAGAAAATGGTTGCTTAAAAATTAGAATTAGAAAAGTGGAAGTTAATGACTCCTTGAGACATCAAGAAAAAAACAAAATCAAATGAAAGAAATAGAAGAAAATGTGGAATATCTCATTGGATGTTGAGTTTTCCAACTGACTTGGAAATTAGATCCAGGAGAAATAATTTAAGGATTATTGGACTACCTGAAAGCTATGATCTAAAAAAGAGCCGACATAGCATCTTTCAAGAAATTATCAAGGGAAATTACCCCTATATTCCAGAAAGGGAAAGTAAAATAGAAATCAAAAGAATCTACCAATCACCTCCCGAATAATACCAAAACAAAATCTCCCAGGGATATTAAAGCCAAATTCTAGAGCTCCAAGGTTGAAGAGAAAATATTTCAAACATCTAAAAAGAAACAATTCAAATATGGTGCAGCCACAGCCAGGGGAAAAAAAAAAGGTACTATGCATGTGACTGAATATTATTCTCCAGGAAGAAAAACCAAATATGAAGAATTCAGAGAAACATAGGACAATTTACATAAACTGAAAAAAGGAAATAGCCAAAACCGAGAGAACATAATAGACATGAATGGCAACAATGTATACAAGGACAAGATTAAAAGGAAGTTTGATTACGATCTCTGAGTAATTGAAAAACTAAATAATGTTCTGAGGAATAGATATTGAAGCATAGCTCCCTCCTCCTGGGGGTGTGGAGATGTCGTGGTGGTACTTAAGAAACAGCTAGAGGCAGGACATTGTCAATATTGTCAAATGACATGTAATGTCTTTGCTTACTTATATTTGTCACATAGGAGAATTCATTGCAGGAAGGATGGGGTGGGGGGATTTGCCACCACTCCCCCCCACCCTGAAATAATTGATATAAAAATAAAAGGTGCTAATAAAGTACATTTTTAAAAGCTACTTACATTCATTCTCTAGGAAAATCTTTGAAGATATCCTATTTATACTTTCAGAACAGTCAATGAGATATTTGGCATATGACTCTCACCCCATTGATGATGTAATGTAATGAAAGCTTAAATGCTCATAGAAATGGCATGTGTAATAATAATTATTATAGCCAACATTTATATAATGCTTACTATATGCTAGGCACTGAACTAAGCACTTTACAATTATTATCTCATTTGATCCTTGCAAAAACCTGGAGGGGTAGAAGTTGTTATTTTACAGATGTTGAAACTGAGGCAAACAGAAGTAAAGTGAATTTCCCAGGATCACACAGCTAGTGTTTGAGGTCAGATTTTAACTCAGGTCCTCCTGACTCCAGGCCTGGTGCTCTATCCACTGCACCACCTAGCTGCCCTCTCTCTATAAGCGGAAGCACACAAAGCCCCATACAAACGCAAGGTATTATCATTATTGTCATTATAGGACATGGGAAGTAGGTGTCCGAAAATTCTGTCAGGGAATCCATTGAACGTCCTGGCTTTCAAAGGAGTCCAGCAGACACTTTGACCAATGGAACATGACAAGCAAACACAAAGTTGTGTCCAATGATCCTATTTTAGACTTAGACCTGGTGTTCTAATAAGGCACCTACAGCTTTAGCAGACATTGTGATGGAGATTAAGCATGTGCCAGGCCATAAATCTACTAATAGTCATTGAGAACAGCTCTCAAAAATGTGCTTCATTCATTCCAATATAGTCATAGAGGTTATTTACACACTGAGTAAGATTTTTATGACTAACTACGGATATAAACAAATAGTCAAGATTCAAAGCTTTGGCCTAATGAAAGAGTGTCTCTAAGTGGCAACACTTGAGAAAGATTTCACCATCTTGTGGAAGAATCATATAATATATCTGTATGATGCCAAGGACAAGTAGGTAGCACAGTGAATTGAGCACTGGGCTTGGAGTCAGGAAGACTCGTGTTCATCAGTTCAAATCCAACCTCAGACACTTACTAGTTGTGTGACTTTGAGCAAGTCACTTAACCTTGTTGCCTCAGTTTCTCATCTCAAAAATGAGAAGGAAATAGCAAACTATGCCAGTATCTTTGCCAAAAAAACCCTTCATAATAGGGCCATGAAGAGTCAGACATGACTGAAAACAACTGAACAACAATGATGCCTTGAAGTGATATAACTAGCTAGGAGTACAAAGATCTAAGGTGTAGTACCAGTGATGCAACTGATGATTTGGGCTAAGTTGAGTAAGCAGTTAAAGGCTGACTACTTTGACTGAGTTTCTGTTTCTTTATTCACGATAGGAGAATCATTCTTTTTTTTTTCATTTATCTCAAGTGGTTATAGTAGATAGAGTGCTGGATTTGGAGTTGGAAAGACATGAGTTAAAAATCCTTCCTCAGACACTCATTAGCGGTTTGACCCTTGGCAAATCAATCAACCTCTCCCAGCCTCAGTTTTCTCCTTTGTGAAATGGGAATAATACTGACATTTACTGTGTAGTCTCATTTTGAGGATCATATAATAGGCTTAAAGTACTTTGTAGACCCTAAAATCCTATACAAATGTTACCTATTATTATTTCATAGGGGTGTGTGTGTCTGTGTGTATGTGTGTGTGTGTGTGTATGTGTGTGTGTGTGTGTATGTATAGCTATCAAGTTAATGATAGATGAAAATTATGCTTTGGGTTAAAAGAAAAATAACTATACAAACACAAGGTAAAATTTTTCTTCAGTGTTCCAAAAGAATTCAAAAGAAGAATATGGTACAGAGTTGAAGTGGTTCACCACCAGAAGAAAAGAGTTTGACTAGTGCAGGGAAGATGACCTATCAGAGAATTGAAGGGTCAAGCGACTGTTGACCACAGTGAGGATGAAGAGTAGGATTTTGTAAGGGAAGGTAGAAGGAGAGGGGAAAGGCCAATAAATTATGGTCAGACTAAGGGATTTCTGAATTCTTGAACAGGGAGGCGGCACATTTGTGATGGCAAGATCAAGGAAAAGACCATCTTTGTGTGTAACCACACACAGTGTGGTGAGTTTTCAGGTGAGTTTTGAGGACCAAATGAGATAATAGACGTAAATCACTTTTCAAACCTTAAGTGCTATTTATTTTATAGGTCACACTGTTGTTGAGTTCTCTATAAAATAGTTCAAAATAATAATTAAAAAAAAGAATTGAGATTTCATAAGCACATCTTCTACCTGAAAAAAAAAAATCTCAACTTACTCCATGCTTTTGTAGACAACCTATATAAGTTGCCATTGTTAGGAGGGGAAAAAAAAAAACAAAACAAAGCTTTGTAGCTAATTTCATGTTGAGCCTCTCCAAAATGATTTGTCTGTTCTCATGCAAGAGGTACACAGTTTTTCTCCGAGCTTTCACTTGGAGACATTCTAGTCTGATAGACTATTCTAGAACATGTGCTCCAATAGCAGAGTCGTAGAAAGAACAAGGCCATCTCAAAAAAATGATGCATGGGAGTAGGGCTTCAGTTGAGGAAGACAGTTTTACTATGATTACATAAGCAGTTAGGTAGAATACTGACTGAAGTTAGAGACTTAAGAGACAGAAAGATGTGAGTTTGAATTCTACCTCAGACACTAACTGGTTGTGTGATCCTGGGTAAGTCACTTAACCTTTTTATACCTCAGTTTTCTCATCTGTAAGTGAGTATGATAATAGTACTCTCACTCCCACCAAGATGGTTGGGTTAAATAAGAAATACAGACAGGGTATGAAATAAATCCCCCAAACCATCCCAGGTTGCAATGCTATGAAATACAACATCATCTAAAAATGTAATTGCTTTTTCAGGCAGTTAAACATACTAAGTTTTCATTCCAACTCAGGGATTTTTGTGAAATCAACAACACAATACAGAAAAAATAAAGTATTCCTCCAGTGGAAACATGGTCACTTTTCTCTGTAGTCATCCTCATTGTTACTCATACCAACCCTGAATCCACCAAGATCAGGTATTGACTGGTAGAATGAGGATTCAAACTTAGGTCCTCTGATGCTACATCCAGGGTTCTTTCCATTCTGTTCCATACTGCCTACCATTTCTTGATGGTAATATGTGGAACTCCTTAAGCAGGTTTCTCTCTTTGTAATGCCAAGCAAAGGCAACTTCCAAGGTTCGG
>CM053580.1:321958483-321975612 GCA_028627135.1 Pseudochirops cupreus | reverse complement strand
TATTATTGTTATTATTATTAACTATATCCAACTGGGAATTAAGATATACAAGCACTGGGGTAGGGAGATCCATCCTGCCCTACTGGAAAATCAGAGGGGAGATGGGGGAGGACATAGGAGAGAGCAGATTTGGGGAGGGGCTATACAGTGGGATTGCTGTTTTGGGGTGGTGGGTAGGGGAAAGATGGGGAGAAAATTTGTAACTCAAAATCTCATGGAAATGAATGATGTAAACAAGAAAATAGATTAATTTTTTTTAAAAAAAGAAAAGAAAGGAGTTGAATTAGATGAACTCTAAGATATTTATTTCCTATGACCTAGGAAAATTAATTAAAAACCTAATTCAGTTTAGTGTAATTCAACAAAAATTTATTAATTCTTACCTCATATAATGCCAATGCAATATTTACAGCATCCACTATCATGACAAAGACCATGACTATAAGCATTGCATGACATTCAATCACAAAATATACCAAACTCTCCAGATAGAGGATAGAACTGAAGCATTTATGTAGACACCAGAAAACCTAATCCCAAAACCAGTAAGCCTATTCCATCACAGCACCAAAGATATTCAGAAGCCATAATAACACTGAGAGCCACAGCCACAAACCAATACAAAATCAATATCTACTCGGGAGCCTATCTGAGCCTGAGTGTCCTCTCTCCTTCCACTGTCTTGCTAGCTCTGACCAGCTTCCTATGGGCTCTGCTTCCCTTCAGCAAACTCCTCCCACCACAGGCTCTATGTGACTACATTCAGCCTATTGGGGACAGAGTTTACTTTTAAAGCAGGGAAGGTCTTCAAACTCCCCCCTAGGTCTATTAAGGGTCAGGGAAGATCTTCAAATTCCCATTCTCATTACACCTCCCTATTGCCCTTTTCCCATTTTGGAAATGTGGTCTCTCCTCTGTCTCTTAGAATTCTTATCTTTCTTCAAGCTCAGCTCAAGAGAAATGCCTAATGAAGCCTGTCCAGATTCCCCCAAACTCTAAGTGTTATTCCGTCACTTTCAGTCATATCTGACTCTTTGTGACCCCATTTGGGGTTTTCTTAGCAGATTACTGCATTGGCTTGTGATTTTCCTCTCCAGCTCATTTAACAAATGAGGAAACTGAGGCAAACAGGGTTAAGTGACTTGCCCAGGGACACAGAGCTAGTAAGTGTCTGAGGTCAGATTTGAATTCATGAAGATGAATCTTCCTGACTCCAAAACTTGGTGCTCTAACCACTGAATGACCTAGCTACCCTGATTCTAATACCTACCACACACACACCCATTACCTTGTATTCATTTTGTATATAATTTGCATTTATCTATTTCTGTACATGTTTTTCTCATCTATAAAATGAAGGAGTTGGACTGGATGATATTCCCTTTCAACACAACATAGCAAGCTGTAAAGATTTGTGAAGTGCTTTATCTCTGGAATCTGTCTCATTGGGTAGAAGATCTTATGTTGTTACTTTGATTGAAGGTAAGCACCTTGAGGGCAGGGACTGTCCTATTTTTGTTTTTGTATCCCCTGAACCTAGTATGGTGCGTGCCTGGGACACAGTAATCACTTCATAAATGCTTGCTGATTGATTGAGTGAAGGCACTGTGTAGTTGGGGAGTTGTTGGGGGGAGGTATGTTGGAGCAGACAAGGCAACAAACAAAACAGCTCTTGACTTATATTATGTGGTTGTATTCTTCTCTTACTGCATCGAGGCCTCTGAGCTATAGGATTTTACAAGTGTTGGCCCTGTGTTCTTGTACAGATGATCAAACTGAAGGCCAGGAACATTAAATCACTTGCCCAAGTTCACAGAAGTAATAATTAGACCAATTCCACCTCCATCAATGAGAATAGCAGAGTATAGGGGAGAGAAAGCAAGATCCACAGTCAGAGGGACTGGATTTGAATCTGATTCTACAGAGTCGGTACAGTAGGAGGAGAATTGAATCTGGAGTCAGAGAAGCTGTATTCAAACATTATCACTGACCTTAGTGGCCTTGGGGAAGTCACATAACCTTTCTCATACTCAGATTCCTCTGCCATAAAATGAGAGAGTGAGATCCCTTCATTGTGACATCTAGATGGAGCAGTGGGTAGAGCACTTGGCATGGAATCAGGAAGATTCAAGTTTAAATGCAGCTTCAGATACTTACTAGTTGTGTAACACTGGACAAGTCACTCAACTTCTTTCTGCCTCAGTTTCCTCAACTGTAATAAAAGCACCTACCTTGCAAGGTTGTAATGAGGATCAAATGGGATATTTGTAAAGTGCCTGGAACACATAAGCTACACAAATGCTTGTTTCTTTCCCTGTTCTTTCTGTTTCCTCCTTTCTAGCTTTAGTTCTAGAGCCCTGTGATCCTTTAACCTTTACTAGAGTCCCTTCCAGCTCTAAATCTATGACCTTATGATTATTAAACTAATTATTTGCTAGAATATGATGTAGATTTTAACACACATCACCACCCCTTTTTTTCCCAGGGTCAAAAATACATAGCAACATCTTTGATTTCATCTTGCTTCTAAGTAAGTTTTTACTTTAAAAAAGAAGTAAAAGCCTAAATAATTGTAACCAAAGCATTACAATATTAGTATCACTGCAGAACAAATAAGTGAGTAGATTAATCTACACTGGAATGTCCCAGCTTGTGATGGGGTTATAATTCATGGTGTGATACCCTCTTCACCTTCAGGCTTCATGGGTCACAGAGAACTATAATGTGAAAAAACTCCCCCTCCCCCCCACAACCAAAGATTGCTTTTACTGTCCACATGTCACTATATTTCTGCTTCTTGGTTCATATGCTCTAGGGTGTGAGCCCTAAGCAATCAGTATAAGACCTTGTATAAAAATAAAAAAATAAAAGTATCTTCCCTAATTCACATAGCTCATTGGACCTTTGGTATTTGTGCCCCAATACAGAAACAAAAACAACAGCAAAACAAAAGCAAAAACATTGCCAGCGTTGACAGGGAACATAAAATTTGGCAAAAGGCAAAAGAAACAGCCTCCTATTGAAATAGTGATATTTCCTCCAGATCTTGGGTTCTTAACCTGGGATCCATGAACTTGTTTCTTTTTAAAATATCTTTTGATAATTATGTTTCAGTATAGTTGGTTTACTTTTTAATTATATATGTACATATATGTATATATTTCATTTTTTCATTAAAAACATTATTCCGAGAAGGATTTTATCAGACTACCAATGAATACTAAGCTATAAATGCCTGCTGTAGATCCGGCATGAAATATGAACTTCTTCGTTAAGTTCAAAATATGGACCATGGATTCCATTTTTGAGTCAGGTCAGTTATTACCCGAAACCTTTAGCTCTAATGAAACCTAGCTTCTTCTAGTGACAAAAGGGAATTGAATGTGATGAAGCCACACTTTATTTTCAACAATATTGCTAGCATGCTATAATTATTAGATTTGTGAGAAAATGGTGGTGGGGCTACTTTGCTATGTTTTTCGTTCATATTTAAGTAAATTATGGTAATCTGGAATTCTCTTGACTCGTGGAAAACTAATCTGAGGTGCTGGGAATATTTTCTTTTTCAAGTTTTCCTAAAACAGGCATTTTGGTGTGACAGCTCAGGTAGGTGAGGCTGACAATCTGACGAAGGGCTCTGGTTGGGCAGTGTGTGCCTGTTGCGGGGGATGATGGGCAAGAAAGCTGTTAGTTTATTTGTAACTCCTACCTTTAGGCACTTGATGTTGTTCAAGGGATTTTTCCCCCTCTCAGGGGTTGATTTTGAAAAGAAACAGCAGCCACAAAAGGAAACAGTGAGCCATGTTATTCCTGTTTGTTTTTTTCCCCCCCAGGCAAATCCTGTATAATAATCACAATAATATGAGCTAAAAGCTTGCAAAGAAGTTACTAAAAGTTACTTTTATTATGCCTATTTTTCAGTTGAGGAAACTTGAGACTCAGAGATGTAAAGTGGCTTGGCTGTGGTCATACTACTAGTAATTATAATAATAATACTTAACATTTATATAGTGCTTTAAGGTTTGCAAAACACTTTACAAATATTATTTCATTCTATCCTCACAAGAACTGTAGGAGGTAGATGCTGTATTATCCCCATTCTACAGATGAGGAAACTAAGACTGAGAGGATCAAAGACTTGCCCAGGGGATCACCCAGCTAACAACTATCTGAGGTCAAATTTAAACTCAGGTTTTTCTGATTCCAGATCTAGCATTCTTGTCTATTGTGTGACCTAGGTCATGTCTACAGTAGAATTTTGAGCCTAGATCTTCTTGACACTGTGTCCAGTTGCCTCTCTGTGTACCTCTGTGACCTTCTCTGTCTTCATGTCTAACAATTTATAGACTAATTGATTCCCCCTGTCACCCAGGAAACCCCTAGGTGAATGCTAAGTGACTGATTGCAGATGAAAACCCAGAGCCAGCTCTGTGAGTGTTAAATGCAGTTCCCTTTGCAGAGAAGGAAGCTCCTTGGCCTCAGATAATGTCTGCTTCACTACCAAACCAGCAAAGTATTCTCTAAGGAGTGAATTAGAGTGCATAGGAATAAATCATTTGCAGTAGTTCAATCCACTTTTTTTTAAATTTTCAATTTATTTATTTTTTGTTTTCAACACTCAGTTCCAAAAGCTCGGTCTATGCTGAGTTTCTGCCATACAATTTTTTTGTTTTCCCAGCAGTTTTTGTCAAATAGTGAGTTTTTATCCCAAAAGCTGGAGTCTTTGTCAAAAGACTTTATCAAATCCAATAATTGCTATAATCATTGACTACTATATCTTGTGTACCTAACCTATTCCACCGATCCACCCACTCTATATTCTTAGTATCAAGTAGTTTTGATGATTGCTGCTTTATAATACAATTTAAGATCTGGTATGGTTAAGCCACCTTCCATAGCATTTCTTTTCATTAATTCCCTTGATATTCTGGGCCTTTTGTTCTTCCAGATGAATTTTGTTATTATTTTTTCTAGCTCTATAAAATATTTTTTGGTAGTTTGATTGGTATGGTACTAAATATGTAACTTTATTTAGGTAGAATTGTCATTATTAGCTCAACCTACCCATGACCAACTGATGTTTCCCCAATTGTTTAGATCTGACTTCATTTGTGTGAAAAGTGTTTTGTAATTGTGTTCATATAGTTCCTGGGTTTATTTTGGCAGGTAGACTCCCAAATATTATATAATGTCTACAGCAACTTTAAATGGGATTTCTTTTTCTATCTCTTGCTTTTGGACATTGTTACTAATATATAGAAATGACAGTGATTTATGCAGTTTTTATATTCTGCAACTTTGCTAAAGTTGTTTATTATTTCAAGTAGTTTTTTACTTGATTTTCCAGGATTCTATAAGTATATCATCATATTACCTGCAAAGAGTGATAATTTTGTTTCTTCTTTTGTTGTAATTCTTTTGATTTCTTTTTCTTCTCTTATTGCTAAAGCTAACATTTCTAGCATCATATTGAATAACAGTAGTGATAATGAACAACCTTGTTTCAACCCTAATCTTACTGGAAAGGCTTCTACCTTATCACCATTACATATAATGCATATGGATGGTTTTAGGCAGATGCTACTCATCATTTTAAGGAAGACTCCATTTATTCCTATGCTCTCTACTGTTCTTTTTTTTAATTAGGAATGGGTATTGTATTTCATCAAAAGCTTTTTTGCTTCTGTTGAGATAATCATATGGTTTCTGTTAGTTTTGTTGTTGATATGATCAATTACGATAATAGTTTTTGTAATATTGAACCAGCCCTGCATTCCTGGTATAAATCCTACCTGATCATAGTGTATTAGTCTGGTGATTAGTTGCTGTAATCTTTTTGCTTTTTCTGCTCACTCCACTTTTCATTTTTCATAGTACTGTATTGTTACATTATAAATAAATATAGAATATAGTTAGACTCAGAGGATATTTTTAATAAAAGCCTAACCATACTATATTTTCAAGTCTAAACAAACAAACAGAAAGTTTGGGTTTTTTCCCCCCTCAGATCTCCCTCAGGCACCCTAAGCAATTGGTGAAGAAAAGCTTCCCCTCTAGACTTGTCTTTACAGCCCCAAGCATATCCTGAAAAATTCTCTGTGTCCTCTATGGTAAGTCAAAGTCAAGTTCAACGCGCCTACCCACAGACAATGCTCAGTAAAGTGCAAACTGAGGTTTAGGTAGGAGGGTCTTCCAAGGTTCAGGCTGAGCTTAAATGAAGGGAAAGAAGAAAGGGGAAAGGGTGACTCAGAAGCTTGAGGAGTTTATCAGGCAAATAGATTTGGAGCAATAAGCAAAAAGATGAAATCTGGGTCAGACAGAAGGGTACAGTCCTGGGATGATGAGGCCAGGATATAGTTTATGGCAAAGTCCAAGGCAATTTTCTCTACTCAATTTCCTATTCCCTGGGAATATAAGGCTGGCCTCATCTTCCTGCTTCTCCTGAGAGGGCCTCAATTGGGTGTTCCATACTCCCTCCAACAATATTTGTTTGAGATGTTTGGGTCCATACATGGGATTCTGTCGTATCCTTCCAGCCACCTATGATACAGATCTCCAGTATTGTGTAGAGTGGCATGGAACACTGGGAAAGTGATTTGGTGGATGTCATACCTAATATGTATCAAAGTCAAGACTAGAACTCACGTCTTCCTGATACCAATTCTAGTCCTCTCTCCTCTGGGCCACTCTCCTTAATTATCAGCATTCCTTTGAAGGTCATATACAGTCATTCATTGTCTGCCTAGCAACTTGTATTGGAATTTTCTAGTAATGTTATCCCTTGCCCCTTACTTCCCTGTTAAACTGACCTCCCCTTGTCAGTTATTGGCGCTTCTACAACCCTGATCCCATTAAAAGGCAGCCCTAACCAGTGGTTCCAAAGCAGAGAACTTGACCTGGAGCTTTTCTGACCAATTTACAACCAGCTGAAGCCTAATCTAGGCAAATGAAAACTATTCCAAATTAGAAACTAAAACCAGAGGAGACCATGCTGGACACTTTAACCAAAATTGATTTCTCTTAAGTTACCAATGAATTCTTAATTTCCAAATCCAATGAGCTTTTCTTAATACTCCTTCCTCTTGACTTCCCTCTAGCCTTCAACATTGTGGTTCTCACTCTTCTCCTTGGTATTCTCTTCTCTCAAGGTTTTCAAGATACCACTTTGTCTAGGATAGTTCCTTCTTAGTCTCCTTTACAGATCCTCCTTCAGATCATGCTGTCTAGCCATAAGGCCTATAAGGTGCTATCATAGATGCACTTCTCTTCTTCCTCTATGCTACTTCACTCGGTGATCTCATCAGCTCCCATGCATTTAATTACCGTCTCTCTGCTTGTGATTCTCAAATCTATCCTTCCCTAATTTTTCTACTGATCTCCAATCTCATATCTCCAACTGTCTTTCAGACATCTCAAACCGGATGTCCAGTAGATATCTTAAATTCAATGTGTCCAGAACTGCACTCATTATCTTTCCACCAAATCAACTTAATTTCCCTATTATCATAAAGTGCAAAACCAACTTCCCAGGCCCTCAGACTCTCAACCTAGGAGTTATCCTGGACTCCTCACTCCACTCCAACAATGTACCCATCCTCCCACCCCCATATCCAATCTGTTACCAAGCACTGTAGATTTCATCCTTGCAATATCTCTTGCATATGCCCCCTTTTCTCCTCTGATGCTGCCATCACTCTAGTGCAAGTTTTCATAATCTCACACCTGGACTAGTACAATAGCTGGCTGATGGCTCTGCCTGCCTCAAGCCTCTAGTCCATCTTCCTTTCAGTCATCAAAATAATTTTCCTAAAACACAGGTCCTACCATGTCACCGCCCTACTCAATAAACTTCCATGGCTCTCAATCACCTCCAGAATCAAATACAAAACCCTCTACATGTGTTCAAAGTTGTTCATAACTTAGCCTCCTTTACCCTTTCCAGCCTTCTTAAAGCTTATTCCAAGACATTGGCCTCCTGGATGATCCACAAACAAGACTTTTTATCTCTTAGTTCTGGGCATTTTCTGTGATGGTCCTCCATGCCTAAAATATTCTCCTTCATCTTGTCCACCAAACTTCCCTTCCTTCCTTTGGGACTAAAATCCCATCTTCTGCAGGAAGTTGTTCCCAACCCCTCATAATTCTAGTGCCTTCCTTATTCTAATTACTTCTATTTATCCTATATGTAACTTGTTTGTGCATATTTGCTTGTTGTCTCCCCCATTAAATTGTGAGCTCCTTTAGGGCAGGGTCTGTCTTTTGCCTCTTCCTGTACTTCTAGCACTTAGCATAGTGTCTGGCATACAGTAGGCAGTTAATACATGTTTTTTGATTGACTTCAACCTAACCATTCCTCTTAAAGCTCAAAGAGTAGAGGGAGGAGGATACAGAACAATAGGAAAAGATCTGCTTTGATTCTGATCTTAAAACAAAGGAAAATCAGGAGAAAATTTGAGTCATAGTTTTAATACCTTCCTCTTATCCATTTTCATTGACCTTCCACCTCCTCTAGCACTTTTCAAATTCACTTCTTATCTTTATCACTTTAAGACTAAGCTTAGCAGCCTGACCTAGAACAACAGAAGAAAAATTTTTGTTCTACCATGGACTTTTTAAAAAGTTTAATAGTATTTTCCCCAGTTACCTGTCAAGCATATTTTTAGAATTCATTTTACAAGATCTGAGTTCCAAATTTTTCTCCCTCTCTCCCTTCCCTCCCCTCTTCTGAAAATGGTAGGCAGTTTGATATAGTTTATACATGTGCTATCATGTAAAAATGTTTTCCTATTAGTCACAGTTATGAAAGAAGAAAGAGATCAAACAGGGAAAAAATCACAAGAAAGAATAAAGTTGAAAAAATATGCTTCAGTCTGCATTCAGAGACCATTGTTTCTTTATCTCAATGTGGATAGCACTTTCCTTCAAGAATCTTGGATGGTTCTGTTGCTGAGAAGAGCTAAGTCATTCATAGTTGATCAACACATAATGTTACTGATACCATGTACAGTGTTTTCATAGTTCTGCTCATTTCACTTTCAATCAGTTCGCACAACTCTTTCCAGTTTTCTTTTTCTGAAATCTGCCTGTTCATCATTTCTTATTGCACAATAGTATTCCATTACATTCCTATACCACAATTTGTTCAGCCGTTCCTCAGTTGATGGGCATCCCCTCAGTTTCCAATATTTTGCCACCATGAAAAAGGTTGCTATAAATATTTTTCATATGTCGGTCCTTTTCCCTTTTTTAAAAGATCTCTTTGGGATACAGACCTAGTAGTGGTATTGCTGGATCAAAGGGTATACATAGTTTGATTGCCCTTTGGGCATAGTTCCAAATTGCTCTTCAGAATGGTTAGATCAGTTCACAACTCCAACAACATTGCATTAGTGTCCTAGTTTTCCCAATCATCTCCAACATTTATCATTTGCCTTTTTTGTCATATTAGCCAATCTGATAGGTATGAGGTAGTACCTCACAGTTGTTTTAATGTGCATTTCTCTAATCAAAAGTGATTTAGAGCACTTCTTCATATGCTTATAGATAGCTTTAATTTCTTCATTTGAATACTGCCTGTTCATATCCTTTGACTATTTATCAGTTGGGGAATGGTTTGTATTCTTATAAATTTGACTCATTTCTCTATATATTTAGGAAATGAGGCCTTTATCAGACATACTTGCTATAAAGATTGTTACCCCACTTTCTTCTTTCCTTCTAATTTTGGTTACATTTGGTTTTGTTTGTACAAAAGCCTTTTAATTTAATATTATCAAAATTATCTATTTTATATTTTGTAATGTTCTCTATGAATTTGGTCATGAATTCCTCCCTTCCCCATAGATTTGACAGGAAGACTATTCCTTGCTCTTCTAATTTGATTTTGGTGTCACCCTTTGTGTCTAAATCATTAACTCATTTTGGCATTATCTTGTTATATGGTGTGAGATGTGGGTCTGTACCTAGTTTGCGTGCTCTTGTTTTCTAGTTTTCCCTCCAGTTTTTGCCAAATAGTGAGTTCTTCTCCCCAAAGCTGAGGTCTTTGGGTTTATCAAACACTAGGTTACTATGGTTGCTGACTACTGTGTCTTACGAAGCTAATCTATTCCCCTGATCCACCACTCTGTTTCTTAGGCAATGCCAGATTGTTTTGAGAACTGCTGCTTTATAATACACTTTGAGATCTGGTGTTGCTAAGTCACCTTCCTTTGTATACTTTTCTTCACTAATTCCCTTGATGTTCTTGACCTTTTGTTCTTTCAGATGAATTTTGTTGCTATTTTTTCTGGCTCTGTCAAATCATTTTTTTGACACTTTGGTACAGCACTGCATGAGTTAATTAGTTTAGGCAGAATTGTCATTTTTATTATATTTATCGGGTCTACTCATGAGCAATTGATATTTTTCTAATTATTTAGATGTGACTTCCTTTGCGCGAAAAGTGTTTCGTAGTTGTGTTCTTATAGTTCCTAGGTTTGTCTTGGCAGGTAGACTCCTAAGAATTTTATATTGTTTACACTTATTTTAAAGGGAATTTGTGTTTCTATATAAAGAAATGTTAATGATTTATGTAGGTTTATTTTATATCCTCCAACTTTGCTAAAGTTGCTAATTATTTCTTATTTGATGCTCTAGGGTGCTCTAAGAATATCATCACATCATCTTCAAAGAGTGATAGTTTTGTTTTCTCATTGCCTATTCTAATTCCTTCACTTTCTTTTTCTTCTATTATTCCTATAACTAACATTTCTAGTACTATATTCAATAATACTGGTGATAACTGACATCCTTGCTTCATCCCCAATCTTATAAAGGCTTCAGGCTTACCTCCATTACATATAGTACTTGGTGATGATTTTAGATAGATACTACTTATCATATTAAGGAAATCTCCCTTTATTCCTAGGCTCTCTAGTATTTTTAATAGCAATGGGTGCTATATTTTGTCAAAAGCTTTCTCAGCATCTTTTGAGATAATCTTTAATATGAGTTTTTTTGGACAATAAAAAAGCCTGCCTAAGAAACAACACAAATTATTCAAAGTCTTGAAATTACTTTTTTTTTTCAAATTCTCCTTTAAAAATCTCAGGTGGAAATATTTAGAACATTTATTTGCTTCTATGAGAAGTGCAGTGGTATAGTGGACAGAGAGCTGGAGTTCTCTGTACCAGTGAAATCTCATATCCAACCCATATACCGATTTGCTTCAGCCTTTCCCTCCTTTAAATTTTTGTTATTTATTTTTAAAGTTTTCTTTTGTGTCATAGTCATCTTGTTGATATTATAAAATGGGATCACAGTATCATAGATTAGATCTGGAAAGGCCGTAAGAGGCTATAGAATACAACCCCACCCCTATTTCATAGACGAGGAAAGTGAGGCATGCAGAGACACAACTAGAAATTGACCAAGGTAGGATTCAAACCTGGACTTTCCTGTCTCTAAGTTCAGTACCCATTCACTAAGGACCATTCTAGTTTATATAAAATACTTTGCAAACTTTAAGGTATTACATAAATGTCAGCCATTGTGAATATTCCCTCTCTCACTAAGTTTGAAATCATGGTAAACTAAAGAGCAAATAAAAACCCAAATTTAAGCTAGAGAAGTAAAATAATCAATCACATCTGATTATATGTATAACATTCTTCCCATGGGGCCATCACCAGTCATCCTGATCTCTATTTTGTCACTGGACCCAGATGGTTGAGGAGGAGAGAGCGAGGCTGGTGACTTTTCACAGCCCTCCCTCACTTAAACCCAATTCATTTTTAAGTTCTGGATGTCCTGGTCCTCTTTGAGAAGGAAGGAACAACAAACATTCTCCCCACCCCCACCTTTCTAATAAAAGAAGGGAGGTGCCTTTCCTCATCTCTTGTCTGAAACCAAGATTGATCTTATAATTACCCAGTGTCCATTCAAGCTCTAATTTTACTCTGCAATAATACGATCACCTGCCAATTTTGGCAAGACTTTGTGTCCCTCAATCAATTCTAAATGAACTGATTTGGCTGGAAATCTCCTTTCAATTATCTGTAAGACAAGCAGATAACTTTCACAATATGGTTAGACACACTTGATATTTCATGAGGGCTTTGGATAGAATACTGTTCCTCCCCCTGATACCCACACCCACAACATCCATATATGCAGCAGTTTCTCCTATCAAAATAAGTATCTGATTTTGGCCTTCATAATATTTAACAATCCAATGCCTACTTTACTTACTGTATACAATTTTATAAAAGGAGACTCTTAAATTTTTATAATATCTTCAAGACAAATTGTATTGTCATTATTTTCCCCAACTGGAAAATGGCTCACTAAGAATTACTAAGGAGCTAAATTAAACATTTGGTCACACAATGAGTTAATAAAAGGATTAAAAGTAGAGCCCAGCCCTTGTTGGCTCTTAGATCAGGAGATAACTGGTAGATGCTCTATGATTTTCCCATAAAGACAGCTATGTGTCGAAAAGACAAGTGTTTTATTTGAGAAGTTTCCTTGCTAATCACTCATCACCTTCTAAAATTAAAGTTAGATTATGCAGAAAATAAGCAGCCCCAAAGCACAGTTCTGGTACGTGTTCTCACTGACTCCCAAATGCAGGTTTTCTAGACGTCAAAAAAAAAAGTGTCAAGAGATTTATTACCAATTTCTAAGATTTTATATATATACATATATACACACATATATACACACACACACACACACACACATGATCACTTTGGTCTTTTCTTTTGGCTACATTCTCTCCTCTGTCTCTCTCTTTACTGCAATTTCTGCTCCCTCTCTTCACTTCTCCCCTCTTTTGTCACTGACTAACATGAACAATGATATTATTCCAAGTTAAGCATTTGTTCCAGAAAAAGGTATACCTTACATTTCTCCTCTCCCCCCAATTTTTTATCTTTTTTTTGACCCCTGCTAGATCTCTATAATATACTTGGGCAGATAGTAATTTTCTTTTTTTTTTTTACTTAGGGGCCCTGGATATCACTGGCTTGCCTTCAAATAGATTCCTCACCATCTCCCCACAAAACTTCCTCCATTCATATAATTTAGAGTAGTGTGCCTATTCTATGTGGCCCTGGAAGTGACATCTGTAGGAGAAAGGAACTCAGTCCCAGTACTGACTTTGCAATCTTCCGGTGATATTGTCTTCAGTAACCATTGCCTGCTGCCAATGAGACCCAATCAAAATTAGGGGAAAATAGTATAGGGCTGTGTGTGTGTGTGTGTGTGTGTGTGTGTGTGTGTGTGTGTGTGTGTGCACGCATGTGTATGTGTTTCTGTGTGCTTCTATGTGTGTGTGTGCTTCTGTGTGTGTGTGTGTGTGTGTGTGTGTGTGTGCTTACTAATGCGTGTCATATGGTCATATTTCTGGCTACAAATCATCTCAGGACTATTTCAAGCTGCTTCCTTTGACTGGGGTGAAAGAGAAATAAAGGCTTTCCCTTTTTCCCCCTTCCTACCCCAGTCTCCATACAGCAGTGAGCACAGGCATCTAAAGAACATGTTCTATCACATCAAAATGAGCCTGCCTATTTTTGTGTTCTTTCCAGAGCTTGGGCAAATGAATACTTACCCAAAGGTGGTTATTTCTACACTTGGAAATAACATTTCAAGTTCAAAAAGTACAGATTATTCAAGTTAGAGTTGAATAGTATCAGGGAAGGAGCCCCCAGAAACTACTCAAGTGTACCTAAAGAGGGTAGGTATCAACAAGACTAGCCAAAGCCCTGCTCATTTACCAGCACACTTGTACTTAGAGTTTTTTGGACAGTACAGAGCCAAGGTAAAATGAAAAATGCCTAATTAGCAGTCATGCAAACTTCTTTATTTTCTGATGAGGTTTAATCATCAGCCTTCTTGAAATTTATAATAGTAATTAAAAGTTGTTACAGAATTCCATTTAAGTGGTTCTGTTAATGCCTATTGTGTGTCTTTTATGTTTAGCACGTCTCTTGTATGTAGGAATAAACAACCGTCGCTGATTCATATTGTATATCGAGGAACTTTTTAACACACCTTTTTTGGGAAACACTAAATGTGAGCCATAACCAAGGACATAGCATTGGGAATTTAATGAATCAAAAAATGTTCTAAAGGGGAGCCCCTCTCACCAGAGATAATGTGGGAGCTCATCCACTTTATAGGGAGTTTAGTTACATTTTTAGTTAGCTCGATAGGCAGTGTTTCCCCTCCTCACATTTAGCATCAATTTTCCTCTTGTCATATCTATGCACTCTTCTTCCTCCTGGTCTCTAAGTTCCTCAGAACAAACAGAGGAAATCTTAACCCCTTTTTCACATGATAGCCCTTCAAATACTTGAAGACATATTCCCTGCTAAGTCTTTTCTTCCAAAGATTACACATCCCAAGTTCCTTCAATAGACACTAACAAGATATGGAATCTTTCTTCATTTGTCCTTTGTAGTTAATCTGGTTATTTATAATAGTCAAAGTAGCTTATTCACTCAGTCATTCTTAAAACAATATTGTTGTACTGTATATAACGTTCTCTTAGTTCTATTCGTTTCACTCTTCATTATTTCATGTAAGTCTTTCCATGCCTTTCTAAGATCACCAAACATCATTTCTTATAACACAGTGGTATCTCATCACAATCATATACCACAACTTGTTCAGCCATTCCCCCATTGATGGGCATCCCCAAAATTTCCATTTCTTTGACACCACAAAGAGAGCTGCTACAGGTATTTTAGAACATATAGGTTCTTTTACTTTTCCCCTTATCATTTTTGGAAATAGAGCTAATAGTGATATTGCTGGGTCATAGAGAAAGAACTGATAAATAGATGTATAAAATGATTTTACATGTGTATTTGTGTGTGTGTGTGCCTTTTATATATTTGTTTCTAATGGTAGCCATCTCTTGGACAGGGACAGGGAAGGAAAAAAAATGAAATTTATATGATGGCTTTATTATATATTTAAAAGGAATAGCAAGTTGTACATAATAGATTAGCAGTTTCATGTGCAATCATCTTTATAAAATTATACTGTTATGGAAATGCTTGTTTTATTTCATATATTTTTTAAAAAGACATGTAATCAAGGCCTTTCCCCATGTTTGTTGCCCCTCTTAGGATACTCTCTGGTTTCCTGATGCCTATTCCATACTAAGGAGCCCTGCCCTGAACACAGGCCTCCAGATGTGTTGTCACCAGGAGAGATTCTCTTGGACTATCCTCTTCCTAGAAGATATGCCTCCCTTAATACATACCATGGCTATATTAGCTTATTTTTTTTAAGTTGTAACATCCTGTTGATGACCATATGAGTCCACTAAATAGTCCACTAAAACCCCCAGATTTTTTAAAAAGATGGTCTCCTAACCATGCTTCCCCTACCTTATACTTGTGAAATTGACCTTTGAACCCAAGTATAAGACTTTATATTTGTTTCCAATGAATTTCATTTTATTACAATCAGACTAATACTTGAGTCTGTCTGGATCTTTTTAGATCTGAACTATGTCATCCATGTTTTAACTCCCAATTTTTAGCCATTAGAAAATGTGATGAATATTGCCTGTAGGCCTCCATCCAAATGATGGCTAAAAATATGAAACCGCAACAGGACCAAAAGAGATCCCTAGAGGGTTTCCAGTGGAGACCTTCTGCCACATTGACACGGAGCCGTTAATTAAAGGAGAGGTAAGGAGAAGAGAAAAGAACCATCTTGGAAGATAGCTACACTTAGGGAGAGGAGGAAGATGAAGCAGGAAAAGAAACTAAGAAGTATTGGTCAGACAACTACAGAGATAATGGTACATAGAAGAAGATTCACGTTGGCCATTGTAAGGCTTTACACAAAGACTTCAAGAGGTAAAATAAAACCATTCTACAAATAGCTTTCATTTTGCAAGTCAAACACTCTCTATTGACTTTTTATTCAGTCATTTCGGTCCTGTCCAATATAGATTTTTCTTTGCAAAGATACTGGAGTGTTTCATCATTTCCTTCTCCAGCTCATTTTACAGATGAGGAACTGAAGAAAACAGTTAAGTGACTTGTTTAGAATCGCACAGGTAGTAAAGAGTCTGAGGCTGGATTTAAACTCAGGAAGAGGAGTTTGCTTGTCTCCAGGTCTAGCAAATCATCCACTGCACCACCTAGCTGCCCACTTTATTGACTCCCTCCTGGGAATAGATGATTTCATAAATGACAGTCTCTCATTTTTTTCTTAATATTTATGGAGCAGCACAAAGTTGACTGGTATGTACTCAGTGCTAGCATTCTTTCCATAATTCTCTATTCTGTTGTAATCATTTTGTTTTGTTTTTTCAAAAATGGGAGATTAATAGGAGAGAATCTTTAGTTTCTTTTCGAAACTACTGGCACATAATATTCAGCTGGGGCATATGTAACATTGTACAAATGTGATTACAACCACTATAGCTCCCTTACTCAGTGATACTAAGGGAGAGAATGTTCTCATGTCTTCAGGCTGTCTTAGCTCAATCTAGAGGATTTATTAGCCTATGAGGACTCTGTATCACCTTGGTTCAACTGAACAGGAGACTAAACTGCAAAAGCGAAAAATAAGGAGAAAAAAAGTAAAATTGTATCAAATACCAGGGGTATAATTTACAATGAAAATTAACTTTAACGCCAGATTTCTGCCACAAAAAATAATGAACACTTTTGCTCCCAAAGAACCATAAGACTATGGTGCAGATGCTATTGTGTCTTTATGATACTTGTAGCTGCTGTGGGGGTGTTACATCAATAATACCAGAACACAGGAGGCTGCTAACACAGGTTCTTGATCTGCTTTTCTAAAAGAAAGACAGCTTTAAAGGGGTTAATAATCTTACTTTAATTGAACAATGAGAAAGATATGTAATTAGAGGGAAGTGAGTATCCAAGAAAGAATCTAATAGAGAGGGCTCCAACTGCCTAAACAAACTTGTAATATTTTCTCCTTGATCTGGGGACTCCGGAACCTGGTTGTAATATTCCTAGAAGTTTTCTTTTGGGGATGTTTTTCAAGAGGTGATCAGTGAATTCTTTCAAGTTCTATTTTGCCCTCTGGTTCTAAAATATCAGGGCAATTTTCCTTGAGAATTTCTTGAAGGATGCTTTCTAAGTTCTGTTTTT
>CM053580.1:321937031-321957983 GCA_028627135.1 Pseudochirops cupreus | reverse complement strand
CTGGTTGAGTCTTTTGTACCCAATCTATTCCATTGATCCACTACTCTATCCCTTAGCCAGTACCAAGCAGTTTTGATGACTGCTGCTTTGTAATACAGATTAAAATCTGGTAATGCTAGGCCACCTTCCATAGCATTTCTTTTCATTAATTGCCTTGATATTCTGGACTTTTTGTTCTTCCAAATGAATTTTGTTACTACAGCTGGATTTCAAATGCATCTATAATGCGTATATATATATATATATATATATATATATATATATATATATATACACACACACATATTTACTTCATTGAAATGCTCTTCCCAGAGAAAGAATCTCATTGTAGTAAGATTTCCTTTATAGAGATATTAAATATGATTTAGCACGGAACTCTGTTGTTTAAGCTAAATGACCAAAGAGTAATTAAAATTTAAGAATTCAGTCATCTAGTTGCCTTTTAGCATCATTTTAAAATTTATTATATAAAGATGGAAAATAATTTCAAGGGAACAAATGATGTGTGTCCCTAGAAAAGGTGGCTAAATCATTGATATGATTTAAGTCACTAGAAAACTAATTTAGTTGAAATCATATTTTTGGTATGTGCTTCAATTTTTGTTTGAAGACAGAATAAATATTTCTGACTTGGTCTTGGTAAGTTAATGAGTTATTGGAAGAAAACTGGATGAATTGGCCTCATTTTGAGTTTTAAAGTCCTAATTGTAAGATAAATATTTAAGTTTGTGTGATTTATAAGCATACCAGCTGGTGGAAATGCATGTGTTCCTAAGCCTATACTGTATGCTTCCTCTCCTGGGTTATACTGTTAACTAAATAGTGTGAGGCAGCCTTTGGGTCTTTTAAATGACTAAAACCAATTTTTTTCTTTTGGTGTCACATAAAAGGGAACTGCAGATATTTGAATGAAGAAAAACTTGCCTTCTGTGGTAGTTATAGAGTAGGCACTTTAATTATAAATGAATACATTTAAGCTATAGGGTGCATTTTGAGGGGTGCAGGGGTGGGCAGTCTGTGGGAGAAAGAGAGAAAAATAAATTGGTATCCATGAAATACAATGCAAAAGATATTCACATACTTCCATTTGAATATTTTAGTCAGGACTACTTAGTTTGGACTTTACAATTTTCCCCTATCATTACTCCTATGTGTCATGAGTGTTTCCTGGGTGAACATTTGTGTAGAATGAGATGTGTTACACGAAGCTAAGCTGCCCAGCAGTTGGACTGCCCTCTTTGGCAAGTTATAGCAGGGGCTCTCGACCGTGACGAACAAATTCTTTTGGATTTGGAATGAGCCTTATTCAAACAGGAAGTGTGTTGCTAGTGTGCTTGGGTGGGCTGACCCAAAACTAGATGCTCTTTGAGAAATGTAAATTCATGATCAATTTCCATTAGTTGTGAAAGGTGAATGAAACCCCTGGCGTAAAGTCTGGAATCCTCTTTTGGCAGAAAGCCATATGTAAATAATTTTATTGTCGTTCTAGACCTATTATTTCTTCATCAGTGTGTCTTCTATTAATACTGATTTTTAGCTCTTGGTCATTTATAAGCCTGAAGAGTTGTCTAGGGTACTAAGATATTAAGCAACATGGCAATGGCCAAACAGTTAGCATGTGTCTGAATTGGGGTTTGACTCCAAGTCTTCCTGACTCCAAGGTCACCTGTGGCTCTCCTAGGCCTTGTTGCTCCACCTTTAACATATGTATCCAACAAAACATACATACATACATGCATATATGTATACATATATACACTTTATGTATATATATATATATATATATATATATATACACACACACACATCTGTGTAAGTATGTGTGTACATACACACACACAATTACAAATCTTTTGCAAGTGTTGTCAAACAAGCCCTCTGAAATTATGGGCTCATGGAAACATTGGTCGTTGGGAAAATAAAGGTGTTTTAGTAGCTGTTTATTGTTGGTGTTTGTTCAAACATTAGGTAAATTGTGAATGCTTTGCTTGCCCTAGAACAGTGGTTCTCAACCTTCCTAATGCCACAACCCTTTAATACTCATATGTGGGCATATCTGGGCGTATGTGCATGTGGACAGACCCGCCTGGAGAGGGATAGAAGAGCGTATCTCGGTTCCTAAGACCATCGGAAATATGTGTTTTTTGATGGTCTTAGGCAACCCCTGTGACCCTTGTGAAAGTGTCATTAGACCTCCAAAGGGGTCACGACCCACAGGTTGAGAACTGCTGTCCTAGAATGACATTAAATAGCCTATAATGGTGGCAAAATATTTTACGGACTTTTTAAAGCAAACATCTATTCAATAGATATGCATGGAGATAGTAGAGTATCTTTTATAAATAGAGAAACTGAGGCAAATAGGAGTTTAGTCACTATTCATGGTTATTCATTAAGTGACTGGAAACCTATGTGTCTAAACACAGGTTTCTTAGTTTTCTTAGTTTCCAGTCTTTAATTTGTGTCAGTAAGCAATGCCTCACTGGGAATACACAGTATTGCTGAACTGATCTTCATAGGACAAATTGTCACCAATGTCACTTTGACCATCCTCTCCTCTCAGACTCTGATGGAGACAGACCAGGACTCTGAAGCCGAGAGCATTTGGAATAGAAATGCCTCCATCCCAGTATCCACAGCCATCACTAAAAATGACCTCTATGGAGATGTTGCCTGGAAACTGCTCCTTCAGGTGTTACAGATCACATTTAGAGAAGACCCAGAAGAGAAAATTCTTGTACCTAAGTCCTTGGTACTATCAAATGGTTCAACATCAGAAACTGATAGATTTTACCAGTAGAAATGATGTTGAAGAAGAAGCATCACCATCTGCCTTGCTGCTGCTCTACTATCTGAGGACCCTGCAATTTTTCCATTCCACTTACAGCTTGCAACTGTCTCTCCTATTAGAATGTGGGCTCCTGGAGAGTAGAGGCTGGCTTACTTTTCCATTTGTGTCCCCAGCATCAAGCATGATCCTTTGTACACAGAAGTGTTTAATAAATACTTTAATTTGTTATTATGAACTCAAAGAAGATAGTACCTTGGTTGGTTTTTAGACACAATTTTACAATTTAAATGAGACATTTTGGTACAATGGAAAGGTCACTGACTCCATAATTAGGGCATAGGCATGTCAGTCCTGCCTCTGATGCTTATCACCAGTGTGACCTTGGGCAAATCACTCAAATTTGGTATCTCAGCTTCCTAATCTGTAACAAGATGAGGTAGGACTAGCTGGTCTATGAGATCATCTTTATGATCCTATTAAGCTAAAAGAAAAGAGCAAATTATTTTAAGGAGAGGGTTTTAAATCAAGCTACCAATATTTCAAACAAGATGTAACTTTCTGCAGGAAATTGGAAACTATTTTTTGTCTCACTCATAGGAATTATTATTAGTTCCCTTGTCCATTTATTCAGTGGAATAAATTAAACTTAACCTAAAGAGAGGGCATGAAAGGATTTCTCCTTTCCCTAGTCCTCCACAGCCAAGGGCAGACCTTCTGGACCAAAGTCTGTAGTCTATGAAGAATAAACACCCTGATCCTTCTCATGTGCTCTCCCTCCTATATACTAGCTCTCAGTTTCCTGGAGAAATCTTTCCTTCACTATGCCTGGAACATTCCCCCCTTCTGAGGTCTCCCTGTTCTCTGACCCCTCTATTAATACCTCACTAACAGGCCTTTGGATTACCCTGGTCCTCTTTCCTCTCTAAACTACCTTGTTCTTCTGAACCTTTCCTTCTCCCACTTCAGGCAACTTTAGAATGATTTATGAAAGTCCAATCCAAAACACAGGAGATAGACAAACATCTCTCAAGTCTCTTATCTCCTCTGGAAGCATTGCTAAATAGTCTGGAATCCTGTGTCAGAACACGCAGCAGGCAGGAGACCATCTCGCTTGTCGTTCCTAGCTTTGTCTTGGACATATGGAGCTTGCTCCCTGGGCTTATGGTGAATGGTATTATTTAAAACAAATGCTCGTTGGAGGTCAGTGTGCTCGTGTAACATACAAAGCAAAGTTATTCCCTTTGCTACCGTTTACTTTAGAATAATGTGCTCTCATTCAGCCAAAAAACCACACTATGAAGTTCAAAGATCTGAAATTCTTTGCCCAGCCTCATCAAATTAATTCACACCAATGACTTTACCAGTTCCGCTAGGATAATATAATCGACACTGTTGGTGCAGTTAGTAAAGTTGCTTTCAGTTGTCAGACTGAAGTCTTCCTTGTTCCTCTTTTCTGTATCCTTTCTAATTATACTACCCTTGCCCAGACCACCCACAGTAATTTCAGTTGTTTATACTCTTCAGAATCCTAAATGAAAAACTGCTGGAACATTGGCACATTTAAAACTGTCTTACAGGCCACAGAAATGTCATTAGGTGGTGACAAAGAATTCAACCTGTGTTTGAATCATAACCATTCATTTTCAAATTTTCTAATGATCCTTAAAAAGTTCTGTAATCTGAACATTCAGAAAATTCTAAAATGTTTGGAGACCACAAAAAGGTTCCATCAGAGGGGGCTGGCCCTGAGTCATGGGGACCTGGAAAGGGGGCTCAGAGACTGTATTCCAAGCCCTTGGAAAAATTGGAGGGTGGGCAATAGATACAGTAGGGATGTGCTGGTAAATGTTTAATAACCAACTCTCTGGGGAAAAAATGTACCCAGGATATACTTTGAAGTTTAGTCTGTATTACTGACATTGTTTCCTTTACTTTCTTAAGTCCAGACAATCAATAAGATGATAAATGAAACCCTACTTTGTTGTTGTTGTTGCTTAGTCATTCCATTGTATCCGACTCTGTGATCCTGTGGATCATAGCATGCCAGGCCCTTCTGTCCTCCAGTATTTCTCAAAGTCAACACAAGCTCGTGTTCATTGCTCCATGATCATCGATTCATCTCATCCTCTGCTGCCTTTTCCTTTTGCCTTCAATCTTTCCCAATATCAGGGTCTTTTTCAATGAGTCCTGCCCTTTCACTATGTGATTAAAATATTTAAGGTTCAGCTTCAGTATTTGATCTTCCATGGAATAGTCTGGATTGATTTCTTTAAATATTGACTGATTTGATCTCTTGCTGTCCAAGAGACTCTCACAAGTCTTTTCCTGCACTGCAGTTTAGAAATGTTGTAGCCTTTGTCAATGTCCAAGCTCTAAATTCTCACATTGAATATTTAACAATCAGCTCTCACAAGTTGGTCTGAGCTGGTTCTACAGCACCCCTAGATACAAGATCAGATCCTCATCTCAAATGAACTGGTGTGATAATCTTAGAACCAGAGTAGAGACTTGGTCTCAGGGAAGTAAGCTGCTTTTTGGAAAATTTGGCTACCCACATAGAAGATTGGTCATAAGGAAAAAAAAAGATAAAATCTTAGCTTTTAGAAGCTGCTTACAAAGTCAAAGCAGGACCAGAAGCAAAGCTAACTTGAACATGACCTCCCTAAGCCACATATCACTGGATTCTATAATCTGTGATTCTAGAGAAAGATTGCAACCAATCCTGGCCCTAACTAGGGGAAATACAGAGAGAAGGGCAACTGGACTAGAGAAAGGCAGTTCATGTGATAAAGACCACTAAGCTTGAATGGGTTGTAAGCAAAATATGAGCCAACAGTACTACCTATCATGAGGGATGTGTTTAACAATCACCTCTCAAAAAAAAAAAAAGGAACCACACACTTAATCTGATTTATTAACATTTTCTCTATCACTTAAATTTAGACAGTCAACAAAACAATATATCAGGCCATGATTCGTAGCCTTTGCTGAATTCTAAGGTGTAAATGTTTCCCTTGGATATTTAACAATGGTTCTTATGAGCCAGTATAAACTGGTTCAAACCCATCCCTGCTTAGCATCCAAATATCCAGTGTAAACTTAAGCTACCTTAATAGAAATGCAGTGATGTATAACCTATATCAAATTGCTTGCCTTCTCAATGAAAGGGATGGGGAGAGAGGAAAGGAGAGAATTTGAAACTCAAAGTTTTAAAAGGGAATGTTAAAAATTGTTTTTACATGTAACTGGGAAAAATAAAATGCTAAATTAAAAAAAAAAATAGAAATGTAATGATCATCAGAGCAAGGAAAGAAATAGCCCTGCCATGTTTGGACAAAATCAAAGCCATTGTGTCTAACTTGGGGCACCTCATTTTGTAAGGGACTTTGACAAGCTGGAAGAATCCAGAGAAGGGCAACCAGGAGATGAGATTACTAAAAACCATGCCATATATGAACCATTTGAAGGAACTGAAAATATTTCATATAGAAAAGGGAAAACAAAAAGAGGATGCTGATCTCTCAATATTTGAAGGTTTGTTATGTGTTACAGTGAGACTGGGACTAATTTTGCTTGGCCTCAGAGGGTAGAACTTGGAAAATGAGTGGAAGTTACAGGAAGATAGATTTTGGCTCAACAAAAGGTAATTGAATAATTAGAGGTGACCCCGAAGAGAATGGGCGTCTTAAAGTACAGTGAATTTTCCGTCCCTTCACACGGAGGTGAGGTGGTCGCTTATTTGAGACGATGGATTAATGATTTGGGTAGATTGGATTGATAATTTGATTAGAGATCGTGCTAGATAAGCTCTGAGGTTCCTTGCAACTCTAAATCCATAGTTTTGCAGGTGGGCTTTAAGTGGCCTTAGCTGTGAAAACTGGAGGACTTCAGAGAAAGGGAGGTAGCCAGTCATTCCATGATTAACTTTCCCAGAATTCCTCTGGACTGGGTAGGGATGTGGGATGGTAACTGTCTTTATTAGTGAATATCTTCACTTTTTCCCACCATAGACCAACACCTTTGCAAAGATTGTGGGGATTCATTTTAGGACTAGTTTCAATGATGAGTTTTCTTTGACCAGAAAACCTTATCACTTCTATTAGAGAAAGCATTGGGTTAGGGCAATATACATGATGTATTTTTTTTCCTGGAATACCAGTCTAAGTTCTGAGTGAATATACCTTTGATTCAATTTGGTTGAAAGTGAGAAGGGTAGGCCTATGGCTCTAAAATGCATACGGCAATTCTTTAGAGAGTTGTTGATAAATAATAATTATAATAACAATAATTTCATTTACTTTAAGGTTTGCAAAAATCTTTACATGTGATATCTCATTTGATTCTCACAGAAATCCCATAAGGTAGTTGCTATTCCTCTTTCCACTTGTAGACAAGGAAACTGAAGCTAAGAAAGTTGGATAACTTGCCCAGATTCACACAGTGTATGAGATAGCAAGTCATCCCTGGAGGATCTATTTGGACTCTTATTAACCATACTTTGAAGCTAAGTTTAGGATTTCCAGCATGTTTCCAAATTATTTGGGAAGGGCTAATGCTAGCAAAAAATACTGTTTGATGTGGTGACTTTCACTAGTCGTGTCCGTCCCCATCATGGCTTAGGCTTCTCCTACCACTTTAGGAAGTATGACCTCCAATAGATTATCTTTATTTGGAACACTAGTGTTCTTGATGGTATACACTGTTTAATGCTGTTAGGTCTATCCAATTTCCCTGGCTCCTTAATAGCATTCTTGGTGATTAGGAAGGGGGGATGTAATAACACCAAAAATAATTATTATATCTTCATTTCTCTAGTCTAACCACAGTCAAAGTTCACTCTGGCACCTGTTTTCTTTCAGTACCTAACAGAGTAGGTGCTTAATAAAAGTCAACTAATCTAAATGGAATTGTATTGAATTCAATCAATCCATAGGCATTTAATAAACAACTACTGTATGTTCTGGGGCTATAAATATACAGAACAAAATGATCTCTTCCCACAAGGGGCTTATATTCCAAGGGTGGGGTGGGGGAGAGGACAACAAGCAGTAGATAAAGGCAAACAACACAGTAATCACATAAAATAAAGTATACAAAAGTATTAAGTACAAGACATTTAGGAGTCATCAAAACAGTCAGGGGATCAGGAAAGGCTTTGTGCAGAAGATGATGTCTTAGCAGCAGTTCCCAACCGGTAGGTTATGTTCAGTTTGTAACAATGAAAATGCATCCTGCATATCAGATATTTACATTACGATTCATAACAGTAGCAAAATTACAGTGATGAAGTAACAACAAAAATAATTTTATGGTTGGGGGTCACCACAACATGAGGAACTGTGTTAAAGGGTCGTGGCATTAGGAAGGTTGAGAACCACTGTCTTAAAGGAAGAAAAGAACTCTCCGAGGTAGAAGGAAGGAGAGAATACATTCCAAGTGTGTGACCAAGAGATAGAAAGATGGAATATCAGATAAAGACAGATAAAGAGAAGGCTATTTTAACTGGATTGCAGGATGAAGGAGAAGGGAGTAACATCCAATGAGGGTGGAAAGCTAGGTTAGGGGTAGGTTGGTGGTAGTGTCAGAAAAGGGGTCAAAGGGTGCTAAGAATCACATAACTTTTAACAGTTCAGTCTAATGTGACTTTAACCATTTCTGCTCTAACTGTGTGGTCCGATGATTGAGTTGACACCCATACAAAGGAACGGAACCATATCGATGTTGACATTCTTATTGTAAATGAGACCAGAAAACATAAGGAAGCTTTAGTTAAGGTTTCCTTGGAGAGGCAAATAAAGGAGCTGATGAGGTCGGTTTCATCAGCACCTAAAGACAAGAAGATACATTGTTTTATGGGACATTCGATCATTTTGCTTTGCAATGCTCATAATGAGTGCAAGCAAAAAGACCACCATAAAGATAATTGTAGCTTCTGCACCGACATCTGTTGCAAAGGATGATAGGGCAGAGAAAATCTACAAAGAATTGTCTAAGATACTCCAATCCAAACTCATATATATGCATTACTACTCAGTAACTTTAAGAAAGGCAGGGATTTTTACCACATAAGTCCAAGTGCTAGTTTAGAGAGACAAGACTAAAATTGAATGGAATTTATTTACCTAAACTGAACAAAGAAGGAGAATTGGGGGATTTCCCTAGGAGGGGCCAGGGAGTATTAGAGGTAAATGAAGTCCAAAAGAAAAAGTTATCTGAGAATCTGTTTTGTATGTTGATGGGGCATGGTTGTCAGCTTGATGTATGAGTGAGCTGAAAATGTATTGATTAGATCCAAGCAAGGCCATCTTACAAAAACAAAACAAAAAATAAAAACAGTAATGCTTTCTTCAAGGAACAATGTACATTGACATGAGATGGTAGAACTTTAGGATATATAGCATTTTAGAGCAGTTTTGCATTTTACTGGCATCAGAACCTATAGACATTTGTTTCCTTTTACATATGGAGAAGGCAGAGAATTTTATAATTTAATTTCCCTTATTTACTATTCTATCCAAATTAAATGCTTTGCTATTTGGTTTATGGTTCCTGCCTGGTCTGTTAGTAGAGAATACATTAGATGGGGACGCATGTATTTTGGTAATTTCTATTACTCAAAACACTCTGAATCCAGTGTAACAAAGGAATCCAGAGTAATTTCAAAGCAAAAGTAGACATTGACAAAAGATAATGAAAAATAAACTGGAAAATATGGTTTAAGATCAAGAAAACAAAGCATTTAAAGAATTGTAGGCTACTCATAAACTTATGCATATAAATAAAAACATAGATAGTATATATTATGATATATTATATATACTTAAACAATACTTATATATTATATGCTTATTATAACATTATATATGATCATATATTATAAATATAAATATTTTTCATAAGCTTATACATTATAAATATTTTCTTGAAGAAGAAGCTCACA
The DNA here is from genome assembly GCA_028627135.1 of Pseudochirops cupreus. Taxonomy (NCBI): domain Eukaryota; kingdom Metazoa; phylum Chordata; class Mammalia; order Diprotodontia; family Pseudocheiridae; genus Pseudochirops; species Pseudochirops cupreus. The sequence continues at coordinate 321,948,252 of CM053580.1, read as the reverse complement.
TTAATGAGCTAAAGAGTATCACAGAAGGGGTTGTTAACAAGAGTTTGAATTTTTTTTAATTGAAATGATCAAATGATATGAACAGTAGTATTCAGATGAAAAAATTAAAGCTATTTATATTCATATGAAAAAATGCTCTAAATCACTATTTATTAGAGAAATGCAAATTAAACTCTGAGGTACCATTTCATACCTATCAGATTGGCTAGCATGATAAAATAGGAAAATGATAAATGTTGGAGAAGATGTGGGAAAATTGGAACACTAATGCATTGTTTATGGAGTTGTGAACTGATCCAACCATTCTGGAGAGCAATTTATAACTATACTTAAAGGGCTATAAAATTGTGCATACCCTTTGACCACTTCTAGGTCTTTATCCAAAAGAGATACAAAAAAGGGAAAAGGGCCCACATGTATAAAAATATTTATAGCAGTTCTTTTTGTGGTAGCAAAGAATTAAAAACTGAGGGGATGCCCATCATTTGGGGAATGGCTGAACAAGTTGTGGTATATGAATGTAATGGAATACTATTGTGCTATAAGAAATAATGAGCAGTTGGAATTCAGAAAATCCAGGAAAGACTTGCATGAACTGATGTTGAGTGAAGTGAATAGAACCAGGAGAACATTGTACACAGTAACAGAAGCATTGTATGATGACCGATTTTGTTAGACTTAGCTCTTCTGAGCAATGCAATGATCTAAGACAATTCTGAAAGATTCACAATGAAAAATGCTGTGCACATGTAGAAAAGGAACTATGGAGTCTGAATGTGAATTGAAGCACTATTTTTTCTCCCTTGTAGTTTTCCCTTTTCATTCTGATTCTTCTTTCATAGCATGAATAATGTGGAAATATATTTAATATGATTGTACATGTATAGCCTCTATTAGGTTGTATGCCATCTTGGGGAGAGAGCAGGGGAGGAAGAGGGAGAAAATTTATAACTCAAAAACATATTAAAATGAATGTGGAAAACTAAAAATAAATAAATAATATATATACATACATACACACATACACACACACACACACACACACACACACACACATATATATATATATATATATTTGATAACTGTGTCAGTGTAATTGGTTTCCTCTGTTATCCTATGTATTTTAATTTATACATGTAAAAGTATCATTTTGAGATGGGGTATGTAGGTTTTATCAGATTACCTAAGAAGTTGATGACAGGGGCAGCTAGGTGGCGCAGTGAATAGAGCACCAGTCCTGTAGTCAGGAGGACCTGAGTTCAAATCTGGCCTCAGACACTTAACACTTACTAGCTGCATGACCTTGGACTAGTCACTTAACCCCAATTATCCTGCCTTCTCCCCTCCAAAAAGACAAAAAAATTTTAAAAAAGAAGTTCATGACACACAAGAATAAGAATCAGAGGTCTCGAGGAAGTCAATGAAAGTGGCAAAGAGCCTTAAGTTCATGCCAAAGGAGAATTGGTTAAAGGAATTAGGGATTTTTATCCCAGAGGAGAGATGACTCAGGAGGACATGTTATTTGTCTTTAAGTATTTGAAAGGATGTAAGAGAAAGAGAGATCAAACTTCTCCTGTTTGGTTCCAGAGCTTAGAACCAAGAAAGTTTAGAAGTTGCAAAGAAGCAAATATAAGCTCACGTCAGCTAAACCTATAATGACCATCACTGTCTATAATGTTCATAGAAGCTGAAGATCTTCCACGCCCATTAACAGGCAACAAGAGAACCTTGATTAGGGGAGGCTTGTTTTTCAGGGAGGTCCACACCTTTTGTTACTTTGTAATTAGGCAGTGGGTCATGAGGATTGTGATGCCCTTTGACCCTGAAGAAGTGTGTGTATATATATATATTCTGAGGTTAGTATTTTGCTTTGGGGCTTACTCAAGGGAAGAGAGTTTGTGTGATGTAGCCAGATGAGATTCTGGGTAACTATTAAGGAGTCCCCCTGCCTTTGAAACCCCAAATATTGGTGCCCCTCTCTCTCTGCTAACTATGTGTGTATGTATGTAATGGTCAGTTGCATCTGTCTGTTGATCTGAGATGTATGTATTATTTGGTCAGACTGTTAGAAGCCCTGTCTGTTGGTCTTTATGCTATTATTTCTGCTTGTAATTTCTGTTTGTATTTTCTTTGAAGTTCAGGGTGCTGATTTTTTCCCCTGAACTAAGTAAATGATATATATGTTTGATCAAAATATGATTGTTGATTCCTTTTGAATTACTTTCCTTTAGAAAAGCAGATCAATGAACCTGTGCTAGCAGCCCTCCTGGGTATGCTAGGATACTTGCTGTTACACTGTCCAAGAGGAAAGGGTGTTTCCTAGGGAAGGAAAAGGAGTCCCCGTAATTAAAGTCTACCAGATAATGCTGGCTGGGTATGCTGCAGAATATAAGAACAAGTTTACTTTTTAAGTATGGATTAGACTAAGTGACCACTAAGGTTCTTTACAACTCTGAAATTCAATGATTGTGTGAAGTCTACAGTTTTATCCAGAGTAGCGATGTTCCAGTGATTAAGATGTAGTATGAATTAATTTAAGATTCAGAGGCTTCATGTTAAGGTCTAATTTGATTGATGTGAATAAGAAGCATCAAATCATAGTATAGTGGTTTTGTTTGTTTTGTTTTTGAGAGACAATCAGAGTTAAGTGATTTGCCCAAGTTCACACAGTAAGTATCAAGTGTCTGATGTGGGATTTGAACTCAAGTCCTAGTGACTCTAGGGCTGGTGTTCTATTCTCTGTATCACCTAACTACCCCCATAGTACAGTGTAAAGAGATAGGAATTTGGAGCTAGAGGCCCTGAGTTCGAAGTCTAGCTCTGACACTTATATCACCCCTATAACTTTGAGAAAGTCATTTAATCTCCCTGGGAGCCAGGTTCTTCATATGTAACATGAAAGATATGGGCTGGATTAATTGGTCTCTAAGGTCTCTTGTAGCTTTAAATCTCTGATTCTATGAGTATACTCATCTTTCCCCCTTAACTTTCCATTTTCTCAATCCTTTCATCTTGTTTAATTTCTCTTTAGCATTTATTCTTTCCTCTTGTACTGATTCTCCTTTTGTTGACAATTCTTGGTCCTTCCATAAAATCTTTAGTCCTCAGAGTTTTTCTTTTGTCATATCTTTTTCTTTTGCATACAACATGGGCATCCTTCAAAACTCTGCCTTGGATCCTGTATTGTGTCCCTTCTATATCTCTCTCGGAGAGTTCTGTCTCTCACATTGGGTTACAGAGGATTTTCAAATATACTCATCACAACCCTGATCTTCCAATGTTTTGGGAGCAAGATGAAGAAAGTGACCATTGGAGAAGTGAAGTGACTTTCCCATGTTATGTAAGAAGTAAATGTAAGATGCAGGATTTGAAACCAGATCCTCACAAGGAGAATCCAAGGATAGAACCCTTCCCATTACACATTCTATCTCCCCACTCATCTGACTAATTTTAGAAATTGGGTCCATAGGGAGTTTGGAAGATAAAGCTGATTTTCCTCAGGGGAGTAGAGACTCCTTAGAAGGCCCATTTGGCTTCTTTGATCTAGGAGACAAAATTCTTTCTCTTAGCCTCTTGAGCCAGATGGCAACTGGCCAGTGTTTCTCTGACTTGGTGTATGAACAATAGTTCATAAGACACCCTAGGTTCCAGTGGTGCTGTTGGATTCTCAGGAGTTTGAATAGGTTAGCCAGAGCTCAAATGCAAAAGTTCTGGTAAGGGATCAAGTCAGGGCTTAAATGGGGTCTATCCTTGTTGCAGTAGATTAGAGTAATCATCTGTTGGACTTGGGACAGACCCAAGATCTAAGTGAAAGGTATCAGGTAAACAAAGGTTGGTTGCTTCTTTTTATTATCCTCTCTTTTCTTATGTGTTTCGATTATTTAGAAATTAGGACATGAGGTGTTGGTTGTTATGTTTATTTTTGGGGAGATATATTTCTTTTTTTTCCTCTTGAGAAAAGCTCAGTTCTAGGTCGAACTTAAGCTCTGGAAATTTTAGTTTATGGATCTAAATAAGATAATGGTGGCCAAAAATTAAAATAAAATAGATGCCTTTATTTTTAACCAATTCTATTATATTATGTCAATCTAACATTATGGTGGAATTGAATACCCTTTAGACCAGTGGTTCTCAACTTTCCTAATGCCATGACCCTTTAATAAAGTTCCTTATGTTGTGGTGACCCCCAACCATAAAATTATTTTCGTTGCTACTTCATAACTGTAATTTTGCTACTGTTATGAATCATAATGCAAATATCTGATATGCAGGATGTATTTTCATTGTTACAAATTGAACATAACCCACAGGTTGAGAATTGCTGCTTTAGACAGTCTAGATGTAAGTTATATGTACACCTGTAAGATGTATATATGCATGGTGGGGGTGGAGAGGATATCTAAATGTATAGACAGGCTGTAGGGAAGATTGGCAAATATCCTTGGAAACTTGCCCTTATCTTTCCAAAGGTGACTGTGATTCTTGCCTCACATCAGTAGAAGGCTGCTGCTCTATTTTTTTCTGAGGAAGGGGTACCTGACTAGAAATGCATGTGCACATGTGCACACACACACACACACACACACACAGAAATGCACCACATATATATACATATATGTGTGTGTGTGTGTGTGTGTGTGTGTGTGTGTGTGTGTGGATATGTGTATGTGGATATCCTTAAATATTATGGATCTAGATGTATATATAGTAGAAAAAAGTAACTGTCCAAGAAGTTATCTCTTAAGGGAGGGAAGGTTACTCTAAACTTATATCTACTGCCTTGGACCTTCCCACCAATTACTTGTTACACAAAAGAGTATCACAAATAGTGACTAGTGAGTAAACCTATTTATCCAAGCAAATAATAAACAGAAATCACAAGTTATACAGATCACTGGGTACCAGAATATACACAAAGTGAATGAGCTCTCTCTAAAGGAACAAAATAACCAAGAGAGAGGTCATAATCTCACGCAATAGATAATTCCCTGAAATCTCTAAGAAAGTAAGATGGAAATTAGGGACATGCTGTGTAGCTGGCTTCCCCTACATGTCTGTTGCTTCCAGAATCTGTTTATCTCTCTCCAAGCGTCTGTGGTTTGTCCCAGGGAGAGTCTGGAACCCTACATGTTTCTTTCTGAAAAAGAAGAAAACCCAAAAATTTCTCTACTCTTTATAGTTCTTGAACCAGCTTTTCTCCACCCCCGTCTGCCACCTTGTACTCTAAGTGCAGTAACATCTCCACAAATTAGGAGAATCTCATGCAAAATGCCTTAAGCATGGTTTGAAACCTGGATTACTTATATTTGTACATGAAATTGAAAAGCTTTTGCACTAACAATATCAGTGCAGTTAAGATAAGAAGTAAAACTGTCAATTAGAGCAAAATCTTAACTTTCATATATGTAATTGATAGTTCCCTTCTTAGTTGCATTGATTTTGTTAGTGCAAAAACTTTTTAGTTTCATGCACTAATATAGTCTGATATCCAAGATACAGTTGATAGGTAGATAGACATAGTCCAAATATATAATAGATAAGTGGTCAAAGGATATGAACACTGTTCTAAAAGAACTGCAATCAAAGAATAGTCATATGAAAGATTAGTTCATTAATAATAAGATCAAAACAATTCTGAGGTTTCTTTTGAGGGTCAGCAAATTGGCAAAGATGACAAAAGAAGAAAAAAAATACTAATATTGGAAGGGCTGTGGAAAGAGAAGCATGTTAGTATCCTATAAGTGATTTGTAAATTGGTTCAGCCATTCTGGAAAGTAATTTGAAGTCATACAAATATGGAACTAAAATGTCTATACTGTTTGACTCAATAGTTCTCATCCCTAGTCATACAACCCATGGAGAGCAAAGATAGAAAGACAAGTCTCATATACATGAAAATAGCCATAGAAGCACTTCTGATGCTAACAAAGAACTAGAAACAAAGTATATTCCAATGGGGAATGACTAAATATTGGAACATTATTTCACTATAAAAAATGACAAACAGAGAATTCAGAGAAAGACAACAGACTTCTATGAAGTTCTGCAAAGTGAAGCAAACAGAACCAGAAATATAATAAACAAACTCATTACAATTTAAATGGAAAAAAACAAGAATAAAACTAAATGTTGTGCAATCATAATGATATTTAAACATAATTGTCCCATAGAGAAGCAATGAGAAGATATTCCTCTTTCCTAATCTTGGGTCTCCCCAAGGGAGATCCTTAGCTCTCTTCTGTTCTCCCTCTATAGTATTTTACTTGATGATCTTATTGTCTTCCATAGGTTCAATTATTATATCTATTTAGAGGATTCCCAAATCTATCTATCTATCTCAGATCTAACCTCTATCCTGACCGTTACTATTCATTGATGTTCTAGAGACATCTCAAAAAAAACAAACAAACCAAACCAAAACACAACCAGAACTCATTATCTTTTTCCTACAAACACTCCCATTTTCTAAATTCCTTATTAAAGCTGAAGGTATCACTACCCTCCTAGTGGGGCTCATAAACTTGGTTTCATCCCTGACTTCTCATATGCATTGACCCTTCATAGTCAATCCATTTTCAAGTCATTTCTGCATTTACACCATCTCTCATATGTCCTACCCTCTCTCCACTCACATAATCACCACCCTGACGCAGACCTTTATCACTTCACACCTAAACTAGTGAAACAGCCTAATTGGTCTTCCTGCCTCAAGTCTCTCCTCACTCGAATCCATTCTCCTCTCAATTCTCAAAATGACTTTCTTAAAACACGGTCTGACCTATCACCCCCTTACTTCAGCCACTTCAGTGGCTCCCTATTATCTCCAGGATCAAATAAATCCTTGGTTTGGATTTTAAAGCCCTTCACAATCTGATCACTTTTTATCTTCCTAGTCTTCTTAACATTTTACTCATCTCTTAATGTTTTACTCTACCTCACTCTACAATCCAGCACCATCAGACTTCTTGCTGTTCCTCTGGCATGGTTTGAAACCTGGATTACTTATATTCGTACATGAAATTGAAAAGCTTTAGCACTAACAAAATCAGTGCAGTTAAGATAAGAAGAAAAACTGTCAATTAGAACAAAATCTTTTCCTCCATTTCCCAACACCATGTCTCTTTTCAATGAATATTCTTTTATGCCTCAAATACTCTCCCTTCTTACCTCTGCCTACAATCTTCTATGGCACAGAAGTTCAATGTCTACCTTCTGCAAGAAGTCTTTCTTCATCCTTGGACCTGCTAGTGCTGTCTCTCTGAGATTACTTTCCATATACACTGTGTATCTTGCATATACACAGCATACATATACGTATATATGTACACATATACATATAGACCGATGTATAAATCGATACTAGATAGACAGATAAATAGTTGTTTTTCTTGTTGTCTCCCCCTTAGGATCTGAGCTTCTTAAGGACAGGGACTATATTTTTGCTTTTCTTTGTATTCTCACAGTATCTGGCACATAACAAGTTCTGAATAAATGCTTATTCACTATCAACCCACTTCTTTGAAGAGGTGGAAGACTATGGGCATGGAACAATGCATATACTGTCAGATCTGGTTGATGTATTACTAGTTTTGTTGAACTATTTTAAATTTTTTTCTATTTTGATTCTTTGTTACAATGGATACCTGGGAGAAGGTGGGAAAGGGATATATTTGGAAATAAAGGAGATAACAAAAGTTAAAACTATAAAAAAGGAAAACTTCTACTCCTTAACTAGTCTTATCTTTATTATGTAAATACATATAGTTTGCAATTAAGTGACTCCCAACTTTCCTCTCTAGTTGCTGGAGGAAAGGTAGATCTAGAAAGATGTGAGTTTTGGAGATCAGAGGATATAAGAGAGATGAGAGGAATAAAAGTAATGATATAAATGGAGACAGGTGAAACAGTGTTATGTCAATATTCTGTTTATTTCAGCACTTGCAATTTGAAGGAAGCTATGATTTTTGTTGAAATCTTTGCTTTTGACTTTCCAGTTATGTTATTGAAGGAGCTACATTTCACATCCTTCCAAAAAAGCCAGATTTTTTTTTTCACTCTGGGAAGCTCAATGATGTTTGGATTCTCATATGGTATTGCTATAGAGTTCTGAGTGCAATGGGAAGGTGGTACCCAATTGTGTGTGGAGTTAATCATCTGCTTTGGTTGACTAATCTTCCACTCCCACTTCACTTTATGTGGGCTCAATGGAGTCTGAGGTACCTTCTTCAATTCAATATGCATGTTCTTTAAAAGAAACCAGCAAAAGTTCATGCTTTCATATGCTATCCTTTTTTTTGTCCTTCATTGCATATTGAAATGTTTGTGTTTATTGATGATGGTTGTTCAAAATTTAAAAAAATTAAAAATACAGTCATAATTTCCATAGAGCTAAAGGACAGTCTGTGGTTTTAACTGCTTCTGAAGCCTGGAAGACCAGCCAGAAAGACCTGTTCAATTTCTGCCTATGACCCACAATGGTTATGTGACTGTAGGCAAGTCATTTAACACTGTGCTCTAGGTAATTTTGTAAGACCATAAGTTGCAGAAAAGGTGCCATTATATATTGGTAGAGAGACTTTGATTACCTGGAAGTTCCCTATACCTATGAAATCACTCATTCTAAAACAGTACTTTGGTAAATAGTTTGGAGACATATTATAAACCATCAGCTAAGGCTCCCACTTGAGAATTTCTGGTTGGGAAATGCCATGTTAAACTATATATATATAAACTACATGTAACATGTATTTCATATATGTATATATATATATATATATATGTATATGTATATATAAACTTGTATAACTATAGTGCCTGAAACATTAACTATTTGGGCCTTGGTTTAGATTTAAGAAGAAGGGACACTAGAGTCTCACTATAGCAACATTCTCCAGGTTCGTCTTATGGGACCTTACCACAGGAAAAATGGAGTTATGCTCAATTCCTTTTGGTTCTTTCAGTAATACACTTTCTTGGATGGAGTCCAAGGCATTCCTGTCATACCTAATTCCATGCTATAAGGTAGTGGTTGGCAATCTGTCAAAAGTGGAATGGCAACCTAGAGGTCCTGTTTGTCTGGTATTCTGAATCTGGGAGTAGAGAGATGACAGAGTCAATGTAGCTACCCTGCCAAACAGGAAAACAATAGCAGACACTAACTTAGAAGTGGAGTTTATGAGATTGTGGTTATAATGGCCAGTCTATTAATTGGTAACACCCTTCTGAACTTTTATATAGCATTTTCATATATCTCATTCCATTATAATCTATCTCCCCACATTAGAAGAATTAGAACACACCTTTTCACCAGCAGAAGTTGACCATTAGGGTAGTGATATTATTTTGGTCGTAGCAACGTAAGAAAATCTACTAGGGCAAAGAAGTGTTCTGATTTGTGTAGACTGAAAGCATGGATCCTCAAAGGATTTAATTAAATATATGTCTTGTCTCTCTTTTCACACACACACACACACACACACACACACACACACACACACATACACACTGACATTAGAATTGAGATAAGGAATTACCTTACTTTTCTATTTGTCTCCCAAAGGCTTAGTCATGAATAGCCAATAAATACTTGTTTAGCACATAGGGAATGCTTAATTAATTGAACAAGGGTAGCTAGGTAGTAAGTATAGTGAATAGAGTGCCAGGCCTGAAGTCAGGAAGACTCATCTTCCTGAATTCAAATCCAGCCTCAGACACTTACTAGCTGTGTGACCCTGAGTAAGTCACTTCACCCTGTTTGCCTCAGTTCTTCATCTGTAAAATGAACTGGAGAAGGAATGGCAAACCACTCCATTGCCTTTGCCAAGAAAACCCCAAATGTGCCAGAAATAACAGAAGAACAACAATTAGTCAAATATTTTCATTTCTTCATTTGTTCTTCCACTCATTATGAGATTCTAAGTGCAGCATCTACTTCTGTATATATCTCCCAGGGCTTCCTATTAGTGCCTTACCCATTATTTGATAAGGACTTGGTGAATGAATGATATGTGCCAAAATGGGTTGTCAACCCTTGCTAAGATAAGATAATGTGAAAGTAAGGTCTATAGAAAGAAAAGGTCTTCTAAAAAAAAAAAAGCACTATTATACCTGATGAGTGTTGTCATGAAATTGCCATTAATCAATCAACAAGCATTTATTAAGTGGTTACTCAGTGCCAGATATTATGCAAGTCATTGGGGATCCATATAAAAAGTGAGACATCAATGACATTTATAGTAACATTAATGGAGCCTGTACTTGTACTGTACAGGGATTCCTAATTTGTCAACAACTCCTTTGTTAGTTCTCAAATCTTGTCTAGGATTCAAGGTGACTTATGGAGCATAGGAAACTTCCATAAACTTCCAAGATCCTTTTCCACTAAGGAACATTATAATCAAATCTTGCTTGGAAACATCATATCCTCACTGTCATTAAAAATATGACCCAGTCTCTATTGGGCTTATATGTTATATATGGTCTTTGTGTTAACTATGTATCTTTAGATATCAGTGTAAATTTTTACTGTTTTTCAGGATGGTTGCTGTATAGTTGGGGAAGGAAGCTCTTTGCAGGACAGAGACCCTTTGTGGGTGGTCCAAGAGCTCTGTCAACAGGATAGGAAGCTCTTCTGGTTATATCCAGGCTTTCCTCTTTTTCCTTCATGCAACTCAGGTTTAGATTTTGGTCTGCATTTTTCCTTTTTGACATTTCATGGCATAGTCAGTTCAAGGGCTAAAAGGTCCATCACAGACACAGATTGTGGCTTTGCCAAAGCAAACAGAGGCCCCAGTTCCTCTACCTTGCCAAACATCCCATACAGCTTCAGGGTTCCAACACAAATGATTTCAATTCATATTAGGTCCACTGGTTTTGTAGAATATTTTCTGCAGAGTATTTCAAATGAATGGAACTCATTTTCCAATGGAATAGGTATAATCAAGTGAGAGATTTCAGTGGCTCTGGGAGAATAGCAATCAGCCCAGATGCCTAAATCTAATCATACTTCTCCTCATCCATCCTTCTTGTTTGATTTCAACCATAAACATAATGAACTAGGAGAGTTTGTGATTGACTGGCAAGAGAATTCCTTGTCATTGCTGTTCGTAGCCACATAATTCTCAACAGAAAGTCATCAGAGACCTATGAAAATTCTGCAACCAGAACCAAACTACCAAGTAGAGGGGTTTTATTTTATTTTATTTTTTTTGTGATTTTTTTT
>CM053580.1:321881996-321936531 GCA_028627135.1 Pseudochirops cupreus | reverse complement strand
GGGGGGGGTAGGGGAAAGATGGGGAGAAAATCTGTAACTCAAAATCTCGTGGAAATGAATGATGTAAACTGAAATAAAATTTAATAAAGAAAAAATGTGTAGAATGAAAAACTCCATACAAAAATTTAATCAAAAACTCAGAGGCTTCTCTAGGTAGGAGCAGAAAGGATTTATTCAGTTCTTGCAAGAAGTGGAGCATCACCTTCACCAGGATAAACCAGTGGAGGGAGGCTGGCTACAGAAAGCAAAACAAGGTTATATAGCCTAACACAGATAACCTCTCCCACTAATCTTGCCCTCATTGGTTGAGAGCTCAGCCTCAGGAATCAACCCAGATACAAGGAGCAAGGAAACAATTTTCAACCAATGAAAACCAATGAAAACTTCTGTTACCTTATTTGGTAGTGAGTGAAAGCAAGGAGGGGTAAGTTTGCAAAAATGAAACTTAGGCCTAGCTGCAGCAGAAGCCTAATTTGAGTTTAGAGCACTGTCTCCATTTTAGGCTATAGTCTGAGAAGTTTTTCACTTCTCTCACACAAAAAGAATCCTCTTTTTCATAAGAACTGTTGGCAAAACTGGAAAACAATCTGGCAGAAATTAGATTTAGACGAACATCTTATACCATATTTCATAGTAAATTCAAAATGAATACATGACCTGAATATTAAAGATCATGCCATAAAACAACTAGTAGAGAAGCAAACGATGTGCTTTCTCCAGCTATCTGCAGAAAGTAGTCTTAGCCAAAAACAGGAGAGAGATAATTACAAAAGATAAAACATAATTTTGAGTACTTGAAATTGAAAAGCTTCTGCAGAAACATTCATTCGTATAGGATAAAAAGTGAAGCTGTCAAATTGGGAAAACCTTTGAATCAAATTTTTCTGTTGTGTTTAGTATCTAAGATATATAAAGACAACTAACAGAAATAGATGACCAGAAGTCATTCTCCAATGGCTAAGTGGTCAAAGATATGAAAAAAAATAATTCTTAAACTAAGAACTGTTCCAAATCACTAATAATAAGAAAAATATGGATCAAAACAACTCTGAGGTTTCACCTCACACCCAGAAAATTACCAAAGGTAACAAACAATTGAAATAATGAATGTTGGAAGGGTTATGTGAAAATGGAAACACTAATATATAGAAATTGGATCTAAGAATTAGTGTAACTATTTTGGAAATTTATTTAGAATTATTCAAATAAAATGACTGAACTGTTTATATCCTTTGACCTAGAGATTCTACAACTGGATTATACCTCTGTAAGGAGGAAAACGATAAAAATTAAGTTTTCATGTCCACCAAAATATCTATAGCAACACCTTCTGTGGTAATAAAGTACTGGACACATCACCTATGGATGACTCAATAAATAATGGCATACACACATGTGTGTATATATGTATATATGTGTGTTTATGTATATGTTATATGAATACATGCGTGTATTATATGTACATATGCATATATGCTTGTAATATATCCATATATCATAGGAATATACATATATATTATATGAATATTACTGTTCTATAAGAAATGAAAAGCATGATGGAAATGGAGAAGCATAGAAAGACTTACATGAACTGATTGTAAGTGAATTGAGATAAGAAAAGAGAATGGCCATTGACTACAGTAGCAATATATAAAGGTTTCCTTAATCCTTTATTCCAGCCTCTCATTTTACAGAGGAGGAAACTAAAGCCCAGAGACTTGGCTAAGGTCACTGGCAAAGTCTAGATTTGAACCGAGGTGCTCTGGTTCTAATTCCACCTAGAAAGCTAGACACTTCAACGCTGAACAATGCTGCCCCTTATTCAGGTTCCTTTTGACCCTCTATTTAAGGAACAAAGAACAGAAAGGAGAAAATGAGTATGGAATTAGGAAGATGGGAAACCAAATCCTTTTTCCACACCTGCTTCTCTGACGCACTCACTATGACTCAGAAATGAGGTAAGCAGTTGAGAAAATATTTCTCTCTTCACTGAACTCTTAGAGACAGGGGACAAGTTGTTGACACCTTCCCTATCTCTAATTCATATTTGACCTTATTCCCTTACGATATTAATTTGGGGCTGAACTTTTGGCCTCTGACAAACCCTTGTTAATAAATTTCCCTACATCCCCGCCACATGGGGCAAAGAACCATAAGCAAAAAAAGAGCTAAGCATATTGAAAGGAGGTTCTGAGGTTTTCATATTAAATGGCATCTCCTTAAATGTGGACTTATATGCCTTCTATCTTATTAAATCTCTCCTCCTTGAGTAAAGTTCATTGTCAGGTGTAGACCTGCCAGATGCCAAGATTCCACGGCAACATGGTACTTCAGTGTTTGATACCAAGGATATTATCATGCCTAATCAATAATGTCACTGCCTTGTCCATGTTAATATTTACATTATTGCCTATCTGTTCAATCATTTGATTCTGTCCAACATCAGTCAACAGCCATTTATTAAGGTGTATGTTGACGATATTGAATTTTCATACTACTTAATTCATTTCTCTTTCCGTTTTTAAAACCTAAGAGAGGATGAGCCATTTTCTGTTCTGGCATTCTTGAGGAAATGTTATAGGCACTAGACCTGTGATTTCATAGATATAAAGAAATTCCAGGAGTGGATACTCCCTACCAGTATACTGAGGTACCTTCTCTGAAACGTATAGCCTTGGAGAGGTGCCTAGAGCTCTGAAAGACTGTGACTTGTCCAAGGTCTCAAAGTCAGAAATAGCACTTGAATGAAGATATTCCTAGCTGTAAGGCCAGGTGCCTGTCTATTGGACAATGATACTTCTCAGTAACTTACTTACTACAAATAAATTCAGGGGGATTTATTCAAATGTCCTTGAGGTGATCTTAGCAGAATTCCTGATTGTTCTTTCCTGCTCAGCCAACCCATTGCTTGGGGGTCATGATGGTTTCTGATATATCTCACTGCCATTAAAATTGATCCCATGTGACAAAGGGATCAATGGAGAAACAAAAATAATGCATAAAAACAGATTGTGTAAAACCAGCATTATAATATTGGTCAGTAAGAAAGTGACACATTTTTCTTTCAAATGAGATAAATTTATATTAAAAAAACAATCATAAATTCAGCCCTCCAGAGATGTTTTCCACCTCCACAACAATATTCATTTAGGTGGGGAAAAATTATTTTGACGAGTTCATTGGGTTTTTATCTTTTCAAAATCACTAGCCAAATTTTCCTCCTTTGTATTATAAGGGAGCTGAATTTTTATTTAATGACAACATGAAACTTTTCACATTTAAAGACTGAATATTAGCCTATAACTTTGGCCTGTCATGTGCATAGGCTTATCTGAGAAACTTTGTCAATAGCACATAACTTATTTATGAATGAGTTGTATATGGAGTTGTAGAACCCCAGGCTGGGGAAATTACTATGATGTCAGGCCACAAGGCACTTTCTAGGGACTGAATGACTCAGCTATTGCCACCACCTTTGAAAAATGTAAAAAGGACCAGGTAAATGCAAAATTAAAACCAGTTGTGGTTTGGATTCAAGTCTTGCATCTTTTCTAAAGTGAGCATTTAAAAGCTTGCTTGGTGCAAGTATTAAATGAGAAGCTCATAAAGCACTTAGCACAGTGGCTAGTATATGTAAGCATTTCATAAATATTTATTTCCTTCCTTCCTTTATTCCTTCCTTATCCTTCCTTTCTTCCTTCCTTCCTTCCTTCTTTTCTTCCTCCTTTCCTTCCATAGAGTAATGGGAAGCAGAAAAACATGTAGATATGGTCTCTTTGTTTCATTCTTTGAACTTTCCTTGTGCCTTTGACAAAGTATCCATATCTTAAGTAAGAGAAACTTACTGGTAGATGGCATCAGTTTTGAAATGTGAGTGCACTGCCTTTCTAAGTATAGATCCTAGAAGTATATAGAAGTATATAGGCATTTGTTTATCTTCACTCATGTATGGAATGATAATATTTTCATATATGCCTGAGAAAGCTGATTTGGGGTAAAAGAAAAAAAGAGAAAAAAGAATTTCATAGACTTCTTAAGCCTATGGCTGCATGTGTTATGTTAAAATATCATCCTGATTTGGGTACAAGCATATAAGCACCAGGTTGAGGGTCAAATTTTGCAACCACCCAAGAAGTGAAGTGTCTCACTGCCATTAAATATGTGGGACAATCATTCTGGGAAAAGAGGAAAAAAATGCATAAAAACAGACTGCAAAATCAGCAATATAACATTGAAAGTGGCCCATTTTTTTCAAAGCAGTTGAATTCATATTTAAAAAATCATAAACATAATACTACACATCAAACATATAACACTTCAACTCTCTACAACTCCATTTAATGAATTTGAACCCATAAAATATGCATTGTGGTCTGAAAATATAAACTATGTATAATTCCTGCATTTTTCTATTGATATAGGCTTATATCTATACCCTGTTCATGGAGAATCAATGTACATGAACATTTATATGTATGTTTTTAAAAAAAGATTGTGTATTCTCTGCTTCTTCAATTTAGTTCACCAGATATACATTAATTCTGAAATAAATAAGCAGTTCAGATCTATGATTTTTATTGTTAATCTTTTTATTTGATTTGTTATAATCTGATAATAATGCACTGAAGTCTTCTATTATTCTGTTTTGCTTTATTCTGCTTACATAATTATATCTTTCTTTTATGAATTGAATTGTCAAGTTGATAATTGATACATGTTTGTTATTCCCCTTTGATTCACCATATTGTAATGCTCTTGTTTTTCCTCAGTGTTTTCTAGTTACAGATCCACTTTATCAAATAAAATTATTACTACTATTCCTGTTGAACTTACAGTTACATGATAGAATTTATCAAACTCAAGTAGAAGTGGATACCTGTGGGTTGCATATTTACTAGAAAACCCCACAAATTAGCTTTATCTATATTTTATTGTATTTTTAAAATTTTGTTAAACATTTTACAATTATATTTCAATATGTTTCAAGCTGGAATTAGAAATTTGTGGTCCATGGGCCTTGAATTTGATGCTTCAGATTTCAATCAACCTCAATTTTAATCTATCTATACCTTCTTACATTAAAAGTGTTATTTTATAAGCAACAGAATGAAGGACTGAGTTTCTGGATCTATTTCATAATTCTTTTAATTTCAGAGGGTGAATTGGGACAATACACAATTATTTTAATGATAAGTAAATTTTATTGGACTCATTTTGATGTTGCCTAGAGGTAGTAAAATCCATCTTAATCATCTCTATTTCAACAATTAAAACTAGGAGACAATACAACTTATATTTCTGTTTTTAAACTATGAGTTCTTATGCTTTCATGAGTTTTAACTCCTGTTTTATAATAGATAAGTAATTTTCATCTTGGATTCCTTTTCCCTCATCCTTATATTTTGTTGCTATATTTTTATTATTTGGGTTAATCAACTTTTAATTAGTAGATGCATTTTAGCGTTCTTTATATTTTTGAGATTTTCATAATATGCATTTAATACAATTGCTAATGTGATTTTTTTTCTATCACAGTTCTAAAATGGAATTACATACCCAATTTTAAAATTGTGTGTGTGTGTGTGTGTGTGTGTGTGTGGGTGGGTGTGTGGGTGTGTGGGTGTGGGTGTGAAAAGTAATATATTTGTTCCAGGTTAGTGATTCTGTAAAGAATTCCCAGTGAGAAAATTGCTTCTACCAATGTGGATCTGCAGCTGTTCTACAACTTGGAGTCTTAGAGAGCTGCCTGGAATACCAAACAGTTAAATCACTTGGTCAAAGTCACATAGCTGATACACACCAGAAGTGATACTTGAACACAGATCTTCCTGTCACTGAGGTCATTTCTACATCTACATGCTACCTCCCATTTATATATATATGTGTGTATACATAACAACCAACCTCAATTTTAATCTATCTATACCGTTTTACATTAAAAGTGTTATTTTATACATACACATATGCATATATACATATGTGTGTCTGTTTGTGTGTGTGTATGTGGTGTGTGTATGAACAAATACTGAATTTTTATTTCCTTGATAGAGAGCAGTGCCAAATAAGAAAAGTCCCTCTGCTGATGGGGGTCAGCACTTTCTTTGCAACTGATAGTCTTAAAGAGTTGCATAGAGAACTGAGAGGCCGTGACTTGCACAGGGTCACACAATGTATATCAGAGACAAGAACTGAAGCCAGATTTTCTGACTCTGAGGTCAGCACCATATCCATTACACCAAACTGTATTCATATACCTAGCTAAATGAATTCAAACAATTCACAATTACTTTAGTAAGTAATCAATTTGATTTCCAACATTTTAATAACAATTAATTTTATAAGCAATTTAAATTAAATGCTAATTTAATAAGTACTAATTATATTAAGAATAAATAATTAATTGTAGAGGGATTTTTCTCATCCACATACACATGATGGTATATGATACATAATTTTATCTATAAACATTAGCAAACTTAAATTGTGCTATTATTTTTAATTAATCATGTCGTTCTGTGAGGTGAGAGTTTCTCTGCTACTGCTTATAAAAATTTCTTTAGCTATGGATTTTTGTTGATAAGTTCTTTGAGATCTTGTTCATCTTTGAAGCAAATTCTTCAGTTTTCAACTGACATAGTCACGTTTATAGGGTATATAATTTTGGGGTCCAATTCCATTGTTTAAAGATTTGCATATTTTTGTTCATCTTTGATGTTTTTTTTCTAGTTTTTGTAAAGCCAAATGTTACTCTGATTGCTATTTTTAAAATGTAATTTAATTTGTCTTTTTGTTGTTGTTACTTGGAGAACATTTTTCTTGACTTTGTAACTCTGTGGTTTATCAATTACACACCTTGGTGAATTGCAGTTAGGATTTTTCTGGAATGGAGTCCTTTATATTCTTTCTATTTGGAGGGAATGTTGTCTAATCTTGCTTAGAATGGAAAATTTCCCTTAATTAATTTCTTGAATAAAATGTTTAGATTTCTTTTTGCTTTGTAATGTCTTATAGAATTCCAATTACTTGAGTCTTCATACTTCTTGCTTTGTCTTCCAAATGTTATTTTGTGCTGAAAAATCATTAGTTTGTTTTTTCTGTTCTGTTACATCCTGGCTTTATTTTTCAATTTTGTTTTTTGTTCATTGTTGACCTTTGTTCAGTTTATTCTTTTATTTGGAGTTTCCATTGATAATTTTTTTAGTTTTAGGACTTTATTTTATAATTTCCCTAATTGTTCCTTCACTTTTACAAACCAAAGTAGAGTTTTCCTACAATTCCTTTAATATGTTTAGTACCCAAATTTTCATTTGGCGTTTTTTATGTTTCATTCATAGGGCCTCAACATGTATCTCTGAAGAAAGTTTATCTCTTAGGTACTTTATATTAAACAATTTCTGTATTGTTTTACAAATTAAAATTGTTAATAATAATTTTTCTTTTTAAATAATAAAGGATAAAATAGACCAGGACAAGCAAACTGGTGTGACCAGGATTTGCTGCTATGTGGTAGTGTTCTACACAAGAAGTGTTGGTGTTACTCAAGGCCATGAATAGAACCAGGTACTTCCTGAGGTGGGAAGGAGCTATGGGATACCCATAGTAGCCATTATGAATATGCATGCATATATTCAGGGTAAGTTTGCAAAATATAATAAACTCTCTTCCTCAGAGGCAAAACTAAAATATTTCCATGGAACATCGTTAGGATACCAGGAGGTAAGATTTAACAGGGTACTCATCACTAATCCAGAGAGCGCTGACATCTTAAACTTTCTTTCTGTCAGGTCTCCCCACAAACAAGTTTCCCTAGGCAAATTCCTCCCGCTGCCCACTCACAGCTTGCTTCTTTCTCATCTCTTCCTCACTCTCTGCTCTTGCTGTTTCTATCTTCCTCGGGCAAGCTCCTCCCACACAGAGCTCCTTGTGCCACAGGCCATATGTGACCCAGGCTCCATGGGACCCAGCCTTGATGTGACCTAGATGCCATGTGATCTAGGCTCCATGTGACCCAGGCTCCATGTGATCACAGGCTCCATGTGATCCAGGCTCCATGTAATCACAGGCTCCATGTGATCATAGACTCCATGTGACCCAGCCTTGATGTGACCTGGATGCTATGTGATCTAGGCTCCATTTGACCCAGCCTCCATGTGATCCAGATGCCATGTGACCCAGGCTCCATGTGACTCAGACTCCATGTGATCACAGGCTCCATGTGACCCAGGCTCCATGTGTTAGGTCTATTAATGGTCTGGGAAGATCTTCCTATTTCATTAACATTACAGAAAGGAGAAAGGGAAAAGTGAGCAATCAGTTTAGTTTTAGGGATCACCACAAATTCTTTTCCTTTTTTTTTTTCTATTTCTGTTTTTCTCCTTTCTTTTTGGTAGCATTGGAGGTAAGGGATGTTTCTTGAGCATAATCTAGTTGGTTCAGTGTATACAGTGCTAGAATTGTAGTCAGGAAGACCTGAGTTCAAATCCAGCCTCAGACACTAACTTTATGACACTGGGCAAGTCGTTGGACCTTTCATCTATAAAATGTGTCTAATAATTGGGGTTAAGTGACTTGTTCAGGGTTACACAGTAATTATCTAAAGTTGGATTTGAACTCAGATCATTTGGACTCCAGGGCTGGTGCTCTATTCACTGTTCCAGCTAGCTGCCCTGTATCTAATATAAAGCACCTACCTTAAGGGCATTATAAGGTTCAAATGCAATAATATAAGTAAAAATTCTTGCAAACTTTAAAGCCATGCTTGTTGTTGATATTGTTGTTGTAGGGATTTGGGCTCAACTGACTGTTCTTGCTTCCTACTGTTCATCCTTCATACCAGACAGAATCAGAGCAATTCCTTAATCTCTGCTACTCTTTTTTTCTCTTCAGATGTCATTTCCCAAGTGTCAAGACTTGGCTTCTGTCACTTCATTTCTCCAACCCCCACTTTTATATAACATAACTTCGGGATGATATTTTAAACCTAAAAATTCATAATAGGTACCACTCCCTACACACATGAGGACCTAGCAGGACACTAAGAACAGGTGATAGATTCCTCCCCACGGCCTCAAAATATCTGTTAGTCCTACTTTCTAAACTGAATCCAATCAGCAAAAAGTTAATGACTACTAAAATGCATTCAGCCAAGGCCAGGTCATAACTTAGTGAGTATTTGATGTGAAATCTAGTCTATCTAAGAAGCTAGTTTCACATGTAAAAATAGGAAGCCACAATAAGGACCAGCACTGTGTGTAGGTGATGTGCTTTAATTGATGGCACGTGAACGGTACCTTATAAAGTCCTCCTGCTTCTCCCCAAATCACCACACTTCTGCCAAGTTTTCCCCAGAAATATTTAATATGATGTCTAAAATTTCACTAAAGATTTGTTCTCTAAGGTTAGGACATTTGTCTCACTGCAATTAAAGGATGCCCCCCTCCCCCGGAATAAAAAGCACTCCAGAAAAAACAGAGAAAAACAGAATTACATAAAACAATTTTCAATAGAACTAACACTCTTCTTTCCAGTGTCATCATTTCAGTGCAAATAAACCCAGGAGGATAACATATTAACCTATTCTAAGACATCAGAACATTAATGTGAATGAGTGTACCTTTAAGCACCACAGCTGACAGAAACTAGGTCACTAGATGGGTGGAGACATTGATGAGTGTGAGGAACTGGCCCTGGGAGGCTGGCCCTGAGTGGACTGCCATGATGGACAGCAAGAGGAAACTAAGAACTCCGAAGATGAGAGGAAGGATAGAAATTTAGTGATGGGGTTTCTACAAGGGGAAGTAAAAAAATCTCCAGATTTAAACATGAGACTATATTGTGAGCCCCCAGTGACGTAGAAAGTTGAACTGCATTCTCACTGGCCCAAGTTCATTTCCCAGGCAGGGTACCCTCGATGGGAAGGGAGAAGAGCAATGGAATTATCTAGCCAGTAAAGGAAGAAAGATGAGCTAAATCCTGAAGAAACCAAAGAAAGGATAAAAGAGATAGAGGGAGCTGATAGGTTTCAAGGCCACACTCCAGTTGAGGTTTTTGTTGTTTGTCCTTTGCTCTCTAAGAGGACCATGACATCAGGGAGGTGAAGCCATGACATGCAAGTGAATTGGATTTAAGAGAGGGGGGACTGGACAAAGTCACTAGCCTCACTTTCTCTTCTGGAGTCATCTGTGTCTAGTGGCAAAATGTAGATCAGGATAACTAGACATGGCCCTGGGTGCAGTGGGAGACCTTGGCCTTTTTAAGCTAAGGGTTTGATTGAGGCAGCACCCATTCAGTGATTAAGGCTAGGTAAGAAATGAGGCAGAGAATAGCCTCTTTACCTAATCAGTTGGGGCAAAGAAAATGAAAAGAAGTTACTGAATTCATTAGCACTGCAGTTGGGCAGAGAGGAAAGGGCAAAGAGATGTCTGCATAGTCACTGCTAAGAGAGTTATAATTAGCAGAATTTACAGTATTAAATGAGTGACCTAAAATGGTTCATGATTAATAGAGTCACCAAGAGGTTTAAGGTAAAATATGACCTTGAATATTGCATTTATTATATAACCATAATAAGGAATGATTCTGTTAATAAAATAAAGGTGAAAGCTCGAGGGTATGGAAGTGGAGACAAGATTATTTGGGGGATCAATTTCTCACAATATTTACTCATTCAATAAGTGCCTATTCTGTTCCAAATGCTATACTAGGCACTGTGTATATGAAGATAAAAACAAACCAATCTCTGCCCTCAAGAAGCATACATTCTTTTAGTAAGTGGGATAAGCAGCATGTACACAGAAAACAAAATGTAAAACATATGCAAAATGATTTTTAAGAAAAGGGTACTAGTAACTTGGGGGAGGGGTCAGGATAGGTTTACTGTAAGAGATGGCAAGTCAATAAACATTGATTTAATTAATTTAATACTATTTGTAAGTCACATTTACAGAGCTCTTACTGTTTGTAAGTCACTGTGCTAAGCACTGAATATGGGGGGGCAGGGAAGAAGGCAAAAACGATCCATCTCCGCATGGAGCTCCCATTCGAATGGAATAGAAAATGTAGAAACAATTCTTACAAATTGGAAATAACTCATATAGAAGGCACTGACATAGTGGAGGGGCAAGAGAGGGGGGAATTCTAAGGGGGGACTGAGAAAGGCTCTTGTGGAAGGTAGGATTTAATCATTTAATCTAGATCTTAAAGGAAGCCAGGGAAACCAGGAGGCTGAGATGAGGAGGGAGAGCTTTCCAGACACGATGGACAGCCAGTGAAAAGGCATGAAGGGGGCATAAAAGAAAAGCTCAGTATTGCATTCTCAAGGATTTGCCTACAAATATTCAGCTTCCATTTTCTTCTCTCTCACTAGTGTTATTAGTTAACTGTCTTTGACTTGTGACTTTACTGGTACAGGTAACTCCCAGTAGAGAAACTCCCTCCATCAATTCAGATTAAGATCGGTTTCTTACAGAAAGTGCCTGGGCACTGAAACTTTAAGTTAATTGTTCATGGTAATAACAATAATAATAATAATAAGTAACATTTATATAGAAATTACTATGTGTCAGGCACTGTGCTAAGTGCCATACAATTATTATCTCATTTAATCCTAACAACAACTGTGGGAGGTAAGTGTTATCATCTCCATTTTACAAGTGAGGAAACTGAGGCAAACAGAGGTTAAGTGACTTGCCCAGGGTCACATGCCAAGTAAATATCTGAAGCCAGATTTAAACTCAAGTCTTCCTGATCCCTTTAGGGCAGTTAGAGGGCTCAGGGGATAGAGTGCTGAGCATACAGTCAGGAAAGCAGTAGTTCGTGATCTTAGAAAACCACTTAACCTAAGTTTGCCTTAATCTATTGGGGAAGGAAATGGCAAACCACTCCAATATCTTTGCCAAGGAAGCCCCATGGACAGTATGATCCTTAAGGGTCACAAAGAGTTAGACATGACTAAACAACCTCCTAACTCCAGACCCAGGAAAGTTCTTCCAGAGGCGCAAACCGAAGGCATAATAGTTCTATCCCTGGAAGGTACCTAGTGGCCCTGCCTTTTAGATATACACAATTCTGTTTCTTTCCTTTTAAAAATAGTATAAAAGAAGAAAAACAATCATTTTATCCCCTTCAAATTCCTTCCAACTCTCCTGTAGCAGTGTGATAACAAAGTGCCAAGGGCAGCATGATACACTCCACCTCTCATCTCACCAGAGGCACATATTGTAGGGAGGAATTATGATGGACTCTTGATGGGTTCGTTTTTCCATTGCTCTGGGGGCTCTCTCATGGTTATAACTCATGACAACTTGAATCTCATTTCCTGCCCAGCACTGACTGCAGCAGCTCTGTGCTTGACGGTTTTACATTTCAAAATGTATTCATTCAAGAAGCCAAGGCTCACTTGGGATGAGGGTGAGCCAGAGTCTCTGAAAGGCAGAAAACTCCCCAGGGTCAAGGCATCCAAAGAAAGAAGGCTCAAGACCAGAGGGAAGAGGGAAGCTGTGAGGCTGGGTTTGGGTGTGAGAGGAATACAAACTGAAGAGATAAACAATCCTGGAGCAGGCGATGCAAATTTTCTTTTATTTTCATTGCTTCTTTTTCAAACCTCCAGTGGCACAAATGGAAAAGATTTGGAGGGGGAAATGACGGGGGAAAAAAATACCTGTGAATAGAGATCACTTTCAATCAAGTCTTTGCTTCCCATAAATGTCCATGATCTGCATACTGACAAGGTCAGAAGTAGAGAAGAGACTAGGGATCCTGACACCTGGGGCAAATTAATGGTGGGGGAACAGTGGCTCAAAGGAGAACCTGGGAACAAAAGGATACACCAGCAATTACAACCAACTCTGGTTGTAATTAAGTCCAGGGAGGTGGAACCAGTCCCCCAGTGGGTCCCTGCACCCTTTCAGGAGACAGAAGAAGAGGGGAATGGCAGTGCCAAGAAGATGACCCCCAGCTTCTAGGCTGCAACAAAAAGCATTGTGCAGTCACTTTGGGGAGGAAGCCTGTTGTTTACCCCCAAGGGCTGCCCCCATATCAGGCCCCTGGTGAACCCCAGTTCTATGCATTCTCCCCCTTAGCCTCTATCCCTGAGCCCCACTCCCAATTCCGCCCCCTCACAACCATTATCTGCATTTATGAGGGGAAAGGGAAAAACTGGCAAAAAGCTGAAAGAAAGATCATTTTCAGCTCCAACACTCTAAGCTTCTAGAATATGATAAAATGCTATCCTCATTTTCTGAATAATTTTGGCTGTAGAACTGTATGGACATGAAGGAGAGGAACCTGGGAACAAAAGGATACACCAGCAGGACTGCAGGACTGGCAGGGGATAGGGGAAGCTCAACGACTTTGGGTAGCTGCTTTTTGCACGTGCACATAAACACATACAGAGCTAGCATCACCAAAAAAAAAACCAAAAACAAAAAAACCTGAATTACAGAGCACAAGAAACAGAGGTAAAGATAACAGATGTTACTTCTCTGAACACATATGCCTTTAACTTTTTCTTATCTTTTTCATCACACTGGGGATAAGAGGCAAGATCCAGTCATTATGCACAAGCAATTACAACGATTACTTTTGCTTTCTCAAGGGGATAAACTCTTACTCATTCTTCCTGCAAAACTACTTAAATTCAATCTAAGACCAGAACGCTCCTCAGAAACAAGAACAAGAATTTCTAAAATGGAAACTACATATATGTCAGGCACTTAGTGATTGCGCCTTAGAGACCCAAAGACAAAAATAATACAGTCCCTGTCCTCAAGGAGCTTATAGTCCAATAGGATGGAAACTACATGTATATAGACAAATAAAAACAAAACACATGGAAAGAAAATATAATTTCATTTTAGGGAGTAGTAGAGCACAAATGATTCAATAGTCAATTCAATTCAATAAGTACGTATTAAGTTCCTACTAAGGAACTAAGGGGAAGGCACTGTGCTAGGGGCTAGGGATACAAAACGAAAAACAAAACAATCCCCGACCTCAAGAAGCTTACATTCTAACTGGGGGAAGCAAGTGAGAAAAGGCTTACATAGGAGATGGTACTTGAGCAGGGTTGTATTAGTGAGAAAGTGTTGGACCTAGGGTTAACATAATTGGTTCTTAGAATGGTTCAGATTGGATAAAATTTAGGTGAGTCTGTGACAAAACTGGCACCCAAAGAACCTCCCAGAAGATCACCAGACCCATCCATGGACAATGAATTTTATTATTTTCTCTAGGGATAACAAAAGAAATTTTTCCTCTGAGAACTAAACTTCTGTAATAAAAGCACTTTCTTTTTTACTTATCCTGAGCTGATCCTCCCCAGTAGCATTTAATACGATAGAAGCTACAAAATGAGATAGATTTATTACAGTGCAGAGGATACTTAGGTTACAAACTGCACACAAAATAGGAAAAAGACAGGGACATGCCATTCCACAATTCAGTTAGCATAAATGGCTCTAAGCATTTCTCAATTTCTCCCAGGATCTCCCTACATCATCCTCTATACTTATCCCTCTCTACCCCAAAAAACATAATCACACATATGCAGATTAAATCCAATTTCATTTCAGGGTAGAGTCCTAGTGATTCAATATTCAATTTGATTCAATAAGCATTTATTCAGTTTCTACTAAGGGGAAGGCACTGTGTTAGGTGTTAGGGGTGCAAAGCCAAAAGCAAGACAGTTCCTGACCTCAAGAAGCTTATATTCTAATTAGGGGAAAGGGTTGAGGAAAAGTCAAGCACCAAGCTACTTTTCATTTCTCACAGCATCCTAGGTCACTGCAAAGCCATAATATTCATAAATAAGCTCCCTGATCCTCTCACTGTTTCAACCCCAAGCTTCTCTCCTTGCAAGTGCCTGATCACCAGGCAATGTTTACAAACTCGGAATTTCTTTTAACTAATTTATCTTCTCAATACTCTCTGGGATCTCCTAGAGGCCAATGCATAGCAGCCAAAGACAGGGAGCCCAAGTCTTTTAGAAAGTTGGGAGATCCTAGACCAAAAGGACACCTAATCTGCCTGTAAGTTGCTAATTCTTTAATTAAAGGGAATGTGTGTGTGTGTGTGTGTGTGAGTGTGTGTGTAATTTTTACATGTATCCTTAGGTGAAATTCATGAAAAATGCCATATACTCTTAGATCTTTTGCAAAACAAGCATTGGAATCATCCATTCCCTTCACTAATCAGAACATCATTCATTCATTCATTTAATGAGCCTTTATTAAGCAATAAATGGGGAGTACTGTAACCCTCATCCCTAAATAGTCAAGTTATTGATGACCAAACGATAAAAAAGTTATCACCAACAATCTGGCACTCTCAAATGGTTCAATATGAGAAACATGGATATGGTCTTTATCAGTGGAAATAATCCTAAAGAAGATATATCTCTCCAACATCAGCCTTTTCTACCCTCTACACTTGCCATCCATAATACTGGGCTTTCCATCTGTCCTGTAACTGAATGCTCCTATGCTCGTTCTCTCCCCCGTTGGAATTTGAGTTCTTTGAAAGTAGGCATTGTCGTGACACTGACCGTTTGTATCCTCAGAGCTCAACACAGTGATTTTACACAGTAAGCACTTAATAAATGCTTTTTCATTTGGTTCATTTACTTTCTATGTGCAAAGTGCTGTGCCAGACCCTGGGACTATAAAGAGAAAAACAAGATAGTAGGAGCTTTCATGGCACTCAAGTTCTACTGAATATGTGTGTGTCCCTTAGCAACAGGGAAGCATTGCACTCTTTTATCAGGTCATTGTCATTCTGCGAAATTGATTGTTGTTCCTCTCTTCTACCTCCTACCCTGATTATGGATCAATAAAATCAATGCATTTAGCTGCATAGTTTCCCCTGATTTATGCAGTCATCTCCTCTCTTAAAAAAATTCTGATATCTAATCCCCACCTGACTCCCCAGAGTCTTGAGCATTCCTGCTTTGACTAGGGACAGAGTGAGAGGAGAAGAAAGAAGCAGGTGCCCTCTTCACAGGAGCATTTCCTGTCTGTGGTAGGAACACCATTTTATGTGAGCCTTCAAGGAAAACAAATGATTGAAAATCCACAAGGGATCCTTAAGGGCATGAGAAAGAAGCCTCAGTCCCAGTGCATATGGAGTGGTAGTTTCACAGGCTACCCTGAGTGCAGTGAATGTACCAGCAAGAAAGGATTGTCAGCATTTATAGTGGGAATGTGTTCTTGGTGTGAACAGGATAGGTGTTTGGAGGGAGAATAATTCCAGTGGGTAAAAATTTGAAAGTCTCCTTAGAAAATGAATCAGTGCAGGTAAGGGAAGAGGCTGAGTGCCCTGAAATTGAGAGCAGAGGAAATACAGAAACTATGTAGACAGGGGCTAGGTTTATGACCCGGTGGCAAGTAGCCTTTCCCCATGTAGTCTATGGCAGCATTACGTAAGCAATGATGAATTAATTAAACAATTAATTAAAGTTGTACTCTTTCATTCTGTCTAAACATTGACTGAATTATAGGCATTAAAGTGTGTTCCTAGTTTCCATCTTGGAAAGAGAGTGTCCATTGGGTGAGAAGGAACCAGAATGACCTTGGACACTGTGTGAGCTGACACAGAAAAGTAATATGGTATGGTTGATTGAGAGTCAGAATACCTGAATTCAAAACGCAGCTCTAGCTATGTAACCACGCACCAATCACTTAACACCTCAGAATTTTAGATTCCTAATCAGTAACACTGAAATGAAAAATATTCACACTCACTTCCTCACAATTTTGCTTCAGTTAAAAAAGAAACACATTAAATCCTAAAATATTATGTGCATGTATATATATATATATATACACAAATATATATCTTACAATGATGTCTATGTAAAGTATATATGTATAAATCTTAAAATGCTACACATGTACTTCAAAGTGCTATGTTTACATTTAAACACACATGTACATATACTATTATAATTCTCATCACCTTTAGAGAAATAATAAGGACTTATAACAGTGCAGTCTACATTGTGCCCAGTACATCAAAATTGTTATGTTGAGCTATACAATGTGGAGATGAACAGAAGAACTTAACAGATACTATGCTTAAAGTTTTAGGTAAAAATATAAAATACACATTTTCAAAAGACCTGCCAATGGGATGGTTCTTAAGGTTATCTATATATTTTGATGGTATCTATGGCCATAATAACACATCATCACTTCGTCAAGCACACTTTTATGGTCAATCATACACATGCATATCTGCAATCATTTGCTCTTATCACAAGAAAACTCTGAGAAGAAAACAAAAGTACCAATAACCAATTTTGCAGAACGAAAATGGCCTAACAAAAGGGTACAGTGCTCTCCTGTTGCTAAGGGATACATGCTTTTTTTCCCTAACCCTTGTGGGTATTTTTTCTCCTACAATTGCTATTTTTTTTTCTTTAGAATCCCAAAGGAGTTCAGAATCACATTTGTTCGTTCAAAACAGGTAGAAAAACTACTTTCTTTTGCAAATATACTTGAGTCATTTTAGAGAAGCAGATCACTGGGGAATTGCACCGGTAAGAGAGACACAGTCCATCTCTGGTACCCAAGCACAAGATATTATAATTTCAATGAAAATAGATAACAAAAAAAACCTGTCTTCTAGGTCATTGAGAAATATAATCCTAAAAGCCTTGAGCTTGGTGTTTCAAGCCATCAGGTAAAAGTCAGCAGGTAGTACATGAATGTTCATTTCCTCAGTTTCAGAGTCAAATCATCTTACAATTGGAAGGGACCAAGAGGTTATCTAGACCACTGCTCAAACTCAAATAGATGAGGGATAATAATCTGTACATAAGAGTCCCTGTGGGAAACCTACTGACTTAAGTTTTTAAATGTTATATTATCTATTTAAAAAATATTTTATTTACTTTAAAAATCTTTCCCAATTATATTTAAATCTGTTTTGCACCAATTAGGACTGTTGGGAGTGGCATGCAGTCTGCTGGCCATGTGTTTATATCTCTGATCTAGTCCAACCAGTCAAGACTTAACCAAAGTTCCCTCTACAACAGTGGTTCTCAACCTGTGGGTTATGTTCAGTTTGTAACAATGAAAATACATCCTGCATATCAGATATTTATATTACAATTCATAACAGTAGCAAAATTACAGTTATGAAGTAGCAACGAAAATAATTTTATGGTTGGGGGTCACCACGACACGAGGAACTGTATTAAAAGGTCACAGCATTAGGAAGGTTAAGAACCACTGCTCTACAACATTGCAGATGATTGGTCATCCAAGCTTTTTGTGAAATCCTCCAGTTAAAGGGAAAACCACTACTTAAGGAAAAAGTCAGTTTTATTATTTTACCATTTTACTCTCTCCAAATATAAAGAATCTCCCCCCCCCCCTTTATTTCAATCCTAAATTTACCCTTTTCCAACTTGCATTCACTGTGAATTTTGCCCTCTGGAACCAAAAAGAGTAAACCTTTCCTTCTTCCTTTTGATAGCCTTTCAAAGACTTGATGACAATTGTCATATACTTCCCCTCTCCCAGGGTTATAATGGGCAAACCTGAGAACACAGAGTCCCAGCATAGACAATCAATATAGGGACGCCACAATGTAGCATTTCTAGCAGGTCTCCTGAAGAAGGGACAATTATATCCTTTATTTTATTTTCAATCTGTATAGTTTGTGATCTAGACTAGAGCCCTGAATCATTGGTTCTGATCCTCCAGTAAATAAAGAAAGCATGTGGAACTGATGGGGATTACCTATTTTTTTTTTTACATCAGAAGCTATTTTGGTTATCTCTTGGAGAAGTTGAATGCCATGTTGGATCTAAGTTCACAGAAATTTGCACATGAAAAGAAGAGACACATAACAAGATCCCATCCTTTAACTAGCTATGGTAAACTCACTAGTGAGGGCAATATGCTACCAAGCAATCAGTTTCAGCAGTATCCAACCTACTCAGTAGTAATATTCTGTTAAGAAGTGAGGAAAGTGAGCATTGTTCCATCCATCCATGCATCCATCCATCCATCCATCCATCTATTCATTCTACACACTTTTGTATGGGATCCTGTTTTGAGACTGACAGGATGCAAAGAAGACTGAAATACCATCTGTGTCCTTGTGATACTTAGTCTAATAGAGATGCACACACAAATAATTAGAGAGTCAGGCAGAAGAGATGAGGGCAACTAGAGAGGCACAATGATATGCAGGTTAAAGGAATGGAAATATTTTTCCCAAATAAAGGAAATCTGAGAAAGCATTATGGGGGAAGTAGAATTTGAGCTGAGTCTTAAAAGATGGTTAAAAATTAGATGGATAGAGGGGATGGAAGACATTTCAAGTGGAAGAAACTACACGATTAAAAGTATATGAAAGGGGTAAATATGAGGAAGGAACAACATGTAATTCAAACTGGAGCATAAGGTATAGGGTAAGAAACGATGCAATATAAGAATGAAAAGATGGGTTGAAGTCAGATTCTGGAGAACCTTGAAGAAGTTTGGATTCTATACCATAAGCAGAGGGGAGCCATTGAAGATGTGGAATGGAGAATGTTAATATCATCAGAGCACTGTTTTAGGAAGATTACTCTGGAAGTAGTATGTAGTTTGGATTGGAAGAGGTAAAGAGTAAAGACAAGGAGACTCACTAGATTAATCTTATGATAGATTAGGCAAGAGGAAAATAAAGGCCTAGATTAGGATGGTGGCATGGATTAGCAGTGGAAATGTAGAAAAGTGAATGGATTTGAGAGATACTCTAAAGGCAGAATTAGGAGGATGTAAGCAAGTGGTTGGACATGGAGGACAAGGAAGAAGGAAAAATCCAAGAGGATTGTCATGGAAATAGAGAAATCAAGAGGAGGAAAGGACTTTGGAGGGAAGATGATGAGTTTAGCTTGGAATATGTCTAATTTGAGATGAGAAGAAGAAATCAAGATGAATATGTCTAACAGATAGCTTGAAATGTAGGTCTAGAGACCAGAAGGGGGAAGGATGTGTGTATATACATAATTATGATGAATGAGTAGGCAGAGAATAAAAGAACAAGGAGAAGCAGGAAAAGCAGGGTTAGTGAGTAATGCCAAATATAGTCAACGAAGACTGAGAAAAGGCTCTCGAATTTGGTGATTAGGAGGTGACCAAGACCTACTCAAAGTCACACAGATAAAGAGTGGAACAACTAGGATTTGAGCCTGGGTCCTCTGACTCCAGATCTATTATTTTTTTTATTTTTTTGCAATACACTACTTTGCCTCATGGGAAAAAGGTATGCATGAAAATATAGAGATATTTTGAGAGGAGATGGAGGGTTGAGTAAGGCAACAAAGAAAAGAAGAAGAAGAAGAAGAAGAAGAAGAAGAAGAAGAAGAAGAAGAAGAAGAAGAAGAGAAGAGAAGGAGGAGGAGGAGGAAGAGGAGGAAGAGAAAGAAGAGGAGGAAAAAGATGAAGAACAAGGAGGAGAAGGAGGAGGAGGAAGAAGAGGAGAAAAGGAAGAAGTAGCATTTATATAGGAATTTATATCCATAAATGGAGATATGGAAGAGTTGGGGGCCTTAGGGTTAGAGTTTTGAGGAAAGTGGGAAAAGTATGTAACCTTCTCTGCAGAGAATAAGATCATAAGTTGACTAAAGATGTATAAATATATCCAAGGTCTAGACATGAAGGGACACTGGATTAGTGCAGTAGATTGTGAGGTTGAGGTCAAATTGCTACTTAGGACCAATCATCTAGTGATTTAAGAGAAAGCTTTCATCCTGCAATGGGGGAGTCATTTTGTGCTTGGGGCAGGAGGTCCTTCTCCCTCTCTCCTTCCCATACCAATTTCCTTCAGATCTTGGCTTTTTGAGGATGATATACTCTCCCTGTTAACCTCCCATGCTATTTGCTGGTTTTCTTGATCTGCTTTTCTGCTTCTTCAGATACCAGTCAGAAGTTGGAACCTTAATGACCCCTCCATGTTCTTTCTGGTATTATCATTCTATCGTGGTAGTCGACAAAATGCACACTGTACAGCAGGAATTGTCTGAAGTAGACTAGAAGGAAGTATTCATTTTCATCATAAAATAGGAGAAATGCATGGAATCAGAGTGGGCAAAACTGTAAAAACTGATGCAGCATTTAACACATGGCTTAACAAACAGAACCTGTGGTCTGGAATCACAGAGGTAAGTCCTTAGTGAAGATCTGTCCAAATTCTTAATTTTAGGAATCTGAGGTCCAGAGAGGTTAATGGACTTTCCCAAGGCCACCCAGGTAGCAAGGAACATTAGTTGGATGGAAACCAAATCTTCTGATTCCAAATCTAGATCTCTTTTCACTGGATTTATGGTTTTTTTTTCCTTCCTTGAAAATTCCTGAATAATGTTTCATATTACATCTGTTGAATACTATGGCTAAGGTTAGATAGAATGAGAAATCCTTATAGGAGTGGGTGAACCTTTTGAAATATGTTACCAAAGCAAAATGAGGAAGCTCCTGCTTTGAAGGTCTGTAAAATCTGAACAGATTTTCATCTCTCAGGAATGTTCTTCATGTGGTCTAAAGTCAGAGGGATGAACTAAATAATTTAGCACTCTAATTATAGACTGTGACACAGAGGTGTACATTCATAATCTCAACAGAAATGCTTTATAATAGAAAAATTCACAAATTTTACAAAGCAGTCAAACTCTGGATTTGGAATCAGATTTTCACTGGGTTCAAATCCCACCTCTATTTGTGTGTCTCTTAGGATCTTACTTTCCTCATCTGAAAAAAAAAATAAGGATTTAGGCTAGGAGACCTCCAAAAGCCCTTCAAACTCTAAAGCTATGATCCTAGGTAATTTCAGATCTAGGTGTCATAGGTCAGTGATTTCCAAGCCTGGTCTTGAGGTAACAATAACTTGCATTTATAGAGTGCTTTATGGCCTACAAAGCACTTAATATGCATTAATTTATTTGATCTCATAACGACTCTGGGGAATAGATACCAACATTATTTTCATTTTACAGATAAAGGAATTGTGGCTTGAAGGAATTAAGCCTAGAGTCACACATCTAGTATTTGAGGCAAGATTCAAATCCCATAACTTCCTGACTCCAAGTCCAAAGAAATCTACTAACTTTGCCCAATCTCTCCATTCCCAAGGTTCTTCATCTCAAAACTAAGAAAAGAAAAAAATTGGAGGGCAGCTAGGTGACATAGTGAATAGAGCACCAGCCCTGGAGTCAGGAGGGCTTGAGTTCAAATTCAGCCTCAGACACTTAACACTAGCTGTGTGACCTTGGGCAAGTCACTTAACCCCAATTGCCCTGCCTCCCCCCCCTCCAAAAAGAAAAAAAAAGAAAAAAATTATAGCCAAATTTAATTGCAAAAACTAAATACATGGAATATGGCATCTATATAGATGTTTAAGGATGAGGAAAGAGCAATGGTATTATGGATCAAGGGGCCTAGTTTCACGCCTCAGCTCTTCCACTAGCCATATGAGATTTCCACAGATCACTTAGTCAGTGGAGTCTCAATTTCCTCATCTGTAAAATGGAGAAAATAATATTTGGACTCTTTAACACCTAGAGACATTTTGAAGAAAGCCCTTTGTACTCTAAATGGAAAGCTATTCTGATTACATATCAACAAATCAAATGAACAACATGAGTTTGTCAAAACCCTCCTAGATCTGTGTCTTCTGCAAATCTGGCAAGCCTTACATCTAGCCACGTCACTGATAACAATTTTTGAACAGCAGAACGCCAAACATACATCCATAGGGAGCTGCGCTAGAGACCTCTCTCCCAATTTATATTGATATATTCATGACCCATTCATTTGGATTCAGACGTCCAGCCAGTTCTGAATCCACATAACTCTCCCACCCCCTAGCTCACTTCTCTCTATCTCGTCCACAAAGATAAGATGAAAGACTTTATCGATGCTTGGCTAAAATCTGAGTAAGCAACGTCCGAGGTGTTTCCCTTACCCAGTAATCCCATTCAAGGAATAAAAAATAAAAGGCAAGGAAATAAGTTGGAATAACTCAATTTTTCTAAAAGAAAGTACCTTCATCCACATCTACCACTAATTCCCAAGAGCTTTCCATGCAGATTTTCTAAAGTTGCTCCATCCCTGGAGTACCAGAAAACTTTGTTCTTTGAAAGCACACCGAGAGGATATTAATGCGAGGGCTATAACCTTTCTTGTGAAATCAGAGCCCCCGGGCCATACTGTGTTATTGCAATAGAAAAATAAATTGAATATGAATGTCACACACACACACATACACACATACATACACATAGTGATGTTCTCTCTGCCAGATCTTTCAGCCACAGGAAGTAAATTTCTCACTGGATCAACAGAAGAAGGTTTTCTTTTTAAGTCAGTTTTATTTTTTAACTCAGAGCCAGCAGAATGGAGACAAAGAAGGGAAGGGAAATGAGTGAAAGAGAAATTCCAGAAAATGCAGCCAGACATTACTGCCACACTTTCTTGCTGTCGTGGCCTCTGTTTCTTTACTGCCCATTCTTTCCTTAATCTCTGATTTCCATCCTGGAACTTGGATGTAGCTATGTTCTTCTTGGAACAATCTGCTGGCTTTTCCTCAGGCCTCATTCTCCTCTACCTCTAGGTAGCATTTGACATGATTGCTGACACCCTCCTTAAACTTCCCTGTTCCCTTGGTTTCTGGGACACAACCTTAATCCACGTTTGCTCCCTCTGGACTAGAAGCTCCAGGAAGGGAGGGGACGCATCTTATCTAGACTTTGTACCCAATCCATGGCCCAATGCAATATTCCTCATGCAGTG
Organism: Pseudochirops cupreus; assembly: GCA_028627135.1. Classification (NCBI taxonomy): domain Eukaryota; kingdom Metazoa; phylum Chordata; class Mammalia; order Diprotodontia; family Pseudocheiridae; genus Pseudochirops; species Pseudochirops cupreus. Next base: position 321,912,754 of record CM053580.1, on the reverse strand, counting down.
GGTACTTAATAAATGTTTCTCAAATTTAATTTTCCTACCTTTGATTCTTTCCTTCACTTCTTACCCAGATGGCTTTTTTTTTCTTCCAACCAACTATCTAAATGTTGCTAAAGGTTCAGTCCTAAATACACCTGATCTTCCCTTCCACAATCTGTCAAGTGAAAGAATGGAAGACAAGTTGGACTCCGAGGTCTTTTCCATCTCTAGATATATGTTCCAATGCTTTGCCTTGAGCAAGTCATTTAATATCTCTGGATCTTGATTTCCTCATCTGTAAAATGGGAGGATTGAACCAAATGACATCAAAGGGCTATTCTAGTGGTAAATGTGGAACCCTATGATCTGTGTTATCTTCAGCTTGTGATTTAGATTTAACTGTGATTTAGCCTGTTATTTAGAACATTGATTCATGCATTAAAATGGTTCTGTGTATGCATCAATGTTCTAAATCACAGATTTAGAGCTGGAAGGAACGGACCTTAGTGGCCATCTAGTCTGATCCCCTCCACTGCAAGATAATTTTCCTGCCAGGAATTTCTTTTTCCCATAATTGACTTTAGGAGAAGGGAATCACAGAGCAATGGACCAGGAACCATATGATTCCACTAGTAGTATGAACTACCACATGGATTAATTTGGCATTATTTGAAATGAGCTAGGCATCCCATTATGGTCCTAACAGGACACAAAAGTATGTTGTTGTAAGTTGTGATTGTTGTGTCTCTTTTCAGTCATATCTTAAGGATGAGGAGGTCAAAGTGGACCATTGATAAGGAAGGATGAGAGGATGCCACTGAGATTCCTCAAGGACAGGGTCACAATACCGCCAAACATTTGGAAGGAGACCTATGAGGAGCAGCGTCAGCAGCTGGTATCATTAAGGAGGAGGAAGGACCACTACTGCTCTGCCAATGTGAAATCAGACTGGCTCCCATCTTGACAGCTTTAAATGGTTTGAGTTATCCACTGCAATAAATAAATTTTGGGGGAGTAGGATGGGCACAACTGTGTAGTCCAGGGTCCCCAGCAACAGTTCCTGTCTTGTATATGTTTCTATGTCTCTTTCACACCGAATGCAAGGGTAGACACAGAGGGAAACAGTGTTTGAGTATGTGTGCATGTGTTCCTTTTCTTAAGCTCCTTGTGTGCTGGAGCAATATGTAATGCCTCCCCTGTCAGCAGGGAAGGTCAGTTTTAGAAAAAGCATTCTAAATAGATGACAAATGCATTTTGACACAGCCTACAATGTATCTTTGAGGTACAGCATTGTATAGAAGAGAAAGTACCAGACTTGGGTCCAAATCCTGCCTCTGATACTTCTTGTGTGACGATGTACATGTTCCATGACCTGCCTGAAGCTCAGCTTCCTCATCTATAAATTGAGGGGGTTGGGTATATGGCCTCTAAGGTCCCTTCTGGCTGATCTGATGCTCATAGTAAATTTCATGTTGCTGTTGTTGGTTGTTCTTCATGCTTGAAGGGGACTGAATGACATCATAAGGTATCCAATTGTGGCTAATCAGACCAGTATAAGCTTGGAAGGCTCCACCACAGGTAAGGCACAAATAGTCCAAATGAACATTTGGGATGGCAATGTCTCTTAATTTGTGCATCTCATGTTCTTCTTGACATATCACTATTCTGCTTGTTCATAGAGCACGGTGCCTTCTTTGATGGAGCTAAGCAATGCTGGGTGGACCTGTACCAGTGTCTCCCATGGAGTTCTTCAGAGAGTGTCCTTGTATCTCTTTTTCTGACCACCATGTGAACACCTGCTACTAAGTCACTACACTCTAAGACAAATGGCTCAGACCACCCTGTCAAGTTACAAGTACTTTTGAGATCATTGGATGTTATATCACTCAATGGAAAACACTTATTCAGCCCTTGTCACAGTGGAAAGATAGGAATAGCTGGTTAACAGGTCTGGGGATTGAGTGCAGGACCTGAAAACTGCCAGCACCATCATAATATCTCAAAAAGATCATATCCATATTAAATTGGTAGTAGTATCCCTATCTGAAAGTGAGCTAGGTACAGTAGAAAAAAATGTCCATAATTCAGATTAAACTTTATATATGTGTTATGTGTACACTTTGTTTCTTTTAGAAAACCTGTGGTTAAATACTTCCCTGCAAACCATTGTGTCTGCACAAGGCTCTGTGCTGTATCCTCCTCTCTTTTTTCTCTCAATTGGTGATCTCATCAGCTCCCATAGGTTCAAACATTATTTCTTGTGATCTATTTATTCAACTCTAGTCTCTCTCCTGATCTCCGGGATTTTATCACCAACTGCCTGTTAGATATTTCAAACTAGCCTTCTCAGAGGCACTTCCAACTTGCCATGTCCAAAATGGAGTTCATTATCTTTTCCAGTAAACCCAATCTTCTCCCAAAGTTCCCTGTTTCTTTCAGTAGCAGCACCACCAGTCACCCATATCCTCCACTCCTTACTCTCATTCACCTCACATATCAAATCAGTTGCCAAATCTTGTTGCTTTTATCTCCACTTCTTTCACATATCTCCCATCCTCTCTACTCACATACCCCGCTTCAGACTCTCATCACCTCTCAGCTGGACTATTTCAGTGACCTTATATTTATCTACCTTCAGTCTTTGCCCACACCAACCCACTCTCCAAACAGATGCCAGAGTGATTTTCCTAAAGCAGAGATCTGATTCTGTTGTTCCTCTGCACAGCAAACTCCAGTTGGCTCCCTATTGCTTTGAGGTTCAACTATAAATTCCACTGATTGGAATTTAAAGCTCTTTTACAAACTGACCCCTTCTTAGTTTTCTGGTCTTCTTAGAAATTACTCATCTCCCTGAACGCTGTGTTCCAGTTAAATTGGCCTGCATGCAGTATGTTCTGCACACATTATGTCTCCCATCTCTATGCCTTTGCAATTGCTGGCCCCCATACCCTGTTAGCCTCTCCCTATTCATCTTGGCCTCTCAAAATTCCTGGTCTCCTTCAGGTCTCAGCCCAAGTACCACTTTCCACATTAAGCCTTTCTTGATCCCTCCAGCTTCTAGTGCTACACTGCTATAGCCATTCTAATCATTCCTTTGTAAATAGCATGCATATTCTTATATGTATACATGTTCTTGAATAAGCTCCTTGAATGCAGAGATTACTTCATTTTTGGTTTTGTATCCTCAGCAATCAACACAAATCCTCGTATTTTTGTTGTTGTTGTTACTGAATCACTCTTCGTGGCCCCATTGGAGTGGTTTGCCATTGCCTTCTGCAGCTCATTTTACAGATAAGAAAACTGAGGCAAATGGGGTTAAGTGACTTGCCCAAGGTCACACTTACTAAGTTTCTGAGGCCAGATTTGAACTCATGAAGATGAGTTCCTGACTCCAAACCCAGTACTCTATCTACTACATGACCTAACTTTGTTAACACTGAAAAATACTCATCTGTGATGTGCTCCAAAAGTGGTCACAGATCATAGATTGAGAGCTAGAAGAGATGTTAAAAGTCATCTGCTCCAAACCCTTAGTTTTATAAACAATTCAACTGGGATGCAGGGAAATACAATGACTTTTGCAGTGACTGTCTGAAAATCTCAGAGGTACTCTGTTTCAGAGTCAGGATTTGAGCCCACATCCTTTGACTTGAATCCTGGACCTGGTACCTCTCTCTCTGTGTGACTCTGAGATACAATTGGAATGCTATTCTATCCTCATTGGCCAAAGAAGGGCAGGGCTTGTGCCCCATTGCCCTTTAAAAAATACTATAGGGGCAGTTAGGTGGTACAGTGAATAGAGCACTGGCCCTGGAGTCAGGAGGACTTGAGTTCAAATTTGACCTCAGACACTTAACACAAAACCAGCCGGGTGACCTTGGGCAAATCACTTAACCCCAAATGCCCTACCTTCCCCCCTCAAAAAAAAAAGCAAAAACGTTAAATAAATAAAATAAAAAATACTGTAACTAGATCACTTTCAGATAGGGGTGCTACTACCAATTTAATATGGATAAGATCTTTTTGAGATATCATGATGGTGCTGGCAGTTTTCAGGTCCTGCACTCCATCCCCAGACCTGTTAACCATCTATTCCTATCTTTCCATAGTAACAAGAGATGAATAAATGTTTCCCATTGGGTGATATAACATCCAATGATCTCAAAAGTACCTGTAACTTTGGTCTGAGCCATTTGTCTTAGAGTATAGTGACTTAGTAGCAGGTGTTCACATGGTGGTCAGAAAAAGAGATACAAGGACACTCTCAAGAACTCCATGGGAGACACTGGTACAGGACCACCCAGCACAAGGTCACATAAGAATAAGTGATAGACCCAGGTTTCAAACCCAGGTCCTCTGACTAGTACATTGTATCAATTTGCATGAGTTGAGAGAGCACTCAATATATCATTTTAAATCATTCTAATGTGCTTATTCTCCATCGATCAGGGGCCCATGTCCTCATTCATTCATTCATTCATTCATCTATCTATCTACTCATCTATTTATTTAATCATAAAGGGCTCCATAACCTATACTTAAGGAGCCCTACGTAAATGTCATCAGCCACTGTTGACTCGTGGGTCGTGCATGCCAGATGTGGAGATATATTGACATCCCTTCCAGTTTTCATAGACAAAGACATTCTGGGTAAGGCTCCTCCTCTTCCAGGTGCCATGGGGATATTGGAGTTCTGCTGACAATGTCCAGCTATGGATTATGAAGGAAAATAAGCTCCACTCCTATGTCATCAACTCTTTTATTTTTAACCAAATCAACAAATTTGTTATTTTATGCATGACACAATCCACTCCAGAGGAGAAGAGCCAAACATATGTCAAATCTATTCAGCAAATTTAGCTTAGAACTAAATACCAGGTAATGTTTCTCAATTAGACATGTTAATCCCCTCACAAAAGCCAGACAAGTATGGATGCATTCATACCAAGCCCCTCAGCTTAGTCTCTGAAAATCTCCTTATGGTGTATGGCTGAGACAACCCAGCTGTGCCACGGCCCAAGGATCTCAGGTAATAAAAGAAAATAATCCCTTTATTGCCACATAAACAAGATCATTTGTATGCACCCTTACCAAACAGTTCATTCCTTCTTTGTGAACTTGTTCACTAGTATCTGGGATGTTTTTTAAAAGTACATCGAGACTTCCTAGACAAGTGGTTTCTTTTATGACAAAGTACATTTTCTATAAACTTTTGCACCTTTTATGAAAGCCTGAGTGCACTTAGAAAATCAACTCCCAAGATTTCATTATTCAATTAAATTCAACAAACATTTATGCAACAAGCACTCTCTTAAAAATCATCCCATCCTGTGAAATGCTTGCTGATTTGTAAATCAAGAGAGGATGGGATTAAAGCTCACAGTGTACACATCTTTAAAATGTCGCTGAAACTGTCTTGTTCTACTCAGAATACAGCTGCTCCAAACATTCACCCTGCATTTGACAATGTGGAGGCTCTGTAAAGATTTGCATGACCAGCACCCATCTCTGATCTATCAATGAACACATATTTATTAAGAGCTCACTTATGTGCCAGGCACTGTGACATATACAAAGGATTTAATCCTAAGAGAAAAAGTGGAAGAGGGCCTTTGGAGGTTTCATATTCCCAGCTTCAGAAGTCATTGAAGAGGATACTAAGTATTTTCTTTGTAATAGCTAAGCTTCAATCAAAACTTGACATGACCTTCCTAATGTTGCGACCCTTTAATACTCGTATGTGGGCATATCTGCATGTGGGCAGACCTGCCTGGAGACAGATAGAGGAGCGATGTCTCGGTTCCTAAGACCATCAGAAATATGTTTTCCGATGGTCTTAGGCGACCCCTGTGAAAGGGTCGTTCGACCCCCAAAGGGGTCGCAACCCACAGGTTGAGAATTGAGAGGCATGTATGATATAGTAACTGAAGTAACGAACTTGGAGGCTGGAAGATCTGGATTTGAGTTCTGCATCAGGCACTCGCAAACTGTGTAACTCTTGGGCAAGTAACTTCTTTGAGTCTTGGTTTATCCATCTGTAAAATGAGAGACAAAATAGTGCTACAGGGTTGTGGGGAGGATTAGGAAGACAATTGGACGTTTACTTGGTTGTCTTGGCTTCTCCAAACACATTTTTTATACTGTTATACAGGGTGAAGGACAGTAACAGCAGAGCCCAACCCCATCTAAAACCTCTGTTGAGTTGTGGGAATTTGTTCACTGAGATCTGTGGAATTGATTTAAAGCTGCTCTCATTGACTATTGCCCAAGGACAGTCACCAAAATGACACAGTCTACTTAGCTGGGATGGAAGTCTAGCAAGAGCTCAGTTAGCCCTATTTCTTTTTTAAAAGATCATTGGAAACAAAAAACAAAGATCAGGCATAGAATAGGTTTGGGAAATCATATGTATGTATATGGGTATATGTGTATGTATATATTTATAGCTATAAAAAAACATATCTAAATTTTATTATAGCCTTCTAGGGGTGGGGGAGGGAAAAAGAAAGAACAAAGTAAAAATGTACACAGCAGAGAACAAAAGAAAACTCACAAGGAAGCAAAGAAAAGATGGACAATTCTCAACATGAGTATTATTTATCATACAGCCTTTCTTGGAATGAAAATTTATTGTTACATAGTTAGAATCCTCTCCTACATTCTGCTATGTATATGACACGCTTTTTTCTTTCTAATTTTGTATTTAAGTTCCAATATTTGATTTTATGATATGTTTTTGTTTCTTTTCTCTGTTCTGTATTTGTGTTCTGGTGTTTGAGTCTAAAATAAACTGAAAAAGATCATTGGTACCTCTTGTTTATGTATCTTATTCATAGCCAGGGATGATACACCAATTGCCTTAGCCACCCAAATAAAATGAAGCCTCCTTTGTAACAAAGAAAAACATTTTCGCAAAACCAAAAGACATAGGTTTGACAGTATATGTAGTATTCTATACCCATCAATTACTAATACTCTATTGAAAGGAGGGCAATGACTTCATGACTTCTCCAGTGTCAAGCCTGGTTCTTGCAATCACATGGAGCTTGTCCCCATTTCCTCAATTCTTTTTATTAGGGTTATTGTAGGCTCTGTGTTTGTGGTTCTCCTGCTATTACTCCCTTCTCATTACATCTGTTTATAAATTGCTTCCATGTTTCTCTGAATTCCTCACATTCATCTCACTTTGTGCAAGAAGCCTTTCCTGTCCTCCTTAATGTCGATGCATCCCTCTCATTTATCCTGTTTGTATCTTGTTTGTACATTTTTTCTTGTTGCTGTCTTCCCTCTCATTAGATTGTAAGCCCCTTGAGGGCAGGGACTGTCTTCTGTTTTTCTTTGTATACCCAGTATACAAATATATTTATATGCTCTGGCACATAATAGGTACTCAAAAGATGTTTGTTGACTGGATAACAGCACAATAATATTCCATTATTTTTATATTTGAAAATGTGTTGAATTGTTTCCCAATCAATGAGAACCCCCTTTGCTTCCAAGTTTTTTATTTTTATTTTTTTGCTATCACAAAAAAAATGCTGCTATGATCCTATTCCTTCTTGAGAAAAGAACCTCTCTGATACTTAGTGAGGGGAAAGAAGTTATGAAATTTGGCATGGGGGGAGAGGAGGATGAAGAGAACAGAAGATTGTGTAAATAAGGTATAAGGTAGAGGAACATTTGTATAAGACTCTCCTCTTGGTTGGAGAAAATGATGACTCCGTGTCACAAACTTATATAAGGGACAGGTTTGGTTCAAAGATTTGTGGAAGACATTCCTCTTTCCTCCCACTTTTAAATAAGACACATACAATTCCAGATTCTTCAGGGAGAAATCGAGACCCGATTTTGGAGGGCAGACACATAGGGAAAAGTTGACTCCTTAAGACGTCCTGATTTCCAGCTGAACTCCCTACAGACTTCAGGGAATTTCCCTTTGCATGAGATAGAAACCTCTCTCTTGGTTGAGCTGAGATATTTTGCTCTCAATGGGAGAGATTATTCATTCTGTGTATTGTCTATCATATTCTAATCTGTATAACTTTTCTTATTTGTTTGCTGTCTCCTTGGATAAGTGAGTTTATTAATCATTATTCCTGGGGATCATTAGGAGAGAAAGGGATAAGCCTTTAAATACCCCAACTTTGTAGTACCTTTTCCTCTTTAAGTCACAGCAGCATGAACCTAAGGCAAAAATTATTTCACTAAACTAGCAACATTTTGGAGAACAGATAGAGATGACTTGAGTTGGGTTCTGCCTCTCTAAGGAGAGCAGAGTGGAAAGATTTGGTACCCCTTCTCCTCATCCCCTCCAGATAGGTATCAAAATTTCCCTTGGGGAAGGTAGGCAAGGTTCTCAGTATCTTTATAAAAGCTTCTCTATGAGCCGCATATAAACAAACCATGTGGACATGCTCATAAGCTGCAGTTCTTTTCCTCTTTCCCTCTTCCTTTTTAATGAATGGCCTGATAAATATTGGGTAAGATAAAAAGACTTAAAAACTTTACCTTCTAAACTAAGAAATTGAATGTGATTATTGGTCTACCCAAGTTCTCCTCTTTCTACCCCTTCAGCACATTTCCTGTTGAAGTTTTAAAGGCCACTTGATTCTAAATGCAGGAATTAGGGATTTTGTCTAAGAATACCTTGTTGACATTTTACATGATGGGAACATTGAGTCATTTTCGTCTTCCCTCTAGAAAGTATGATAAATTGTATTATTCAGCCCATCAAGTATTTGATGCATTGTACTTGTTATGAGCCCTTATATAGGGATGGCATCAAAAGAAAATTCTTTCTTTATTAAAAGTTGTTTACTTCATTTTTGATTAGTGGAAATGTTAATCAGTAGGGGAAGAAAGGAAGACAAGACCATTCTGGGATTTAGAGAAGTATTTTATAAAAGGAACAGCCTTTTCACTAACCAATTCAAAGAGTCCTTGAGAAAATATTTTATCCACATTGTGTTTTAAAAAATTTTTCAGGGCATCTCCAACTCTATTCCATTTCATTATTTAGTACCACTTAGTGATCTTTCAAGTCCAGTCATTCGGCTTGGTTTCCATTGGTTTCCTTGAAACCAATATATACTTAGGTAAAAATGATAGCAAGATTGGGTTACTAAGGAGAGCAAAATAACATTTTTTGCCAAAATTGCAGCCTTGTTGGGCTACCATGACAGCCCGAAGAGAATTTTATTAAAAGAGAAATCAGCAAATATCTTCCCTGATCTTTTACTTGGATGGATAAAATTCAATAGAGGTTATATAAAAGAACGTTTTTCACATAGGAAAATAAGCTCGCAACTTTCTCATATTTAGCTGACATCCATCACTAACTATAAAATAGATATCAGATTAAGAAATTCATTGATTCCACAAAACATTTAATAAGTGTCTATGTGTATGGAGCATTGTGAGGCATGAGAAGTAGATACAAACTTAAGATTTTATCTTTTCCCTCAATGAAAATAATTTAAGGTTTGCAAAACACTTTATAAATATTATTTCATTTGATCCAGACAACAACCCTGCAAAGTAAGTGCTATTATTACCCGCATTTTACAAATGAAGAAACTGAAGCTCATAGACATTATGTAACAGTCCTTAATCACACATGTAAAATAAGTGCCTTGTGTTAGGATTTGAATCAAGGGCTGTCTGACACTGTGTCCTGTACCCTATCCATTTTACCTTGTCTCTCAAGTAAATTAAAGTCTGGTAAACACATTAATTCCTCCTCTCTTTCCCACATAGGATCCCCAGAAAAGCTAAGCCAGGTTTAAAGTCCTCTGTGGGTAGTGCACTATTCACTCAAATCATAACTAAACATCCCCACTCCCTGATTCATTTACTTATGCTAATTGGATGACCTACTTAGTTTTTTTTCTTGTTTCTCTAAGTCATTTAATAAAATAGCATAGAGAATAAAGTAACTATAGAATATTTCCTTCATAATTGTATTATATTCTCCCATTTGTAGACATGTTACCAGTTGAAAGAGTGGATGCACTGAGGAAACAGACATGGAAGGGCATACATTTAGAGACCATGTGTGAAAAGGCTATACACATGAAGGTTACATAAATGTAGGAAGAATGTGTGTCCAAGAGAGATGCAAAGAGGAGCACCTCATGCCTCTGATACTGCTGGACACTAATATCTTCTAAAGTAAAAGCATATAAGAGTATAAAAGAGGATGGGGCAATGGAGGAAGCTGGCGAATGGTGAATCAGGCAGTTGAGTTGGTCCTTAGAGAACAGGTAAGATTTCAAGAGGTGCGCAGCTGTCTCTCCCATTACATTGTGAGTTCCTTGAGAGTAGGGCCTGTTTTTTGCTTTTCTTTGCATCCTTCATGCTTAGCATGGTGCCTGGAACACAATAAGTATTTAATAAATGCTTAATGACTGATCAACTCAAGTGAATATAGTAGAGAGCATTCAAGGCTTAGGGAATGACATGGTGTAATGAGAATGGGAATTTGAACATCTTCCCTGCCCCTTAATAGGCCTAGGGGGAATTTGAAGACCTTCCCTCCTCTGAAAATAAACTCTGCTCCCTAATAGGTTGAATATAGTCACAAGGAACCTGTGGTGGGAGGAGTTTGCTGAAGGGAAGCAGAGCCCACAGGAAGCTGGGAGTCAGAGCCAGAGAGACAGTGGGAGAGAGAGGCCTCTCAGGCAAGGAGATAGAGGTTTGTGAGTAAGTATTGATCTTATATTGGTTTGTGGGAAGGCTAAATGAGACTGTGGCTCTCTGTGTTGTTATGGCTCATTAACTTCTTTACTACTATGATGGAATTGGCTTACTGGTTTTGGGATTCAGTTTTCTGGTGTCTAAATAAATGCTTTACTTCTGTCCTCTATATGGAGAGTTTGTTATACTTTGCAATCAAGCACTATATGGGAATATTTATAGTCATAGTCAGTGCTATAAATATTGCACTGGCACTACACATGGGCAAAGGTATAGAGAGAGGAAAATAACAGATATATTCAGGGATTACATGAATATTATTCAATATTAAATTGTCAGTCAATAAATATTAAGCACCTACTATGTGTGCTATGTACTGGGAATACAAAGAAAGACAAAATATGGTGTCTGTTTTCATCGAGGTCCTGGTATGATAAAGAAGATTACATACACACAACTATCTACACACAAACTCTACGCAGGTTAAATTGGAAAAAATTAAAAGAGGAAAAGCTCTACTATTAATAGAATTGAGAAAAGTTTATGATGGAAGGTTAGATTTTATCTGGGACTTGAAGAAAGTCCAGAGGCAGAGATTCAGAGAGAGAACATTCCAGAAATGAAAAACAACCGGGGGGGGGGACAAACTGGAATTTTCTGGAGTGTCTTGTACCAGAAACAGCAAGGATGCTGTCACTGGATTGTTGAGTGTGTGTGTGTATGTGTATGTGTGTGTGTGTGTGTGTATGTATGTGTGTGTGTGTACGCGCACATGTGTGTGTTGGAGAGGGTGGTGGGTGAGGTTGCTAAAAGGTATAAGAAAACAGGAAATGTAGGGAGGGGGCAGGTTATGAAGGACTTTGAACACCAAGGATAAGATTTTACATTTAATTCTGGAAGTGATAGTGAGTCAGTGGAATTGGTTGAATATGTATATTTCTAGGGCAACAGAGGGTGACATGGTCAGACTTGTGCTTTAGGAAGATCATTTTGACAATTGACTGAAGGCTGGACTACACTAAGAAGAAAGAGACTTATGGCAGGCAGGCCAACCAGCAGGCTATTGTAATGGTTATGGTGAGAGAAGATGAGGGCCTGTCCCAGGAGGGTGACAATGTCAGAGGAGAGAAAGGTACATATACTAGAGATGTTAAAAAGGTTAAATTATAGTCCTTGACAACAGATTAGAAATGAAAGGGGGGTGGGGTGAGAGAGAGTGAGGAGTTGAAGGTGACACAGAGGTTGCAAGTCTGAGTGACTGTGAGGATGGTGATATGCTCGATTGTAACAGGAAAGGCAGGAAGAAGGTAGTGTTTGGGGGTGGGGGGAGAGATCATAAGTTCAGTTTTGGAGATGTTGAGGTTAAGATGTCTACTGAACTTCCAATTCGAGATGTCTAATGGGCAATTAGAGATGTAAGATTGGAGGCCAAAAGAGATGTTATGGCTGGATAAGCAGATTTCAGATTCATCAGCATCAAGATGATAATTAAATCCATGAGAGCTGATGAGGTCAAGTGAAATAGTATAAAGGGAGAAGAAAAGAGGGTCTAGGATAGAATCCCATCAGACCCTCAGTGTTAGACATGATCTCAATGAAAATCTAGCAAAAGGAACTAAAAACTAGCAGTCACATAGGAGAGCAGTGTCGGAAAGACTTAGAGAGAATGTCAAGGAAAAGAGGGTGATCAACAGTGTCAAAGACTACAAAAAAGGAAGACCAGATTTTTTAAAAGGCCATTAGTTGTTACTGTCAATAACTTTAAAGAGAGCAGTTTTAATTGAATGACATCAGAAGCTATATTGCAGAAGGTTAAGACGAGAGTGAAAGGAAAGGAGATGGAAGTACCTATTGTCGAAGACCTCGGAGAGGTTAACCACAAAAAGGAGGGGAGATGTGGATGATATTGCCAAAAAAAAAAATCCACGAACAGTTTATTTTGAGCAATATGTTATTTTTTAATCAGAGAATGACCTTAGTCTTTCTATAGATTATCTAGATTCCTCTCAAAAGTAATGGGAAGAAAAACATAGCTTCCTTTATATCTCTCAAGGATCTAGCAAACTAAACTGTGAGGCAATTTATTTCTGTTCCTCTTAAATTTGGGATTTTATCAAAGGTCATGCATTTTTCCAGGATGAAGGAAATGAGAGGCTAATTTCCCAGTGGCTCTCACCAGAGAATTCACAGCATGCTTTCACTAAGATTTTTTTTTCTACTTTGGAAAGATATTTGGGTTAGCAATATTTAATAGTACTGTTAACACCACAGAAAGTCAGAGGATTTATTTGAAAAAAAATACATATAATTTGGAAAGCATTTAGGGAAGCAAAAAGAGGTCTGAACTATTTTAAAAGAAAGAAATTCTCTAGTTCCAAAGAAGGCTTTGGAATTTTATCACCCTTGGAGTTCAATTTGAGTTCTTCAGTCCTCAAAAATTGTTCTTCTGCCTATAGTTTTCCAAGCTTCTTCCCAGAACAGCAAAAAAAAAATGTATTATTATATTGAAAATGTTTAGATATGTCAAAATCCAGAGTCTATATGATGGGAACATAAAAGTTCTATAGTTTTTGCAGCACAGAACAGTCTGATCTGTCTGGGTTCAAGCTGGCCAGTACATTAAGTCCTCCAGACTATTTCTGAGACTTGGGGAAAGAATGGAGATAAAATGTAGAGGAGAAGCAAGAAGAGAGGCATAATGAAGGGTAGGAATAGAAATGAAAGGCCTGGACATAAGTCAAACTGTGAGGTAGAACCATGTTGAAACATGAAAAATAGCTTTACTTTATTTCTCTTGCAAGACAAGCACATGCCCCCAACCAAGCTCTAAGCTTCCAAGGGTCTCATACTTCTTTTTTTTTCTATTACTGAGTCCAGCACCATGAGCTGATGAATGCTCAAAATAAATTACTGGCTTGTCATCAAGATCATCTCAACCATCAACAACTGGAGGAATCAATGAGGCAAACTGCTATTCTAGACCTATTTATTATCAATTGCTAAGAAATAGCTGCTAGGATGAAAATGATGAAAACTTTGGGGAGAAGTGACCACTCTATGCAGAACTCATGAGAGGAGAGAAGAGACAAGCAGACTCTGATATGCATCATAGATTTTCAAAGAACAGATATTAAAGAGTTTAGAGAAAAGACAGACAAGATGCCATGACCTAAATTTTTTTTAAAGGAAGTAGGCCAGAAGGAATGACAGCATCTGAAGAATGAAATTTTGAGATGAAACAATTATGATAAGAAAGACAGGAGAAGATGTTCAAAGAGATAGATGCAAACACACAACCAACTTGGATATTTAACCAGGTCAAGTAATGGAGGATAACTACAAATGCATGCCATGATCCTTATAAGGACAATGTCAAGAGTGTTAAAGCTCAGAATGAGTTGAGTCTGACACGTAATGCTCAAGACAACAAAAGGAGCGGAAAGGTTTATTTTTGTTGTGTTTTTTTGTAGATAGTTGTGGGGCAAGAGATGACTTAAAGAAGAGATAGAATCAGTGCTTAGCATAGATAAAAAAGGGAAGGAAAAACCCTTTAACTATCAGTTATAAAAGACCTTAGAATATAGAGCATTTAGAATGTTTGACCTGGAAGGATCCTTACAGTATACATCATAGAACACTGGACCTGAAAGAAACATTAGAACATAGACTGTTAGAGTTGGAAGAGATCTTATAACATAGACTGTCAAAGTCATAAAAGACCTTCTAGACCAAAGAATGTGGAGTATTAGAATTGGAGGATGATTAGATAGGAGGAGGATCAGGGTTCTAAGACATGTCTTACAATTTCTCTCACCCTAAAGTCCTATCCTGATGCCTCCTGGCATGGTGTGACTCTGAATTCTCCAAGTATATACCAGTACAAGTGCTGGTAGGTCCTCCCAACCTGGAAAAATGTCAAGTATATGCCTGAAAATGGAAGCTCTAAGAGTCTCCATCTCTTTTATCCCTTCTATTCCAGTTCTTCATCTTCAAGCTCTTCAGATCCTGCTGAAAAATGGAGCATGGTGGGAAATAATAAATAAGAAAGTGGATTATATACATGTATAAAATGTATTAAAATATAAATATACAATATGTAGACAGGTGACTGTGTGTGTGTGAAAGAGAAAGAGAGAGAAAGAGAGAGAGAGAAAAAGAGAGAGAGAGAGAAAGATAGAGATTAGGGTGGGATTGTAAATGAATCTGATGTTCTATCTCTGCACCTTTTCATAAGCTCTGCCCCATGCCTGGAATGCATTTCCTCTCTTTAAGAATGCCTAGCTCCCTTCAAAGCTCATTCCAGATGGTAGCTCCTGTCTGATGCCTTTCCTGACCCCTTCCCTCAGCTTCCATTGCTTCCACACTCTCTAGATTACTTTGTGTTTATGTTAAATATATTTGTATCTACTCATAAGTTTCATTTCCCTCAATAAACGATAAGGTTTGAGAGGAAAGAAGCTATTGAATTTTTATCTTTGTAATCCCACCACCCAGCACAATGCCTGATGCATAGAAGATAGTTAATAAATTCCAAATGATTGAATAATTATTGTCTCAAGACCCACTTACCTACATGAAGAGATTTTCATTGCCAGACAATTAACCATTAGGTAATGATTTTTTTTTTGGCCATAGAAATTTATGAAGGCTGTCTACAAAGTCATGGAGGGATCACAATCTGTGCTGATGGGAAGACTGCCCACATCATGAAAAGCATCCTTGGAGCATTAAAGTATAAATTACCTCCTGAAATCAGCAGGAACATGAAAAAACACTAGGAATTCGAATGTCTTAGCAAAGTTTCCACAGAACCGAGATACCCCTCATGCTTGATCTTATTCACAATTTGTTTTATGTTTTTTGTTTTTTTTTCTATTCCTGGCATTGCATCATTCTAGGGAACTTCCAGTGTGGAAATTTCCTGTGCTTCCTAAAAACCAGGACTTTATCAGCAACTTGTCAAGTTGCCTGGAGCCCTAAGGAGGTTAAGTGACTTGACTATAGTCACACAGTTGGTAGGTACAAGAGGCAGAATTTCATCCCCAGGTCTTCCTGATTCTAAGGCCAGACTTCTTATCCACATTACCCTGATGATCCAAATATGCTATCATTATAGGATTCCTTTGTTAGAAATAGGAATATATGTTCATGGCTTTATAAAAATGGCACAATTTCATGGATAAAACTTGCCCTTTGTACCCCTTCCACGTTGATTCTCTCCCTCTTCTCCCATTTTCCTCCCCCCCCCACCCCAGCTAGCAATGTGCATTCTATTAGGGCAGACAAGATGCCTGAGAAAATGAAAAATGGAAGAAACAAGGAGAGGGATATACCCCTCCCATTCTGAGTGGCTTCGGCTGTGGGAAGATATGTGGTTTTATACCAGGTGAAACAAGAATCTGTCATTTGGCAAGCACGCGTTTTTGTCAGTGTTCACCCTAGCAACCTAAGCTGACTCAGCCCTACTCTTCTCAACTTTCCACCACAGGCCCCGACTTTAGCTGAACCCATGATTAGGAATGATGTGTTCTCGGTGAGTCCTCCATTCCAAGAATACATTTTAGGGAGAATGAAGCAGTTTTTACAATTTAATTTTCCCTAAAGCACATAAAGTCGACCTTCACTGGAACATAACAAAATGTCCACTTAATAACGACTTCATTTCTATTCAGAGGTCCCCGCAAACTTTTTTTTTATTTCCTCCTTTTCCTCTCTTAAAGATCTGAGCACGTGCCATGAGCAACCAAGCTTGGGGATTCAATAGAATAAGTATCATGAAATGTGGGGGAAGAGGGACATGTCAGGAATTAAAAGTCAGAACCCACCCTTCTTAGCAATGACAACAAAATGCTACATATGTGATTCCAAAGACTGGCCCACAGCCCTCTGTTCTGACTTGAAGGCCAGTACAACTGCCCAACTCCCAGACAGCTGTGTTCCAGCTGGCAGAGTTCAGCAAAACAGAGAATGGAGGCTGCCACTTGATAAAATACATTCATTTCCCAGCAGGGAAAATTAACTGTCTGCACAATGCTGCACTTGATGTAAATATATTGTAGGTTTAATTCCTAAACCACCTCCTAATTTGTTTTAAATTGGCCTAATAATAATTACTGATCCAAATTACAGCCGGGGAAATGGCTCCTGACTTTGGAAGGGCTAATTGGGACTGCAGGTGCTATTTATTTATGCTGCTGTAATTTTTCCTATAAAGATCAGTATCACTCAATTTTAAATGGCAGCTGCTTTTAGGAATACTTCATCACATGGTGGTAAGGCTTTGATTGATCATGGGAGCTCAGGTCCTACTGTTTGATAGAAGGAACTGTTGGTATTTCCACAATGAACTCCTTGAAACTCTCCGTTTATAATACCTGGGTTGTTTCAGCTCCTATCAGGTCCCTCCATTTGTCAGGTTATCAGTAACTAAGTGATACATTTTAAGAATAAAACCCTGTTGAAAATAATCGAGTCTTTTTTTTTCATAAACATACTTACAAACACACACACATATTTTAAATGTAGCTTCAAATAACTTCTTTTTCAATACCCTCTCACTGTAAATCAGAGTACTTTTGAAAGAAATTAGTTTAAACTGAGTATTTCCTTTAAATTGTTGCTATTTTAAAAAGAAACTAAGAGCTTTCTGTACTTTAAAGAGGGTAAATTCTCAAAATATCCACCATATTCTTACATAACAATTCTCTATAGTTTATAATAACTGACAATTACATAGTGTTTTAAGCTTTGCGGAATGCTTTATATGTATTATCATTCCTTTTTTGCTCTTGTTCAAGGGTTCTTAACCTAATTCCATGAATTTTAATTTTTTAATGTTGATAATTGTATTTCAATATCATTAGTTTCCTTTGCAATCCTATGTATTTTATTTTATGCATTTAAAGATATTATTCTGGGAAGGGGTTCATAGGTTTTAGCAGACTGCCAAAGGGGTCCATGACACACACAATAAAGATTAAGAACCCGTACTCTAATATCTGAAGAAGAACCTAAGTGGCTCCCACCTCACTTTCTAATCTTATTTCACATTCCTCCCTTTCATGCACTCAATTTTCTAAGCAACCTGTCCTTCTAGCCTTTCTGTAGCACTGCAAACATTCCTCCCTCTCCCCCCCACTTTTGCCTTTGAACAAGTGATTCCCCTCCCCTAGAATACACTCCTTCCTTCCTCTCCTCTGCCTCTTATAAATCGCTGACTTAGAATTACTAACAGAATTCAGGATTCAACTCATGTACCTTCCTAAAGGAAACCTTTATTGATTGCCACAGTTGTTAGCAATCTATCCCTCTCAAATTCTGTATGATTTACTGGTTGCATGTTGTATCATCTAGTAGAATGTAATCCCCTTGAGGGCAGGCACTGTTTTTAATTTTGTCATTTTTTAATTTAATGTACCTCCAGAACTTGACATAGTTCTTTGCACATGGTGGGCATTTAATATATGCCTCTTGGACTGGCTTGCATCTCATTTAAGCCTTGGAATAATCCTACGAAGATGATACTTTGAATCTTATTACTCACCTTTCACAGATGATAAACCTGAGATTCAAAGATGTTGGGTCTTGCCCTTGGTCACTCAGGTAGTAAGAGCAAAGGCAAACTTTAGACTCAAGTCTTTCCAACTCCACCTTCTACATGCTGCCCAGTACACCAAACTATAATCCAGTAAATACTCTAATTTTGTCATAGGTCAAGAAGATTTAAAAATCAGGAAGCTATTAGAGATACCCAAGACTGCCTTGTTCCTTAGGTCAGACAAAAAGTAGGCTTACACAAGCCTTTTAAGAGAAAGCCTCCACAGACAAAAACAAAGTAGGAGAAACACTGCCTGTATAGTGCCATAAATATTATATATTTGGCTGTTCATCTCTAGTATCTTGGACTGTGGAGCAGAGAAGAGGTGCCATAAAATTCTTCAGTCCAAGTCTTCTACCTTCCTTTTTAAAACCATTTGAAGAGACTTTGATAATAAAATCCCAGAAATCCCTGAAACACAAATCCCCTTGCTGAATAAGAAAGCATAAGTAGTACAAACCCATTATCCACTCCCCCTACCCTCCCACTCCACCAAGGACTGGAAGCAGAGACTTTAGTTAATTGGAAGCCAAGGGGAAATCTAAAGCACTATATACTTAGTGGGGCATTGTGCCATGCAAAGAAATGAAAAGCTACAGGAGGTACCTCCTTCACCTCCAGGGAATTTAACCCCCTCCAGGATTTGCCAAGATCTATGTTTCCAGTCTGAAAAGTTATCCTAGATCAAAATCAGAGCCATTTCATAAGATTTTAAACCACAGAACAAAATGGATGCCTGGCTCTATTCCGGATACGTACTGTACCCACATTTTGAGCTATGTGGTGTGGGAGCCAGGGGAAAATTTGGTCACATAGAAATAGGGAAGCATGGGGGAAGGCTGGGGAAAGAATTCAGAATAGGGATTAAGGGACATGGAAAATTTTCCCTAGTCCTAAGTTAAAACTATTCCTAGGGTACACACCCTACAAGTTTTAGAGGTCACAAAAAAGTTGGAAGGATAGTAGCAATGCTTCCCGAAAGCAAATCAAAGAGTATTTCCCAACCTTCTTCTTCCATGTTCATGAAGAACAGATACTTGATTTAACACCAACTCCTAATTTTGGCATGTACAGATTATTTCTGTAGGGCAACTAAAAGTCTGGGAGACTCAGAATGTCATAAGAATAACATATATGTGGCAAAATAAGCATGTCATTGCCCACATATGGGTTGGAGTGTAAGCCCCTTGAAAATAAGGATGTGTTTCCTTCTTTGTATTTCCAGTACGTAGAAAAAAAACTGGCAAGTAGTAGGTCCTTAAGAAATAATTGCTTGTTGATTGATTGATTTATGCACACACACACACACACACACACACACACACACACACACGCACACACGCACTCATGTGCGTACAGAGAAAGAGACAGAGACAGAGACAGAGAGAGAGAGAGAGAGAGAGAGGAATATGGTTAAATAAGAAGACAATGGCTTTTCCCTCCACTTAGTTTTTGTGACTACTCAGATTTATTTTCATGGAAAGACCCAAAGGATTTGGGACACCATAGTACTCTAAACTAAGGTAGCCATTACTTGTGCATAAACATACAGCCCCTGAAATGATCTGATGGTATTCAGATAGACAATTTAGAACTGATAGGAGTCAGAGAAAGGCTGTCTAACCTTAAGTCAGAAAGAGGCTTGAGACCTAGATGTTCTTCCTTAGAGACAAGAAATTAGTTCGAAGACAAACTAAATGCCTAGAAGTTCTAATTATCTGGCATTTCCAGGTCCCAAAAGATCTTAGTCCCTAGAGGCAGATTCTCAGAGTTGACGATTCTTTCTTCTTTTGCAGAGGAAATAGCTGAGGTTTTCTTTCTTAGTCCGATGATAAGTATGTGGGAGTCATGTATTTCTAAAAGTATTGAAGTTTAGCATCTGGGGGCTAAGAGAGTCATACCTTGTCTTTTGAGGAAGGTACAGCAGAGGAAGCCAGCTAAAGCTTAGAAGGGAAAGCTAAGTGGGGAGCAAAAACACAACACCCAATGGAGGGTGGTACTGATGCAATATCCAGTAGGAAGGAAAGAAGATTTGACATGACATCCAGATGAAGGTCCAAGAAGGCAGCAGCACCCATAGGGGAAGCAGGCCCAAAGAGGGGAGCTCATCAAAAGGCACCAGCACCTTTGCATTAAAAGAGCAAGTTGCTCTCCACATATATGCCTCTCCCCTAGCCACACATTGTGCCCCATGTGTTTGTCCCCTATGAATGATCTTGATCTTACTCTTGCCACTTAGGATTTGTGTGATCGTGAAACAATGTGCCCTAGATTTATGGTGGTGGGGAAAAGGAATGTTTTGTTGCTACTTTTCTTACTCTGTTCTTTTATTAAATGCCTTTTCTTTGAACTAATTCTATCCTCCAGTTGATTGGTAGAAGTAACGGTGGGGTCTCATGAACTATAACTCTGAGTGACTGCAAACCCACAGATAATATTGAAACTTGGGTAGTTTTGCAAGGGTTCTAGATATGAGGGGGCTAGAAAAATGCCCTTGGTGGCAACAAAACTCTGAATTGCAGGCTTTTTCTCCATGCTCTCTGCATACAGTGTAACTAATCCTGTTAGTGAATATGTGCCCAAGAAAGCCATCTCCTTTTTAATCTCATTTAATGTACAAGTTCATGTTCTGCCAAGCAACAACTTCAGCAAGATAAGGATCTTGAATACTTCGTTCATAGTAAGATAACAGGTCTTTAGCAGAGAGCTTGTGGGGAGTCTTAGGCTGTGACTCAGAGGACAGTATTTGTATCTGTAGAAAGGGAAGAAGGGAACTGGGACCGGAGAGGGGGTAAGGGAGAGGGCAAGTATCTTATTGCCTTGACCCTAGTTTGCTCTCCACTGTCTTTTTTACTTTTATAATACAGGGCAAAGTAATTGTAACTGATGCTCATTATATAGTTCTTTACAGGCTAGTTGAAGTGAGTATTGAATTGTATCCAGTGCTTTATGGAACTTTAAAATTCTGTTTGTATTTTTAATCACTACTATGGTGATATTGGCTAGTGCAGTGCAATTGATAAAGTGCCAGTCCTGGACTCATTTTTGTGAGTTCAAATCTGGCCTCAGATACTTAGTAGCTGTGTGACCCTGAGCAAGTCACTTAACCTTGTTTGCCTCAGTTTCCTCATCTGTAAAATGAACTGGAGAAGGAAATGGCAAACCACTCCAGAACACAAAGCAAAACAAAACAAAAGGGGTCGAAGAGTTGGGCATGAATGCAATGAATGAGCAAAATGAATGAGTGAACAAAATAAACGCACAAGTGGCTGTAGCATCATTAGTTGAATTAGCAGTACCTTGAAGTTTGGGACGCAGGGCAGCTGCTACTATTATTGGGACTTCATAGTCAATCTCTTCAGTATCTGGACACTAAATTTTAGGGTTTGGGGTGATGTGAGGGAAGAGTGTATGAATGAAAATTCAGCTGTCAAGAAAGAGTAAATTAGAGAGGAAAAGACTAAGTAGTGTTGAAAACATGAGCAAATCATCTTGCTGAATATCTCTTTAGAACAGTGTTTCATCAGGAGAGGGGGGAATATCAGGGACTTGGCAAGGGACCTCTAGTAAGGACTTTATTGAGGATCAGCAAAGATACAAGACTGATCAAGGCGTCCATCAGATGCTACTGGAAAAGAGACAACCAGTCAATCTTTTCTAGTTCCATCATTATCAAAAGAGATGTTTCATATACTGGGTATTGTGTATAGAGATATTGTTGCTGCTCTCTTAGAACTTACAAGTCTAAATTGATGAAATAAAGAAAAACGTATTAATTGATTTTTTTAAAACAAAGTACAAGTTCTGATGAGTTGAGTCAGAGCAGGGAGGGGAGGTTGTATAAAAGGTCATGAAAGAACCCTCATCTTCAATCTACCTATATAAATAGACAAAAATAAGACCAAATATAAGAGAGAGACAGAGAGAGACAGAGACAGAGAGAGAGAGAGAGAGAGAGGGAGAGAGAGAGAGAGAGAGAGAGAGAGGGAGAGGGAGAGGGAGAGAGGGAGAGAGGGAGGGACAGGGACAGGAACAGGGACAGGGACAGGAATAAGGAAATGAGTACGTAGCAGGAAAAAAAAGCTAACTATTCTGGATAAATGCTTTGGATTAAAAGGTTTCAAAGAGAGGTCACCCAAAGGAAAAACAAATTAACTCGAAAAGTCCCAAGAAACAAAACTGGAAATGGCATTAGACACATAGAATTCAATTTTTAAAAAATTCTTTTTTGGTTGATAAAGAGACGCAACAACATGGAGAAAGTGGTGGAACAGATGAATAAAGAAATGAAATCAATTGGAAATAAAGGCCTCAGGCTAGGAGGCAAAGCAACAGAACATGGGGCAAGACAAGATCGAAAGACAACTCAACTGGAAAAAGGCTTGAGCAATAACAATCGCTGACGTCAATTGAGCCCTTAAACATTTGCAAAGCCCTTTGAGTTTATTATTTGTGCTGCCAGGTCAACTCTAGGTATCATGGTAAGTGACAGAGCCAGGATCTCAGCTGATCTAGCTAAAGAGGGTGTTCATTGCTAGAATAAAAGCCAAATTAGTGAATAAAGGACATGGCAGACATCCCATGTGCTGACCTCTTCACTGCCTCTGGGGTCTCGATACTCTCTCTATCTGTTTCTGAGAGATGAAGTGACACAACTCACCTTGTCTAGACTTTCTACAGGCTGCTTCTCAGGAAGTTAGGGTCCCAGGGGTTTACCCAGAACTCTGACCCAGGGTAAGCAGACTCCAAGTCACCTTTGAATACATCAAGCATACAGAAACAGGGACCACAGATTCCTCTGGAGGCAGAGGCTCTACTTAGATTCATTGCTTCTGTCTACCTGTCCCCCTGCTTCCCCTGTGGCAAAGGGCCCAGCCTAGCCAATATACATTACTTACTTGATTCCCACAACCATCCTGTAGGGTACATAAAACAGATATTATATCCTAGTCTTGTTTTATCTGACTCTCTTCTCTATACTCAATGTTCCACCCTATCTGGTCTGCTAGTTCTCATCTACGCCCATCTATCTTAAGGCTTTGTACCTTTGCACAGGTGTTCCCTCATGCCTGGCTGTATGTGCTCCTTCCCTCCTTCCCTTTAAGGATCTGCCCAGGTGCCCCCTCCTCTAGGAAACCCTCCAGCCCCACCTCCCTTCTCCCAGTAGTGCTTTCTACCACCTGAAATTGTTTTATATTTCAATTTGCATTTGCTTACCTGTGCTTATGTCACATCTCCCCAGTAGAATATACATTTCTTAAGGCCAGCAACAATTTCGTTTTGTTTTTTATCTCCCAGAACTTGTAATGGTGCCTTGCACATAGACTTTTTTCTGAATCAAAGTGAAGTGACTTGTCAATAGCATCAGAGGTAGGAATCAATCAGTCAGTTGTCAAGCATTTATTAATCCCTTACTATGTGCCAGAAAATGTGCCAAGTGCTGAGGAAACAAATAGAAGTAAAAGGAAAGACAGCCCCTGCCCTCAAGGAGCTTACACTCTAATGGGGAAAGAAAACATATAAAAGGGGAGTGGAAAAGGTTGAGGAAAAATCATAGGGTAAAGTTTAAAGAAAGAAAGAAAGATGAGTGCTCTGAACTTTCTCAAAATGGAATTTTCAAGAACTCATCAATGGAAGAAGGGGGCCACCATGGAAGAGGCAGCTAAGGAATGGAGACAAAGTCCAGAGAAGGAACTTCAACTCAGGTCTCCTTGTGCTCCAAGTCCTGCCCTCTGCTATACCACAATGCATGATGGAACTCAAAGATGTGGCTCAGAGGAATAATTTAAGTCAATATGTTACCCTAAAAAAGTGAGGCAAAAAGTCTAAACATTCCTTTTGGTTTTTTTTAGGAAATCACTGGAGAAAATTTCCCAGAAGTAGTAAGATCAAAGGAAGGATAATAAAATTCACCAGACACCCTTAGAGACAAACGTGAGATTCAACACTCATATACATTACTGTTAAACCTCAGAGCGCCATTGGTAGAGAGCATTTTTGCAAGCAACTAAGAAGAAAAAAACCACTTAGAAGTCCAATTCAAATCACATGGGCATATTCACCCATGATAATAAAACATAGAAGAAAGAGTAGCATGATTTACAGAAATCAAACTTCACTCTACATTTACTTTTAGTTAATTAGATTAAAAATATTTGAAAATTAAAAAAAACATATTCCTTACAACATTTGTTAGCAATTTTACAGCACAAAGAAGACCTGGGCAATGCTTTTAGCTATACACATCAGCCTAGGAATATAATGTTCCAGGTAACTCCAGGAAATACCATTGAAGACAAAGACATTCCAAAGTTGTCAAAGCTGGGGTGGAGAAAGGAGTGCTAGGGGTCACAAAAAGGTTTCTTTAAGACAGGATTTCTTAATCTGGGATCCACAGACCAAGGGTTCATGGATAGATTTTGGTGGGTCTATAAACATGGATGAGGGAAAAATTCCATCTTTGTTTTCTTTAGCCTTTAATTGAAATTGATCATTTCCATCAATTATGAACGTAGGCAATAAAATATGGCTCTGGGAAGGGTCCATGCCAGACTGCCAAAGGAGTCCATGACATAAAAAAGGAGAACTCTTGGATTATTTTTGTTGTACTTAAGTCATTTTTCAGTCCTTTCTGACTCTCCATGATCCCAATTGGTTTGTTTTGGTTTGGTTTGGTTTTTTTAACAAAAATACTGGAGTGGTTTTCCATTTTCTTCTTCAGGTCACTTGACAGATGAGAAAACCGAGGCAGAGTTAAGTGACTTGCCCAAGGTCACACAGCTAGTACGTTCCCGACGCCAGATTTGAGCTCAGGAAGAGGAGTCTTCCTGACTCCAGGCCAGGCACTTTATGCATTGTGGCATCACCTAGCTGCCCCTCCCCAGGGAAAAAATGAATTGTTCTAAATGAACCAGTCTGGATCATATCTTGATAAATGCCAAGAACATCAATGTTTGATAGACAAATTACATTTAGAGATGATTCTGTAGCAGTAGCCATTTACAGTGTCACTGGAAAACTAAAACCCATGTTAATGATGTGTTGGACAACTACCGGAGGAATACCGTCCATTGTTTTCCTGGCAGACAGATACAACTTGTTTTTTTAGAAGGATAATAAATCCCTTGGTTCATGAGGTCTTTAAAATGGAATTTAAGAGCATTTAATAGCTAGCAAATAATAACAGCTAACATTTATATAGAGCTATGAGGTTTGCAAAGCCTTTTACAAAATTTTATCCCATTTTGTTCTTACAATAACTATAGGAGGCAGGCGCTATTGTTAACCTGATTTTATAGAATGAGGAAATTAATACAGGCAGAGTATAAGTGACTTGCCCAGGGTCACACAGCTAGAAAATATCTGAGGATGAATTTGAACTCAGTACTTCCTAATTCCAAGTTCCACACTCTATCCACTGTACTATCTAGCTGAATTTATCCTTCCTGGGAGCACTACCATTAGTTAAGAACACCATTACTAATTCTATGTGTCTCCTTTAAATTTTGCTTCCATAATTTATTATTCTACAAGCATTATCTGAAGCTTGTTGACCTCTTTTCCAAAGCAGCCAATGGAAAGATTTCATGAAGATGAAAGCTGAAAGGAGACATTGGAGTTGAAGTGCCCTTTGCAAAGTGTTTATCAAGCCAATTTTCCTTTTCCCTGGATTGTAGATTTATCTTGAGTGGCAGATTTTTATGCCCAGATTTTTCAGAGGCATCTTGAGCTCCTGTCATCCAGAGGCCATTGACCTGACCTGAGATCAGAATGCCTGCCTTACATAAGAAATGATGTTAGGTCTCTTTGGGATGATTTTTAAGTCAATTATTTCTCCTCGACCTTCTCAGAAGCCTTTGATTGCTTAAATGCCTTTGATTGCTTCTGCATTTCACCATTGGTGTGGACAATTACTTTCACAAACCATAGTTCTTTTCTAGGGGCCTTCCCATCTCTTTAAAAAGCCTTATTAACCTATCCACTTTCTTCTTTGGAAACTGAGGTTATTCTTTTTTTTGAGACTTTCTGTTTTCCTAAAATTAGTTGATGGGGAGGAGAAAAAAATCACTGAGAACTTTTAGTTCTTCTAAGCATAGATCTTGGATACTGTCTAAGAAGTAGCTAGGTGATGCAGTAGATAGAGCATAGGGCCTGGAGTCAAGAAAACGTGAGTTCAAATCTAGCCTCAGATGCTTTTTAGCTGTGTGACCCTGGGCAAGTCATTTAACCCTGTTTGCCTCAGTTTCTCATCTGTAAAATAAGCTGGAGAAGGAAATGGTAAACCATTCTGTTATCTCTGTCAAAAAAACCTCAAATGGGGTCATGAAGAGTCAGACACAACTCAACAACAAAAAAGGTGAACACCAAATGGTGGCAATATTGCTTTCTCTCTCTCTCTCTCTCTCTCTCTCTCTATCCCTCCCTCCCTCTCTCTCTCTCGGGAAAAGGGTGCATGGTGTTTCTTAATCATAATCTAGAGAGAGCTAGATGGTGTACTGGATGGCAAGCTGGATTTGGAGTCAGGAATACCTGAGGTCAAATCTTTCCTCACATACCTACTCATTGAGGGCCAAAAAATGAGTCATTACCTTTGGTAATGCCTTTTTAGCCTTTTTATCAATCCTCTTTATCACTTAGCACTCAACTATTTAAAAAAGGATCAGATATTTTAATAGCATCTAACCCTCCTACACACAGATCCTAATATTTTTTACTTATTGAGCTGACAAAAATTATCAAAAAAAGAAATCAGTCCAGAATGACTTGCCAATTTAAGAAAAACAGTATGTAATCTTGTAAAGTGGAGTTTTTGAGATGGACAGCCCCTGAGAAGATACATGACAATAAACCACATAAAGTAATTAAATTGATCCCAGCGTACTTCCAAAGCATTCAGGCATATTTGATCTATTCCTAGAACCATTTTTTGTTCTTTTTCAGAATTTAGAATGCATCCATATAGAATCTAGTAAATGCCCTGTAAATTACCAGTGCAGAAGGTCACACATCACAAACACATGGGTACAGAGACCAATAAGCACAATCTCAAAGTTACCATTTTTAAAATTTTAAATTTTTCATTTATTTCCATTTACATGTAAAGAGAATTTTTAACACTTTTTTCCCCAAAATTTTGAGTTCCAAATTCCCTCCTTCTGCTTTCCCCTCAATGAAAAGGCAGGCAATTTAATATAGGTTATCCATGCGCAGTCATGCAAAACATTTCCATATTAGTCATCTTGTGATAGAAAACAGACCAAAAAGAAAGAAAACAAAAAACATGCTTCAATCTGCACTCAGACTCTTTCAGTTCTTTCTCTGGAGAATGATAGCATTTTTCATCATAAATATCTCGGAACTGTCCTGGAATATTCCATTGCTGAGAACAGCTAATTCATTCACAGTTAACCATTGTACAGTATTGCTGTTCCTGTGCACACTGTTCTCCTGGTTCTGCTTATTTCGCATCACATCAGTCCATGTAAATCTTTTCGAGTTTTTCTGAAAGCATCTTGCTTGTCATTTCTCAAAGCAGAATGGCATTCCTTTACAATCAGTCACCATAAATTGTTCAGCCATTTCTCAATTGATGAATATCCCTATCAATTTCCAATTTTTTTTGCCACCACAAATAGAGGTGCTTTCCCTTTTAAAAAAAAATCTCTTTGGGATATAGACCTAGTAGTGGTGTTGCTGGGTCAAAGGGTTTCCACAATTTTATAACCCTTTAGGAGTAGTTCCAAGTTGCTCTCCAGTGTGGATGAATCAGTTCACAACTTCAACAATAGGCTTTAGTGTCCCAATTTTCCCACGTTCCCTCCAGCATTTGTCATTTTGTCATTTTCCTTTTTTTGTAATATTAGCCAACCTGATAATAGTGAGGTGGTACTTCAGAATTGTTTTAATTTGCATTTCTCTAATTAATAGTGATTTAGAGAATTTATCATATGACCATAGACAGTTTTGATTTCATCTGAAAACTGCTTGAGCATATACCTTGATCATTTATCAATTGGGGGATGACTTGTATTCTTAAAATTTGATTTACTTCTCTATAAGATATTTGAGAAATGAGGCCCTTATTGGAGAAACTTGCTGTAAATTATTGTTTTTGTTGTGATTATTCAGTATTTCCCTCCATCCTATTTCCCCTTTTATCATTTTCTCTCTCTCTTTTTACCCTTTCCCTCCTCAAAAATGTTTTGTATCTGACAACTTCCCCAATCCTCCCTCCCTTCTATCAGCACTCCTCCTTCTGTTATCTCCCTTCCATCCTACTTCCCTGTAGAGCAAGATATATTTCTACACCCAACCGAGTATTCCCTCAACTAAGTATTTCCCTCTTTGTGCCCATTGTGATGTTCAAGCATTGTCCAATACCCTTCTCCTATTTTCCCCTACACTATAAAACCTCTTTTTCACACCTCTTTTATGTGAAATAATTTAACCCATTCTACCTCTCCCTTCCCCCTTCTCACAGTGCATTTCTCTTTTTCACCCCTTCATTTAATTTTTTTTTAAATGTCATCCCATCATAGTCAATTCACACTAATGCTCTCTGTCTATGCATACTGCTTCTAACTACCCTAATAATGATAAAGTTCATAGGAGTTACAATTATCATCTTCTCATGTAGGAATGTAAATAGTTCAAACTTTTGATTTCTCTTTCCTGTTTACCCTTTTATGTTTCTCTTATGTTTTATATTTGAAAGTCAAATTTTGTATTCCTCTCTAGTCTTTTCATCAAGAATGCTTCAAAGTTATCTATTTGATTAAATATCCATTTTCCCCCTAAAGTATTATACTCAGTTTTGCTCAGTAGGTTATTCCTGGTTATAAGCCCAGCTATTTTGCATTCTGGAATATCATATTCCAAGCCCTCTTATCCTTTAACATGGAACTGCTAAATCTTGTGTGACCCTGATTGTGGCTCTCTACTACTTGAATAGTTTCTTTTGAAAGATTGGGGGGCGGAGTCAAGATGGCAGAACAGAAGCAGGAGAACTCCACAGCTCCCCCCATAACCACCTCAAATACCTATAAAATATGACTCTAAACAAATATTAGAGCTCCAGAACCTGCAAAATTACAGAGAAACAAGGCTCCCACTGAAGGCAGCCTGGCAGGTGGATGGGAAGGGTCCATCGTAGCACACTGGGAATGGAAGAGAATAAGAGGAGACAGGGAGAGACAGAATGGAAACCCACTAAAAACACTATGATGCCCAGTGGAAAGTGTGACAATGATACCCAGCAAAGAGTCACATGATATCACTGGAGGACCTCAGCAGCTTAATGGTTTTAGATGCATCAGGCACTCTGGTCAAGCTTGCATGCTGGCCTCACAATGTCATTGTATATTTGCCCTCTAAATGAGACTCCTGGATAAATGTTTTCCTAATGTATATACCTTCTATATGTTTGGTCCAGAAACGCAGGTTCATGGCGAATGTCTCTTCACAAATGTTTCCTCGATACATGTTCTCGGCATGTGTATCCTCCATGTGAGTTTCATGTGGTCTTGAATATTTTCTGTGTGTAGTGGTGTGGTAATCTATAGGAGAATATATTCCATATGTGTATGGAGTAATCTTTTCTTATCACTTGATTTGTTAGGCTGTTTTATTAAATGTCTTTTGTTTTGAACCAATGTGTCCACTCTCTATTTGGTAAAAGTAAATGCATTGGTAGGTATTTTTAGGTTGTCATTTTAAGTAGCTGTTGACCCAAAGGCTTCCTTAAATCTGGGTTTGTTTTTTCTGGAAGACCAAGTAAAAGGGAGATCAGAGTTCACCTAAACTTAGAGAGAATGAGGTAATTTTCACTTATTATATTAGGACATAGAGTATCCACAAAATCTTACAACTAGATAAGATCTTAGAAATTGTCTAGTCTAGCAGGGAGGAGCCAAGATGGCAGCGTAGCAGCAGCAACATATCACAGCTTTCACATAACCACCCTAAAATACCCATAAAATATGACTCTAAACTAATCCTAGAACTCCAAAACGCACACAAATATACCTTCCACTAAAGTCAGCTCGGCTACGAGGAACCATATCAGCACTGCCAACTGAAATCAGCCTGGCCTGAAGACCTGGCTGAGCCCTGGTGGCGGCTGGATGGGAGGAGTGGAGGAGCTCGGGTTAGCAGCAGCTGCAAGCAGCTGTTCAGATCTAAGTCAGTGGGACTTGCAAAATCGGGGGAGAAAAGCATCCGGCTGAAACACCTCCAGGGCAGGAAAGTGAAAGACAGAGGTTTTGCACCCGCCTCTGCTTTGCAGCTTCTGCCTGTGGCCTGCAGACAGCAGGGGGACTAAGCGATTGTTCAGAGGCCAGTGATCTTGCGTTCAGCGGCCTGGATCCGGATTGCAGTCTTGGGCTTTCGGTCCTGGAGTCTTCATTATCCAGTGAGCCAGAAGTAAGTAGGAAAGGGACCCAGCACCTTCCTGAGAGCTACGGCAGCCAGGAGGACCCCAGCAATTTGGGAC
>CM053580.1:321855306-321881496 GCA_028627135.1 Pseudochirops cupreus | reverse complement strand
AAAAAAAAAAAAAGAAAAAAAAAAAGAAAAATGAGACCTGGAAAGGTGATGAGACTTGTCCATGGTGACACAGGCAGCAAGCAGTAGAGATGGGATTATCAGCTCCAGAGTCAACTTGTAATAGTTTAGACTGCAAAGCATTAAAGATGTGTGTAAAAGACCTAAAACATAGAAGACAAATTCAGTTGCTTATCCCAATCTAGGAAATGGCAAACTACTCTAGAATCTTTGCCAAAAATACCGCAAACAAGGTCATGGAGAGTTGGACATGACTGAAACAACTGCAGAACCTCCCAATCAGGCCTCACATGGTGATGTTCATAATGTCGCTACCTTTAAGAATAGACCTATCATTACCCCAAGCCATACATCTTCAGCTTCCAAATCATCTAAGGACGCTTTAATGTTATGGTCAATCATTCCCGTGTCATCCAGTTGGTGGCCCAATAGATAGAGCATTGAGCCTAGACTTAAGAAGAGCTGAATTAAAATCTAGTTTCAAATACCTACCAGCTGTGTGACCCTGAGCAAGTCACTTAACTCTGTTTACCTCAGTTTCCTCATCTGCCAAATGCAAAAATAGCAGCACCTACTTCCCAGGGTTGTTGTGAAAATCAAATTAGATAATATTTGTATAAAGCACTTAGCATAGCGCTTGGCATGTAATAGGTGCTGTATAAATGCCTATTCCCTTCACTTTCTCTCCAATGTCCAAGCTCAGGAGCTTTCCTCTGAAGTCACAATTTTATAAATCTCCAATTGCTGGTTCGTCAGTGTTGGCGATCTTTAAGTCTGGCTAGTGGGTAAAATGAAGCCATCTTCTCTTCTTTTGTCTCTACGTCAAGCTTGGACTCCAATGTGCCTTCGATAGAAGTGATCTCAACTAGAAAAAATCAAGATATCATTCTCTACACACGTTTTCATGCCATCATTGAAATAGGTTGGAAGTATTATGAGCCATTTCCCGTCACAACCAAAGAGTTACTTCCTTGAGCTTTTTGCCCCACTTATTGCAATTAAGTGGAAATCTGTAGCTTGAAGATTTTTACTCATTTTCACCACTATCTGGAAAGGGAGGGTATCACGTACAGGGCAAAGATGAACCAGAGTGAGTCTAGTGCCTGGATAAGCCCACAGCCTTATATTTTAACATCCACAAAGCAAGTTGTCTCAATAAGTTCTCATATATCTTGCCCAGGGGTGGTGTGGTTTTATTGCAATAATTCTGTTCTTTTTGACAGTTTTCTGTTTGACTGGAACTTCAAGTCTTCAACTGAAATATTACGAAATCTTCTCCATCACTGCATATCACATAGGCCTGTCCCCCTCCAAGGAAACAAGAAAGGAAATGTACCTACTATGTGCCAGAGACGGTGCTAAGTGATTCAAAGAAGCATCTCATTTGGTCTTCACAGTAACCCTAAGAAGTAGATGCTGTTATGATCCCCCTTTTTACAGTTGAGAAAACTGAGGCAGGCAGATGTTAAGTGACTTGCTCAGGGTCATTCAGCTAATTAACATCAGAGGCTAGATTTGAACTCAGTTCTTCCTGACTCCCATCCCAAGGCAGAAAGAATCTGACTAACAAGAAAAGCATCAAAGACTTGATTTTTTGTTTGCTTGAAGTGCCTGCTATACAAAGCCAAAGTCCAAACAATGTGCATTTTATTGCTTCTTTCATTTTACTTGAACCCTGATAGTACTTCCAGACAGCAGATACATCATTAAAACAACCATCTCTCGGGATGGCTAGGTGGCTCAGTGAATGGAGCACTGGTCCTGGAGTCCAGAAGACCTGAGTTTAAATCTGACCTCAGACACTTAGCAGAAAAAACTAGCCATGTGACCT
Source organism: Pseudochirops cupreus (assembly GCA_028627135.1). Classification (NCBI taxonomy): domain Eukaryota; kingdom Metazoa; phylum Chordata; class Mammalia; order Diprotodontia; family Pseudocheiridae; genus Pseudochirops; species Pseudochirops cupreus. Next base: position 321,879,647 of record CM053580.1, on the reverse strand, counting down.
CGGGCAAGTCACTCAACCCCAATGGCCCTACCTACCCCCCAAAAGCAAAAGCAAAAAAAAAAACCCAAAACAGCCATCTCTGATCAGTTTTGAGAATGCCAAGGTCATTAACTGGTCAAAAAGAGCTTGAACATTAATTGCTAATCACCCCTAAACAGACACAACTGGACTGCGTTTTTCCTTTTCAACTGAACACGGTGACAACAGTCAGGAGTATCACCATCAACTGAGACATCATTTTTCCTTTTAGTGAAAACACAATCTTTCGCAGCACAACGTTGTATGAATCCACTGTAAAACAATTTTGAATGTGATTACTCAGGGGACATTGTAAGGATTTTGTTGTACACTGCTTTGCCATTATGAAACCATATTTTGGAGCCTCTTGACAAGATATAGAAATAATCCTTTTTCAAAACTTCTAACTTTATCATTGTGACCTCTAAAGGGTTCTCAGCCTTTTCCCAAACCCTTTAATTTTGGCACGGTTCTTCCCAAGATAGGTAAGTGTACTTACCTTTGCCTAATAATAATATATCAATAGGTTTACCTTGAGGAAAACTCGATCAAAAGAAAGATTCAGTGCATGAGATTTAAACAGCTGGGTTTTTTTAAACATTCATTATCCCTGTGACTATTTCTGGATCTCTTATCAATTAATGTTACATGACTATGACCCAGATTGGGGGAGGGGTTATACAATGGGATGGCTCTTTTGAGGTGTTGGGTAGGGGAAAGATGGGGAGAAAATTTGTAACTCAAAATTTTGTGGAAATGAATGATGTAAACAAGAAAATTAATTAATTAATTTTTTAAAATGACTATGAGCTTTGGTTGCTGCTTCATTCAAGAAGAAACAGCAGTAAAAACAAAATACCCTGCCCCCTCTGGACTATATAATAATCATATATTCTTTTTCATTCAAAATGGATTAAAAACTTCTTTTTCTTATTATTTAGTTTACTTCTAGGAAACATATTCAACCCAGGCTAATAAGACCCTTTACAATAAATAATCATGATTAACATTCTAATTTTTTTAAGAATATCACAGATGAGGTCATCATATGGAATGTTTGATAGCTCCAAATAGGGAAAGGAAGACCTGAAATAAGCCAGATATTGTTGCTGCAGCTTCTTTCTCAAACTCTGAAACTAGAAGAAGCATCACCTTCCTGTAATTTCTTAATAAAGAGGTCCAAGGTGTTTACATTACTATGAGCACACTCATTATAATTCATTTTGTCTGCTCAATCTTTTAACATCAAACCAATTCGTATTTTATATGTTGTTAGACTAGTTCAGTAAAGTGCATGAGAAAAAGATTATCAATACTGGAGACACCTGTTGTAGACACTGTTGCACCTGAAATGACTTGTTTTGTTTTTTTTTTCTAGAGAGGAAGGGAAGGGGGAGTGATGGTGTATAGTATTTTAGTAGTGGAGACTCAACCTGCAAGTGAATGTTGTCTATCCATTTTTACAACACTAATTGCATGAAGTAATAATCCATGTTCTAGCTAAAAAAAAAAAGGCATCATGCTCTATTAAATTAAATTCGGGAAACTTGTTTTTGCGACAATAGGGTGTGCCTGGCCATACCTACCACACACTGTACACACACCAGTGACTTTAGTGGCATTTAAGGTTGATTTCATTTTCAGAAAAGAAAATGAGGAACTGATGATAGCCATTGGTACTAAGTTTAATCCTATAGTTCTTTGACTCTTCTATTTTGGGCCTAACCTGGAACTTAGCTTCCCCTGCCATATTAAATAGGAGTTTAATATGCTATCCTTTGCTATGTGAGAAAAAAATGAAATTTACCTTTTATAGGAGGAATAAAAAAGCAAGCAATCTGAACACATTAGTGGTTCAAATAATAATATTATTATCTGACATTTGTGCTGAGCTTTAAGGTTTTAAAAATGCTGTGTGTGTGTGTGTGTGTGTGTGTGTGTGTGTGTGTGCGTGTGTTTGACCCTGGGTAAGTCACTTAACTTTTTTGCCTCAGTTTCTTCATCTGTAAAATGAGCTGGAGAAGGAAATGGCAAATCACTCCAGTATCTTTGCCAACAAAACCCCAAATGTGGTCACTAAGAGTCAGATATGACTGAACAACATATATTCTTTATATATAAATATATTGTATTCTTTACATAAAGAATATATATTCTCAAATCGGACTTTTGCCATCACCTCTCAGAAATGATTATACCCATTTTACAGATGAGTAAATTAAGAGGTTAAGTGATTCACCCATGACCACACAAATAATAGTGGTGAAGGCAGGATTTGAAACATAAACACCTTCAAACTGAAAGCCCATTTCTTTGTCCATTACTCTGCAATGTATTTCTACTTCCTTACTTTTAAAGGGAAATAGATATCTGCTTTAAAAAGATGAAGAAAAACTTCCATTCTTTAGGATAATGCTGTGATCACTTATATGGTCCTGTATGGTGCAATGGGGGTCCGGAAGTTTCAAGAAAATCCTGCTTTCAGATTTTTGACATCTTAAGCATTCAAACTATTGCAGCTAGGTTATAACAGGAATTTATCTAAATTATGGCCTTGTATTAACTAAAAATGCTAAAGTAGCTTCAGGTGTGATTTTTGGAGAGCTAAGGGAGAAGAAAAGAGGCTGTACCGACTTTTGAAAATAAAGCTTCATCTCTATCTGTTTGTTCCATTTTCCCCATGCCAGTGTTAGCCATGGTTCAGAAATAATAACACCAGTTAATGCATTTATACACCTCAGGAAAAGGTTACAATTATCATGTCACTGACATCAAATCAGCCTGCTGAGCACAATTAGGTTCGAGGAACCACAGGGTTTTAGCTAGGTGCTAAAAAGCATCAGAGGATGTTAGCAACATATTTGCCCATCAGCACTGTTCCAGGCAAGTTTAGTTAGGTCTTTTATTTAGAAATTGCTACCCATGAAAGCAGGATCAAATCATAAAGTACTGGATTAGAGTTGGGTTGTTTGGGGGATGGAGGGGGGTTGGGGGTGGTAGGGGAGGGGGTAGGGTGTTAAAGGAAGGGATGGCTAATTGTTGCACATTGAAATAACTGGTTCCCTTTTTCTCCAGTTGTCAGTGATCATGCTAATCTACCATCTGATGACTATGCACCCAATTATGTAAAAGAAGTTCGTTTCATGCAAATAGATTAAGTACGGTCTGTCTGTACCACCAAATTCACCATCGCCCTACTGGCAGCCATGCTGGCAGCCTAGGAGAAACTCCAGTCATTAAGAGGCACAGAAGCAGCCATATTGGAATCCTGCTCCATCCAGGCATTGAATTCCTCCATCTCAGATGGTAGGGTGAAGGCCAACGAGTTGGGAGGCTGTGATTGATCTGCCCTTGCTCGTCCTTGTGGGTGGAAAGAGGCTCTCTGACAGGTATTATATTTAATTCAAAAGAGAAAATACGAAACCTGGCCATCTTTGCACAGCTCTGGTAGTATAAATGAGTGAGATTGGCTTGATAACGTCCCTCAGATGCCAGTCTTGTTTGGCTGAAATACCACATTGAAAGGTCTCTGCTCTCCTGTCAATGCATCACTTCTGATTGCCACCATCCTCGTATCTGGTTCCGCTCCTATTTCAAACCTGTCATTAGTGCTCAAGATAAGCTGGCACATTTCCAAGCTGAACTCAAGCAATTTTTTTCCTCTTTTTTTTCTTGCCTGCCTTAATAGAACAAGAAGCAAAAGAAATATGAGTTATTTAAAATTTCTTTAAAAAGGCGAGGCAAAAGGATCAAATGAAAGGTTAAGAAAAATACAGTAGGATCCTCAGGTGAATGCACCTTTCTTCTCAGGAGCTCTTCATAAGGCACAGTTTTCTTCTTCTAACATCCAGGGGATGTCAATGGCAGGAAATATTCACCTAAAAAGAGGGCCTGAATTGTTCAGAACAAGAGGAAAGTGTTATATCAGATTGAACTTGACACACTTGGAACCCCAATTATATGACTGAGAAGCAAAAACCTGGCAAGGTCAAAGGTACCCAGATGTCCTTTGTCCACAGGATGCTTTAATTGCACACAAGACCAAACCACATCCTCTTGTGCCAGCAAATGATAGTTATAATAATGGCTTCTCACACTGTCAGTGGAGCCTACTGAACTTCTTCATTCACAGGATCATATACCTAAAGCCAGATGGGACCTCTGAGGTCATCTAGTCCAATCCTTTTATTTTATCTATGAGGAAATTGAAATTCGAAAAGCTTAAGTGACTTGTCCAAGATCACACAGAGAGCATCAGAGGTAGGATTTGAACCTTGGTCTTCTGACTCCAGAGGTAGGACGATTTTTAAAAAACATACTAGTCAATTCGTTCCCACGTCAGTTAATCCATTCATTCAATGGCATGAAATAACCAGTCACTTTTTGCAAGCTTTCTTCCTAGTCACACCTGGAGACCTGTCCTAGACCAGTCTAATTTGGTTAGGCTCTACGACCTTGTGGCAAAAGATGAATAAGAGATAAGAAAAAGTCAAGTGTTTTTACTTTCCACTCCCCATGCACACATTCATAGTCTCCCAGAGTCCGTCATGGGGATGCCATTTTCCCTCATTGGTTTCCACAGTTTGGTGCATTTTTTCCAACCTTCACTGCCACTAGATTACTCTCCTCACATGTAAAAGTTTTGTCTATCTATGCACCTCCAAGTCATGTAGTCAGTTAAGAATAAATTAAAGGAATTCTTAAAGCAAACTAGCATTTTCCCCCTGGTTTATGCAGTGAACACTTTCCATTCTAACTTGGTTTACCCCCGATTTAAAGCTAATTTTGAGTGACAGTTAAATGACTTGGAGAGAAACAGAGAGAGAAAAGGGTTAAAGAAAAGTACAAAGCAGCAGAGAACAAAATAAGTGAAAAAGCAGTTAGAGCAAGAGAAATGAGAAAGGGAGAGAATAGGAGGATCCCTACCCCCCCCCCCAAAAAATGGTAGTAAATTCAGAAGAAGAAACAAAAAGCCAGTATAGCCAAGGCGCTAATAGGATTTTCCCCTATAACACCATGGGGCTGAAAAGCAGGACTAGTTAGGAAAAAAGCAAGGATCACTGAACAATGAGGCCAGCCATCCTTGCAGGGGATTCAGCAAGGATTCAGGCGCTGATCAGCAATGATGCAGCAACCTCAAGAGTGATGGCCAGGCCATGGGCTGTGGGGCCAGTGCTGAAGGATACAGAACTACAATAAGCAGAATACAGAAGTTGGAACAATCTGGCTAAATGACACAAATCCACAGGAAGGCATATGGGACCAGACCCGGGACTTCTGCAGGCATTCCCTGCTCCCAAGTCCCAACTGTACTACTAAGACTTCCTTTAATGATATTATTAGTTCTTATGCAAGGGACCCTTCTGTAAAGGGAATCTGAAGATCCTCCCTGCCCTTTGGCCCCTTGATAGGCTTAAGTGAATCTGAGAACCTTCCCTGATTTGAAAATATACTCTACCTCCTAATAGGCTGAATGTGGTCACATGGAGCCTGTGGTGGGAAGCTTGTTTTTCAGGAATGCCCACACCTTATTACTTTGTGATTGGACAGTGGGTCAAGAGGGCTGTGACATTCTCTGAGCCAGGAGAAGGCTATATATACCCTGATGTGAGGTTTTGCTTTGGGGCTCACTTTGGGAAGAGTTGTGTGATTTGGCCAGATGAGACTCTGGGCAGCCATTGAGCCCCACCAGCTTTGAAAACCCAGATGTTGGTGCTTCCCTCTCTAGTAACTAACTAGGTATGGATGTAATGGTCAGACGGCTGGAAGCCCTATCTGCCGAACTGTGTTAACTTCTGTTTGTATTCTCTGAAGTTTAGGGTGCTGACTTTTTCTCCTGAACTAGGTAAATTACATGTTTGATTAAAGTATGATTGTTAACTCATTTTGAGTTGCTTTCCTTTAGAAAAGCAAATCTAAGAACCCATGCTAGCAGCCATCCTGGGTATGCTAAGGTGCTTGCTGCTACACCCTCTGAGGACAGAGAAGGACACTAGCCCTATTCACTTGCTAACTCATCCTTAGAGGTCAAACCTATTTCTGTTCTTTGCATGTTGGAATAAAATATGTTCAGCTAGAAATGAAGTTCCAGTGTCCCCAGAGGGAGACGTGGGTAGAGGTGAGCTCAAGAAGAGCTCCAAAAGTGGACCCAGTCTGACTGCCAAAAGTTGAGGTGTCCAGGTACACCCACTGGGCACCCCAGTTATACTACAAAGGTGATAAAAACAAAACAAAAAGATCCTTCTCTTCTAATCCTTTCCTCGGGGGCTTGTTTGTAACAAGAAAGCAGAAGGTAGAAAGGCCTTATCCTGATGTACTCTAGATAATGTGTTGGCAAGAGCAGAGTCTGATCCCAGGCACAGGCCTTCCTTTAACTCAAGGTTCCATCAATTTTCCACACGCTGGATCTCCTATTTATTATCAGAGTTGGAGTAAGCCTGGCTACGTGCTCAAGTTATGTGAATCCCCTTAGGAGAGAGAGAGAGGCCTTGACTCTCTGTGCTGAGCAAAAGCATGTTCTCTCCTTCTTGTGGGAGTTGTCCTTGAATCACTGCCTTGCAAGCCAGTGAATTATCTGAAACCTGACTCAAAAGAATCCCAAATGCGTTTGTTCTGTTATTTAATTCTTGGAAATGATGACAGCAGGAGGATGAGGGGGGTCACTCTGGGCAAGCTGGTACTTGCATGTAGAAAATGCTTTAAGTCTGGCTTAATGAGAGGAGCTGCACCTGGAGAAGGCAGATGCTACAGGCCAAAGAGAAGACAATGTGGCATCAATTTCAATACTGGGTGTCTGGGCAAATATTTCAGAAAGAGTTGCTTGCATTCTATTCCAAGAAAAATGACCAAATTTCCAACAAAGAGGTTTCCATTTGGGGTGTACACCCTCCTGACTACCTGTGCAATGTGGGTGCTAAATGTCTGGAGCTGTGAGTAGCATCCATGGAAGTCTGAGCAGAGAAAAAAGGCTAAGTCAAAAAGTCAAACAATGGTGCATATGCACAGGGCTGAACATGTCTCTCCCCTGCTCAAGAATCTTCAGCTGCTCTCTATTATCTTGGGATAAAATACAAATTTCTCATCGTGGCACAATGCACTTCCCAATCTGGTTTCAACCTTCCTTTCCAGACTTACTCATTTACTCTTCTTCTTGCCCTCTACATTCAAGTCAAATTTGTGGGTGCACTGTTCCCCAAGTTCAACATTCTATCTCCTGCCTCTGTCACTTTGTCCCCCACAGTGAGCTGTACTCTAGGCCTGGAGTACACTCACTCCTTGGCTCTTGTCTTAGAATGCCAAGTTTCAGTCAAGGCTCAGCATAGGTGGCAACTCTGACAGGTTCCCCATTCCCCCAAACAGTCTGTGCCCTTTCTCTTCTTACATTATCTTGTATTTACTTATCTGTTTTGTGGGCTATATATTTTCCAATAGAAGATAAGCTCCTTAAGAAGAGGGACTGCTCTTCCTTTTTTTCCTGTTGTATCCCTAGTCCCAAGCACAGTACTTCATATGTAACAGACATTTAAAAATTGCTTATTGGATTGAAATGTGTGAAATTGCAACTGACCCAATTGACTATTTCCCTATTTCACCAGCTTCTGCCACTGGAGATATAGCTGTAATAGCCCAAAGGTACCATTATGTGCCATCTGAGTTCAACTGGATTATGTGCATATTTCTGGAATGACAATGTCCCAGCTCATTCTTATCCTCAAAATGTCCTCCCATTCCTGCCAGTTTCTGTGACAAAATTACACAATACATAAGATTCTTCTTGGCTCCAAAAGTCAAATTTGTTGCCCAGAGCTACCCAAGGCCTAAGGTCTAGGAAATAACCATAGGCTGTTATGGTTGGAAGAGATCTTTGAGATTTTCTAGTACAATCTCTTTGCTGCTACTGGTGTTTGTCCTTTGTTCTTGAAGAGGACCATGACAATAGGGAGGTGATGCCATGACATGCCAGTGAATTAGATTTAAGTGTGTGCAAAGTCCCCAGCCTCACTCTCTCCTCCGGAGCCATCTGGATCCAGTGGCCAGATATGGGTCAGGACAACTGGAGATGGCCCAGGATGCAGTGGAGGACCTTGGCCTTTTCAAGCTAAGGTCTTTGACAGGCCTCAGTTTGACTGAGGCAAAGGCTGTTCAGTGATTAAGGCTTAATAAGCAATGAGGCAAGCAATGACCTCATAAGAAACCAAAACAAACAAACAGATATGGGAGGGGAAGACCCTTACTGGGCAAAACAGAAACAATTTATATTTACATTCATTCTAAGTCAATCAGAGTCCAAAGAATGACAAGTAGGACTTAGTCTGGAACCTATTATCGGCCATTTGTGAGAGCCAGAGTGATTTAGGGTTAAGGTTGTTCTTTAAGAAAAAAGAAAAAACTTTCATTTTGTAAAATGAAAAATTAATTGTAAAATGAAATTTATATTACCTTCTGGGAGGAAGGAAGGAAGGAAGGAAGGAAAGAAGGAAGGAAGGAAGGAAGGAAGGAAGGAAGGAAGGAAGGAAGGAAGGAAGGAAGAGAGAGAGAGAGAGAGAGAGAGAGAGGGAGGGAGAGACTTTGCAAAAGAAAGAATGCGGGCACAGAAAGATTACCCAACTTTCCCAACTATCATCATCCCCATTTTATAGATGATGAAATTGAGGCTGATAACATTTATTTGCCCACAATCACACAGCTATTAAGTGTCTGAATTTAGATTTGAATCCAGGTTTTTTATGGCTCCAGGTCCTCTATGTTGCATGTGCTAATCAGTCAAGACAGTTCTCTTTGTCTTTGGGTATCTTTTCTCTTCCTGAAAATTTATCCTTCGGGCCTGGTCTGATTTTTTTCCAAGGTAATGGCCACTAACCACATTGCTCTATTTCTTCCCTAAGTCTCTTCTTTTTTACTCTAAATGGCTGCATCACAGAACGAGCAAGCATCTAAGCAGCCAGAGCTACCATTATTTACATCTAGCTTGCATCAGGACCACACTGAGTGAATATTCTCACCATAGCCAGAGATCAGAAAATTGATCTCCAGATCCAAATTGGCTTAATTATAGCCAGCTCTAAGTAAATACCCAGCATTTACCACAGAAGCCCGTGCAAGGTCTGCGGAGAGCAACACCACAAATGACAGGAAGTTTCAGAGGGGAAAAAAATGTCTAAGCCATTGCAGAGTACACAGAGTATTCATTTGGATTTATTAATAGTACAAATATTTCCATTCTTAGGATGTAGATGCCAAACATTTGTAATATGTAGGCTGTGAAATTGGCATTCCTTTGTGGGGCTACTAAAGACTAAGATAGCCCAAGAAAAGTCGCCACAATCATGAGGTTCCTTCTGCTGATTAGAACAAAAAATATCCCACCAAGCCAGAAATTAGGTAAGGATCTCAAATTAGGACAAGTGTTATTTTTAAAGTCATTTCTAACCTCTTCCTTCTTCCTTCCCTCTTCCATCCCAGTTATAGGCACACCCACTCATAAATTGAATTGGTCACGGTTTGACCCATTGAGTCAGGGCCAACCACTCATCTCTTGCTGGGCCAGTTTCACAAAATGCAAGATAGGACACCACCTTCTGGTGGCATGTTAAAAACTAGGGCCTTCTCATTTTAATATTCTTTCCCTACCATTGCCTGAAATTCCCCCCATTAAGGTCGCCCCTCTGGGTCAATTACCTCTAAAAGGTCCCTCTTTAAATATAAATATGGTACATAACAATAATTTTTCAATTCAGTTCAGAGACGATATGGAGAGACCCCTTCCACATCTGTCTGAGCAGCAAAGGTTTTATAGCTCTTCTTGCTGTCAAGAAAAGCTCTTTTACACAATTTAAAGATCAAAGACAATAGTCAAAGGTTTGTAGATTATATAGAAACCTTTTTTCTAATGAATAATTTCCTTGAAAAAAGCAATTGGAAGTCAATGGACATGATGAATATCAAATAGCATTCATTCTCTCTCTGTCTGTCTCTCTCTCATACACACACACACACACACACACACACACACACACACACACACACAGAAATTGCATAGATTGCACTGGAATCAGCTCTCAAGCCAAAAGGGATCTCAGAGGCCAATTAGCCCAATGTCCTCATTTCCTCATGAGGAAACTGAGGCCTAGGGAGATTAAACAGACAAGAAGTGACACTACACTGATGTGAGCATTATTCCTAAATTAGCTATATATTAATAGTCAAACCCATCAACTTGTGGGAGTAAAAATTAAATTAAAAATAAAAATTAGAAAAAGGAATGGAACACAAACAAATCCTCTCAACTATTTTAATGAGCTATTGATGGGAAATGGATGGAGTAGAAGGATATCTACACCTATGGCAATAATTTCAAGGAGAAGTTTAACCATTATTAGTCAAGTGCCATAATGAGAGGAACAAAAGAGCCTAAAAATCTGCTCAGTCAGCAAACATTGGACCTCCTTGACAAGCAGAGATATATGGAAGCCAGGAGAGGATGAGTTGAGTTGCCCATCTGGAACCGGTCGGCTGAGTTCCCATTTGGACAGCTCAGACTACTCACAGGTTGTGGTTTGTCCTTTGTTCTCAAAACTGACCATGGCATTAGTGAGATGATGCCATTACTTGCAACTGAATTGGATTTGAGTGGGGGGCTGGGGGGAGGGGGGAGCTGTGCAAAGTCACCAGCCTCTCTTTCTCCTCCAGAGCCATCTGAGTGCAGTGGCCAGATATAGATCAGGGCAACTGGAGATGGCCCAGGATGCAATGGGAGACCTTGGCCCTTTTAAGCTAAGGTCTTCACAGCTCTCCCTCATTCAAATTCAATTCAGTAGCAAGTCATGTCATCATTTCACTGGTGTCATGGTTTTCTTTTAGAACAAAGGACAAACCACATATATGGAAACTAATGACAACTCGGGTCTAGAATATAATCTCATTTGCAGAAATTTATAGAGAAGGATAGTGTGTGAGTGAGGTAAGTATGTACAACCTTCTGAAACAATGAGAAGTAGAGAGAGAGAAAAAAAACAGTTTGAGGAAAGTTTGGTGAAAGATACAGGTAAATGAAGTCATCCCAAGGATATCTAAGGGAGAAGCTGGAAGGAGGACGGCAAACAAATGAAAGATGAAGAAGATCTACACTGATTGCTGTAGTAAACTCTTTTCTACTTTGAGGACAATAAAGCCGTCACATCTGAAAGGTCCCAGACTGTCTTAAAGAGAGAATGAAAATGGCAATGAAGAAAACAAAGATGTTAATGCAGATGAACTGGACCAAGCAGACACAGAGGATCTCCATCCTGGAGAAAGCATAACTTGGAAGATGTTGAGAGATCAGCTCTCAAGGTATCTGAACCAGGGGGGTATACCAAGGCCTGAGAGTAAGCAAAATAAAACAAACCTTTTGATTTGTTAGAATTGAAAATCGGTAGTTGAAAGAATGTTAGTTAGCTATTAGATATGAAAATTTTATTTGAATAACTGACACATGCTGTCAGGGTAGATGGGGAGGGTGATATTCAAAGGGAATTAAAACAAGCAGAATTTAACAAGTCATATTCCACATCTTTACCATCACCTTTAGACTTAAAGGTCTTAAGACATAAGATCCCACTATACCTATTACTTGTTATGAAAAAATATTTTTAATTAAATAGAACATTTGATTCATTGGGGGGGGGGGGAGCCATTGCCTGAAAGTCTCTCCCCTAATAAGGTTTCTCTTACACATATTTCGAAATCATGCAAGCTGATTTGAGAGATATAATAGAAACAATTTTTTCAGCAACCCTCTGATTGTTAATATCTAGTTAGACACACAAATAAGTTCAACAAAATTGCTCACCCCTAGGGAAGATCTAGAGTCAAAGTACAAGAAGGATATTTTATAAGTTTTGATCTGCAGCCCTGGAAGGTGGGCCACCACTCCATGAAATCCTCTAACATGTCAATGTTTGCTTCCTACTTTAAAATTTTCAGGTCTACTATTCCTTACCTGAAAAAAATTAACACTGCATTTTCACAGAAAACCCAGCATCTATTGATGCCATCACACCAGATACCCAAGGGACTCTTTATTGAATTCATACTCAGGAACAGTGAAAAGTGACTTGCATTGATGGAGACAGAGAAATAGAGAGGGGAATATGGAGCATGAATGGCAGACCTTTCAAGGTGAGGCAAGACCTGAGGCTATAGGAAACACCAGTTTCCTGGAGCGGGGAAGGGGGCAGTAGAAACATGGAATAATTAGACTCTGGGGATATGTTGTTGTTCAGTCATTTCCAGTTGTATGTGACTCTTTGTGACCCCATTTGGGGTTTTCTTGGCAAAAATACTACAGTGATTTGCTGTTTCCTTCTCCAGCTCATCTGACAGATGAAGAAATTGAGTTAAACAGAGTTAAGTGAGTCACCTACAGTCACACAGCTAGGAAGTAGCAGAGGCCAGATTTGAACTCAGGTCTTCCTGACTCTAGGCCCAGCACCTTATCCACTGCAACAACAGTGGAGCTGTCCCTTCACTGGTCTCATTTCCCTCCTTTCTCTTTCCTCCTCTTTTTCCTCCTATTTGACCCCAATTTTGCTTTGCATGTTTCTCTGTGTGATGCCCAGACTCATGCTGAAGGGAAACAGCAGAAGCATCCTGTCCCTCATTTTACAGATGAGGGAACAGGTCCAGGGAGGTTGCTAAGTAATTTATCCAAGGTCACATAGATAGTAAGCATCGAAGGTTGAATTTGACCTGGGTCCTCTAACTCCAGAGCTAATGTCTTTCCACTGGACTGAGTTGTCTCAAGGCAAGAGTTGAAACCAATTTGTTCCATAGGTATGGATCATATTGATAGAAAACCCAATACTTTAAAAAAAAAGTAGTAATTAAATATAGACTCTACAGGAGTTATTAGGGTGTAGACAATCTATTAGACAATTATGGGGTTATTATCCAGTCCAATTCAGATGATCACTTTCCCCATATTGTATTGATGAAATTATTGAGATGAAAGGAAGGAGGTTTTTCTTCAAATCAAATAACTTTGTTTTCTTTGACCTAATGGTATTACTTCTAGTTAGCAATTTTTCTGGGGGATCATTGACCAAGGCTATCCCCACCCAAAGGCATTCTAACCACATTTATCTGGAAATGGCAGAAACCCAGAAGTATGTATAAACATTTTACATTTTATGTCTTATTTTCTTTGTGAGTTTCTATCTTCTTCTGTACAATAATTTGGTTTCAAAGGGAAATCTTCCATCACAATTAATAGGCTTTATAGCTAGAAGGGACATTGGAGACCATCTAGTCCAATACGGTCATTGCATAGGTGAGAAATATGTGACTGAGATGAGCTGTTTCCATTACACTACTCCATTACTGAGGATGGTGTCTAAGTGAAACTAGAATTCAATAATGTGGTTAGTAATAATTTAATTCAACTCAAAATGCAGTTATTAAACGCCTACTATATGCCAAGAATTGTGCAGTAAACCGGGGCTACAAATATCCCTTCCCTCATAAAATCTGTTATTCTCCTCACAGAGGAGGAAATGCTAATGAGGAAAAACAACACGTATATTGGTAAGTCAATGCATAATGTATACAAACTAGTTTCTCGGGTAGGGAGAGAACTAGTAACTTCCCTGTAGGAAAATAAAGGAGGGTGGAGCATAGAATTAGAAAAATGTCATGTAAGAGATGACCCAGCCTGGAAGGAAACTAGGAATAAGAGGGAGTGATGAGAAGGGAATGTATCCAGATATGGGGGACAACCAGTAAGAAGCTAACTGAGCAATGGTGACAATTAGACTTAATGTGATTCAACTCAGTTGTCTGATCATAGGTTAAAGGCCAAGTTTTCTTAAAGTCTGCAATGAAATACTTTGTAATAGCCACCATCTAGTTATGTAATCTGTATTGATAATTAAGTCCAGGCTCTTTAAAATTAACCTATCTGGAATTTCTGGTGACTAAGATTTGATGCCGAATCAATAACATAAAGCCCTCTATATCTATAAGCAAATTTATATAAATCAGCAATTTGTAGGTTGGGGGAAGCAAGGTAGTGCAGTTAGTAGAGTGCTGGCCTTAGAGTCATGAAGACCTGAGTTCAAATCTAGATTCAGACACTTAGTAGCTGCATGATACAGGAGAAGTCATTTAACCTCTATTTGCCTTAGTTTCCTCATCTGTAAAATGGAGATCATAATTACACCTCTCAGGATTGTAGGGAGGATAAAATTAGATAATATTTGTATAGCATTTAACACTGTTCCTGGAACATAGTGAATACTAAATAAATGCTTGCTCCTTACCCCTCCTCCCAAAAATTATTTGTTTCCATACAGTATTGTCAACTGAGTTCAAATGCCACTCAAGGAGTGCCTTTTGATTCCACTCTTGGATCTTAATTTTTTCATAGGGTCAAATCAACTCTTGATTACATTCAGTGTATTCAGTGGCATATACCTATTATCAGCCTTTACTATTTCTTTCTTAAATGAAGTCTTTATATTACAGTGATATATCTGTAAAATTTCAATCTATCATGTGTTAAGTGACTTGCCCAAGGTCACACGGTTAGTAAGTGTCAAGTGTCTGAGGCTGGATTTGAACTCAGGTCCTCCTGACTCCAAGGCTGGTGCTCTATTCATTTCTGCCACCTAGTCACCCCCAATCAGAGTCTTAATAAAAAACTCAACTTTCCCTTGATAGGTTATTGTTTGATGTGCTTTGCTGTAATAGCAAGTACCCTGGCACACCCAGGATGGCCTGCTAGCACAGGTTCTTTGATCTGCTTTTCTAAAGGAAAGGCAACTTTTAAAGGGGTCAACAATCTACTTTAATTACATTCACTAGTTCAGAGGAAAGGTCAGCACACTGAACATCGAGAAAATACAAACAGAGATAATACAAGCAGAGACATTAGCCCAAAGACCAACAGACAGAGCTCCAGCTGTCTGAACATAGCTATATTGCTATACACTTTACACACATCACTGGATTGAGAGAGCGCAGACATCTGAGCAGTCAGGGGCTCTGAACATACAATTCCTCAGAGTCTTGACCAGGAAATTAAAAGATCCTTCTCATGAGTGAACCCCCAAAGCAAAATACTAACCTCCTAGAATATATAACAAAGACTCAGCAGAATAACAAAGGTGGCAGAATCTGATTGACTGAGTGCCGAGGAGCTTGAAAATCTTTGTACCCCAGCACTTAATTGGAAACTCTCCTTAGCCCAGAGCCTGATTGACTTTGGGTGAGGGATCTATGTGCCTATTAATTAATTCTTCAAATTTTCTTAACATTATACTTGCCTACCAATGAACAAGGCATTTGGGACTTAAGTTCAGAGTCTTTAGTCTCTACTCTTTATTGGAAAATATTAATAGTTTTATTGAATCCAAATGGCATTTTGTATCATTCAAGAAGGAGTCTCATTTCAATTCAATTCAATAAATATTTATTAGGTACCCACCAACTGCCATGTGAGATGAACTACCTATTTAATGTGTTTCTCGATACAGACATATGACATAATGCCATCACTAGTCATCAAGTGATTAAATGTGATGTTACAGTATGACTCCCTCTGTGCCTTGGCAGAATTATAGAAGACTTCAACTGTCACATTTCATATCAATTGATCTTGACATTATGGTGTCCATGGCATGTTTTAAATATAGAACTATTTCCCACATGGATAAAATACTCTACCATTCTTACTATTCTTGGATCTATTTTCTATATTACAGTAATTAAGCTGTGAATCTGGAACTAAGTTAGAGGTTTTATGATAATCAATAAAGACAGTGTAAATGTTACAGCACTTTCAGATAGCTTGTTCAATAGTCATCAAGTACTTTTCACACCTCTGGCACACTCTATTTGCTCCTCAGCCAATACAGTTTTCTTGCAGGAGTTTATGAATTTCTGGAGAGATGTAAGCTCCAAATGCTTTTATACAAAGTTGTATTTTGATTGAATTTTCAGGGTTATTGGTGTTCCTTTGAATAATAAATATTTATTGCCTTCTCTTAAGAAATATGGGATCAAGCTTGCATCAGAAGGGAAGTTAATAAAATGTTTTGCTAGCAACTCATAAGCTACTCTATCTAAAACATATAAACCAATAAATATGGATCTTCTCTGGGTTTGCTGTTTTCGAGTTGGAAGCAAGACTAGAATTTCAATCACTTTCCTTGATGTAACCATCCTATCATTCATTATATTCACAATATGCAAACTTTCTGTTTTATGTTTGATTCAACATTTGCTTTTATTGTGTCAAGTATCTATTGACCGTGTAGACCAAGAGAATCACTCCCAAGTACACTCTGAACCAGATTAAAATGCGTTTGGAAAATTTTTTAACAAAATAAGTAAAAATACAATAAAACATAAATAATTTGAATTTAATTTTTCTAAGTCAATATGGAGCCCACAGGGACCCTCATGTGTGGTTTAGAGGCCCCCTCATTCCTATTTCAGTTTGACACCACTGATATAAACAATCTAGAATTTGCCACATCACATTTTGGGGGGAGTTCACCCTCTACTCTAATTTCTTTGCTTCTTGAACTCCTATAATATGAATTTTTATTGGTTGTGAATTATTTATTTTGTTCTTTGTGTTCCTTATACTGCCTTAACATTTTTGGCTTTTTCTTTCAATTGTTAAATATTGAAAAAATTTCTGATATGTTTTTTTTCTGAATTTTATTCTTCATTTCTTCTTTTTGGTTGCTTTAAATGGACAACATGATGTTCGAGTTTTCTATTGTACCTAATGGGTACAGATTGATGCAGTCTTCCTATGTTTTTCTGTGGATTTTAAATAATTTTCTAAAGACCCTTTTGCCATAGTGGTATTTGATGCCTGACCTCAGGAGTCTGCCTATATGGCTCCTCATTTCCTCTTATGTTCCTAATCATGGCAACAACCACAGCACTTACTCTTGTGTCCAGGTCATGAAATGCTTTTATGCTCTCTGTCAAATACTGTGGAAGAATACATATATTCATGATAATAATAGCATATGCCAAATTTTTTTAAATTGCTCTTTATTTTTCTACACTTCATCTATTTGTTGAATTTATGCTATCACATGCAGAAAGGGCTTTTAAAAATTCCATTCTAAGTATGCTCATCTTTTCAAAATCATTTGAGATGTTAATTTGTTGCCATTCATTTCATTATTAGATAATATTTTGGGAGTTTGTTTCAAGTGTGAATTTTATTTTTTTTTAATTTTCGTTGACTTTTTAATTTACTTTTTGTTTACAAGATGCAGTTCCACAATCCCTTGAGTTTCAAATTTTCTCCCCTCCCTTCCCCCCACCCATGGCGGCATGCAATCAAGTATAGGATCTGCAAATACTTTCACATTGTACAATTGTCTGGTTGTATAGAAGGGTTGTAACCAATGGAGTGAACAATGGGAGAAAAGAAAGAAAACCAAAGATGAAAAAGAATGAGAGCATGTAGATTACTTCAGTCTCCATTTGAACTCCGGTCTTTCTAGATCTTTCTCTGCATGTAGGTATCTCCTTCCGTCCTGAGACTTGTAGAGTTGTCTTATACCTGTGCATTGCTGAGAAGAGTCCAGTTTATCAAAGTTGGTTGTCATGCATACAGTGCGTCTGTGATTGTGTACAAATTTTTCCTGGTTCTGCTCTTCTCACTTAGCATCAGTTTGTATAGGCCTTTCCAGGTGAATATGAAGACTGTCTCCTCCGCATTTCTTATAGCACAATAGTATTCCATTACATTCATATACCATAACTTGCTCAGCCATTCCCCAATTGATGGGCATCCCCTTAATTTCAAGTTTTTTGCCACCACAAAGACAGCTGCAATAAATATTTTTGTACATATGGGTCTTCCTCTCATCAAGTGTGAGTTTTCAATGCCTATAGATTCTTCAAGTTTTCCTTCTTTAGATCTCAGATCTTCAGATCTCCTTAATTTCCTCTCACTCATTTCATATGGGTTGGGGAAATAAGTTGTTTCTTATGATAGCTCTATATTAATCCACAATATGATTTATTTTTGTTTTTAAATTATTTTGTTGTTATTTTTCTTTCCAAGTACATTTTGTATTGTATTCTTCCTTGTTCCCATGCCTAAAGAGTCATCTCTTAATTTAAAAAAAAATTTTTTTTTAAGATTCAGCAAAACTAACCAACCCACCAAAAGAATCTGACGTTATATGGCATGTTCCACATCCAGAGAGCTCCACCTTTACAAAGAAGCAGGGAAAAACGCTTTCTCTTATCTTTTCTTTGGCTTCGGACTTGGTCATTAAAATTTTATTATGTTCAGTTTTGATTATTTTGTTATTGTTCCTTTCTTTTATGTTGTGGTAGTCATTATGTAACTGCTTACCTGGTTCCTTTTGCTTCACTTGGCATCATTTCATGTAAATCTTCCTAAGCCTTTCTACACCATTCATTTTTCTTGTTTCTTACAGAACTGTGATGGTCTACTGAATTCATTTATATCATAATTTGTTTAGTCATGCCCCAATTAACAAGCACCTTCTTTATTTGCAGTGATTTACTGGTACAAAAAGGGTTCCCATAAATATGTTGGTGTATCTCAGGTCTTTGTTCTCAACATTGAATTGTTTGGGGTATCTGCTAAACAATGGAACCTCTGTGTCAGAAGATAAGAAACATTTTCTTCACATAAATCTGAATTAATTTAAAGAAGCATTGAACCAACTAATAACTCTCCCAACAATGCATTCATGTGCCAATTTTTCATAACCCTCCAGCACTGGCTATTCCCATGTTTTGTCATCTTTGCCAATTATTGGCTATGAGGTAAAACTTTAGAATTCATTAAGTCACATTCATCTTACTATTAGTGATTTGGAACATTCTTCTGTATAGTTGTTAATATTTTGTGATTTTTAAAAAAGTAATGTTTGTTCTTTTTTAACTTTTGACCATTAGTCTATTGGGAAATAATTTTTGGATTTTCCATATTTTTCTTAATTATCTAAATATTCTGGATATCAAACATTTATCAAAAAATTTCATATAAAAAGTTTTTTTTTCCCCAACTGACTACCTCTCTTCTTATTCCAGGTGCATTTTGTTCATATGAAAACCTTTCAATTTTGTGTAATAAAAATTATCTATTTTATTTTTTGTAATTGTCTCTGTTATATCTTTTCCAGTTAAAATTAATCACCCTATCCATAAGATGTCTTATGATAACATGATCTGGTTGTCTAATTTGTTTGTGGTCTGATATTTAATATTCAGGACATAGATTCTTTTTTTAATTTCTAGTAGTGTAAAACAATGGTGTCAAACTCAAGTAGAAACAGTAACATAATGACCTTGAAAACCCCAAAATTAACAAAGTTTTATTGGACTTTATTTTATTAAACATTTCCAAATTCCACTTTGATCTGGTTGGGATCAGCTTGACATCTCTGGCTTAAGAGCTTGACACCTCTGGTTTAAGATGTTGCTCTAGATCTAACTTCTACAGATAGAGTGCCTGACCTGAAGACAGGAAGACTCGTCTTCCTGAGTTCAAATCTGGCCTCAGATATTTATTCACTATGTGAGCCTGGACAAGTCACTTAACACTGTTTGCTTGAGTTTCCTCATCTGTAATATGACCTAGAGAAGGAGCAGGCAATCCATTCTAGTGTCTTGGCCAAGAAAACCCCAAATGGTACCATGAACTGTCAGACATGACTGATGAAACAACTCAACAATACCTCATGTAGATGGTATAATGAATATCTTTCTACTATCTTTTTAGGAGACAACAGGTACAATTATATTTCAACGTAATTGGTTTCCTTTATAAGCTTGTGTATTGTATTTTATGCATTTAAAAATATTCTGAAAAATATGTAAGTTTCACCAGACAGCCAGAAGTTTCCATGACACACAAAAAAATTAAGAACACCCACAATGGTATTTACCACCCTGTCACATTCAACACTAACAAGAACTTGTTTTAGGATTCTGAGAAAAACCTATCTGCATCAGATTAACTTCCTTTTAGAACTCTGAGAAGTTGCATTAAGTTGCATTAAGTGCAACTATAATCCTTAAAAGGACAAGATATTGTACCACGACTGCATGAAGTCTTTCTTGATTGACCTACCTAGAGAAGCTTTCCCCATCTTGTATATCCTTGTAGCATTCTGTATATGTACTATATTCTATTTTGTATAATTATTGGCCCACATCATTATACATGACATTATAGGTCATCTTTACTACTAGAGAGATAGCATGCTGTAGTGGAAAGACTCCTAGGGCTGTGGTCAAGAAAGACTTGTTAGAATTCTGGTTCTGATTTACTGTGTAACCGTGGAGAGGTCACTTAACCTGTCTTGGCCTCAGTTTCCCTATCTGAAAAAGGGTGGTAATGATACTTGTACTACTTACCTCAGAGGGTTATTGTGAGGAAAGTTCTTTGTAAACCTCAGTTTGTTGTCGTTATTGAGTCGTTTTCAGTTGTGTCTACTCTTCAAGACCTCATTTGGGGTCTTCTTGGCAAAGATACTGGAGGGATTTGCCATTTCCTTCTCCAGTCATTTTACATATGAGGAAACTGAGGCAAAGAGGGGTTAAGTGACTTGCCTACTGTCACAAGAATTAAGTTATTACCTTTGTATCAGCTTCCAATTGCATTAAAAAGGTGTCAACTTCTTCCTGGGCTTATTGCCAATGACAAAGAAGTATAGAGTTTAGAATGCCTTTCCTCCTAAGTCATATTTGCACCATGGATACCTCTTTCATTTTGCAAATACTGAGCTGAGAATCATTGCAAAGTACCTAGAACTCTCCTTCAGACTCATTACCAGGAGTCAGTATAGTGTCTGGAGTCAGCCACTGAAGGAGATGAAGGATACATGGTGAGGTCTGAGGGAATTTAAAGACTCTCTATAGCAATAAGGCTCAGTGTCTATAATTTCACCAAAGCCAACAAGGACTTTTGTTCTCTTTCTGTGATTATATCTTGAATATCTGAATCACTTAAAGTATAGTCTCAAAATCTGAAATAACCAACCCACTATTTTGTGGGCTTCTGTAAGCATAACTGTTTTAAAGAAAAATTTCTGGTCACACACATGGATTTTTTCCTTCTTCCATTGCTTCCATTGCTATGAACTTGGTCAACATTTTAGTAACCAAGCAAAGATATTAGTAAGCCCTTTTCCCCCCTTCTTAATGGTAGCTTTCTAAAAATTCCAGTGAAAGATGCCAAAAAGGTTGTATGGTATTTAAATTATCACATGCAAGACATGTAGCCAACAGCCTGAGCTGCCATCTTGCAAGCTTATCACTTGGTCCACTGATGGTATCAGTGGCTGCTGAGAACCCCAGGAAATGCATTTAAGTTAGAATTGACAGGCTTCGTCACTATATTGTCATTCTTCCTGTCACTCAGGCTTGAAATATTATGCTCATCTTTGACTTTGCTTTCTCTTCTGATGGGAGGGAGGGGGAGGGAGGAAGAGAAAAAGAAAGAGATTTTTTTTTTAGTCGTTTTCAGTCATGATTGACTCTTTGAGGGCCCAATGATTTTTTTTAAATTTTGCTTTGGTTTTGTTTGTTTGTTGGCAAATATACTGGAATGCTTTACTATTTCCTTCTATAGCTCATTTTACAGATGAGGAAACTGAGGCAAATAGAGTTAAGTGACTTGCCCAGGATCACACAAATAGTGAATATCTGAGGCTGGATGCCACAAACCAAACCTGGGAGAGGGGAAGGACTTCTTTCCCCTGTTCTCCACCTCTTTTACCCTGGCTCTGAGAAATGGACTTGGGGGTGGAGGGGGGAGGGGTTGTTTCTATTCTATGTTGATTGTCCTCAGTTTCAGATCCTTCACTGGGCTCACTCAACTGGGAACTTGAGTCATGATAACCTTGGAGCCAGGCTTGCAGAGAGGATAATACATCCAGTCAGCTGAGAAAGGAAGCCTAGAGGAGACACAGTGCCTGAGATGTGAGTCCAAGAGTGACTTGGACTTTAGGATTGTCCTCTATAGGAGTTGAATAAGTCATGAACCTAATTCCCTTCCCCTCCACAGAGACTGAGGTAATGCAAAGAAAGGGAATCAGACCTCCCATATGTTGGGGGAATAAGTTTGTATATTTGTGATAATATCTGTTGAAACAATAATTCCTTTATAAAACCTAATCTGACTGTTAGTTGTTAAATGGAACTGAAGTAGAGTAGAGCCCTCTCCACTTGGGGGAACACCATCAGTAGGATCTGGGGCTATTTGTAGAGAAATATAAATACCTTAAGGGTGTCAGAGAACCCTAGAGGGTGGGGTAAAATCTAACCTACCTGGACTTCCAGGCAGAGAGGGCTGCAGGAGACCATGTTACATAAATACACATGCATACATATATAATATGTATATGCTGTATGTATACACACATATATATTTATGTTATATCCTCTGTTAGAATACTCTTTGAAAGTAAGGGCTGATTCAGTTTTGTCTTTGAAACTCCAGTAAGAGTTTAATAAATGCTTGTTGACTGACTAATTGATAGCCATTAAGAGCCTCAAATAAAATGATATATATAAAGCATATCATAAACCTTGAAGTACCATAGAAATGTCAGCCATTATTATTATAAGGGAGCATGGTATGATGGATAGAGAGCTGCCTGTGGAATCAAGAAGACTTTGAGTCAGGTCAAGTGACAGGCCCTTTAAGTACCTTGGCAAACTCTCTTAGTCTATAACGTTTCTGGTCAGTGTTTAGCTCATCCTGGTGTAGGGCATTTCTTCATGAGGAGCTCCCTATATCAATGAAATCACAGGTCTGATGCACTCTCTCTCTCTCTCTCTCTCTCTCTCTTTCTCTCCCTCTCTCTCTTTTTCTGTGTGTGTGTGTGTCTCCCTTTCTGTCTCTTTCTCCCTGTTCTCTAACTTTGTCTCTGTCTCTCTTTGTCTCTGTCTCCGTCTCTGATTTTCTCTCACTCCCTCCCTCTCTGTCTCTCTCTGCCTCTGGCTCTCACCCTCTCTTTTTTCCCACTATTTATATACATATGTGCATATAAGTATATGCATATATATATATATATATATATATATATACATATATACATGATATTTGCCCTGTAATGTAACATCATTGATATACTGATATCTGGATTTTTTTTTTTCAAATCCAGCTTCAAACACTAACTAGCTGTGCGACCCTGGGCAAGTCACTTAATCTCTGTTTGGCTGGGAGGCAGCTAGATAACTCAGTGAATAGAACACTAAGCCTAGAATCAGGAAGACCTGAGTTCAAATCTGCTCTCAGATACTTACTAGCTGTTTGAGTCTAGGCAAATCACCTAATTCTGTTTCCCTTAATCCACTAGAGAAGGAAATGGTGAATCACTCCAGTATCTCTACCAGAAAAGTGCCAAAGCCAGTATAGTCCATGGGGTCACACACAGAGAGCTGGACATGATTGAACAACAACAATCCAGATTTTACAATCAGCAAAAGTACATCATACACATTTAGTACCCTTGATCCACACAACCCTAGGAGCTGTGTACCACAAGTATCATTTTACCCATCTTAGAGAAGAACCCAGAGAAGATGGATGATTTGCCCATGGCCACACAGCTAGTTAATATAAAACGCAAGATCAGGGGGCGGAGCCAAGATGGCGGCGTAGCAGCAGCAACATATCGCAGCTCTCACATAGCCACGCCAAAATACCCATAAAACAGGACTCTAAACCAATCCTAGAACTCCAAAACGCACACAAAGATACTTCCCACTAAAGTCAGCTTGGCTAGGAGGAACCATATCAGCACTGTGAACCAAAACCAGCCTGCCCTGAAGCCGCGGCTGTGCCCGGGGGCGGCTGGATGGGAGGAGCAGAGAAGCCTCTCAGGTGAGCAGATTAGCAGCAGCTGCGAGTGGGGATTGTGAAAGGGGGAGATAAGCAGTCTGGTGAAAGGCCTCCAGAGTGGAAAAGCGAAAGGCAGAGGTTTTGTCCCTGCCTCCGCATTGTAGCTTTCCGCCCGCAGCCTGCAGACAGCAGAAGGACTTAGCAATTGTTCTCAGGCCAGTGCTCTTGTGTTGAGCGGCCTGGATCCAGATCGCCATCTTGGGCCTCGGTCTTGGAGTCTTCATTATCCAGTCTGCTGGAAGTAATTAGGAAGACTCCCAGCATCTTCCTGAGAGCTACGGCAGCCGGGAGGACCCCAGCGATTTGGGACAGAGCTTTCCCTTCTGGAAGCAGAGCCCCACAGAGATTTAAAAAAAAATCATGTTCTGAAGAACCATGAGTAAGAATAAGCATAAGAAGCAAAGTAAGAACAGCTCCCAAA
>CM053580.1:321836308-321854806 GCA_028627135.1 Pseudochirops cupreus | reverse complement strand
GGGAGAAAATATGTAACTCAAAATCTTGTGGAAATGAATGATGCAAACTATAATAAAATTTTTTTTAAAAGTGCAAGATCAGAACCCAGAACTTCCTGGGCTTTTTTCATTATGTCACTCAGACTTAATAGTCTCAGTCATGTTCCTTCCTCATTCAGGGCAACATTGCGTAGGTATGGAACATCAATGGAAAAACTGTTTGTGTTCAAGCCTACAGGATGTACGTTCCCACAGCCATAACTGGTCCAGTTCTCAAGGGGCCTGGGTGGCATTTCCTCAGACCTTCCAGAGTGGGTCTTCAGGGAATCCAAAGAAAGTAAATAGTTTAAAAGAAGAGGAGAAAGGGGAAGTGGCTTGTGTCGTGTTTACAGTTTGGAAGAGCATGAAATAAGAAACAAATGATTTGCATAAAACGCCAACAGTAAACCTGAGGGCGTAGTATAAAACAGATTACAAAGGGCCCTGAACTTGGCTAGAGTCTAGGTTATAACAATCAGCCCTTTAAACTTCCCAGAAAATCTCATGAATAACATGGAATGGAATTATCTTTTCCACAATCAGCTTACCCCAATGCCTAGGTTGGAATACAGTTGCCATAGAATAGTGCTATCTATGACAATGGCATAGTAGAGTCAGGTAGACAAGAAGTCCACAGATCATTCAAGTGTTTCATCATGGCTACAAGTCTTGGGCAACCAAAAACTTGATTTTGGTGCTTAAAAAAGAGAAAAAAAAAACAGGTTTATTCCCCTTCATATCTCTCCCCTGAGAACAGTGGACAAAAATGGGAAGAGAAAGGATATATGCCAGTTCACAAATGGTGAGTGCTTGAGTTTATCCCTTAAGTGATCAGCCTGTCTAGGCCCTATAGCTTCTTGACCCTGGCTTCTATGAGCACTAATGGAATTTGTGGAGATATTACAAGTAATGTAAATTTCATTGGGCCTCTAATTTTTAGCTGGAAGGGAAATGAGAAATCAAAAGCCAGACATCAAGGAGAAGAGGGCAAGTCACAGGGCTAGGTATCTAGAATCCACAAACTCAGTAATCAATCCTACTCCATTTAATTCAAGAAATATACACTAAGGGCCAGGGGCAGCTAGGTGGCACAGTGGATTGAGCACTGGGTTTGGAATCAGGAAGATTCATCTTCATGAGTTCAAATCCAGCCTTGGACAGTTATTAGCTATGTGACCCTGGCTAAATCACTTAACCCAGTTTGCCTTAGTTTCCTCATCTGTAAATGAACTGAAGAAGGAAATCGCAAACCAATCTGGTATCTCCTCCAAGAAAACCTCAAATGGGGGTCACCAAGAGTCAGAAATGACAGAAAAACAACTTAACAAAATACCTACTATGTGTAGCACTATTAGGTGCTGGGGAGAAATTAAGAGATTATTTAAGACATATCTCTGCCCTCATTAATCCTACAGTATGATAGGGGCTTTTGGTTGATACACAAATTACTTTAATATATAGTGTGTATTAATTTATTGATAATTAATAAAAATAATTCTCAATAATCATTAATTACATTAATATAGGTACTATAAAGTATATATTATATATCTTAATATGGGTATTCCTGAGAGGACTAATGGGAAGAGTAATGGTTTGAGTGTCAGATAATGTGCATTCAGTTCAAATCCTCATTAAACTTCCCTGGGTTTTATTTTTCTCAAATGCAAAAGGGAAGGTTAGACTAAGTGTTTTCTAAGGTCCCAATCAGCTCTCATTCTAGTATGCTAGAGAAACAGTGTTACGAGAGACTAGGAGAAGGTTTAATTATTCAAAAAGTGACTATAATCTATCTGCTCCCTTACTTTGGTTAACCCCTTTCTGTGAGTTTCCCCAAGAACGAAATAACTGTCATGTGCCCATGTACAAATTGAGACACAGTTCAGGAAGGGATAGGCTTATATAGGGATAAAGAAGGAAACCATATGGGAGAGTACTAACAAAATTCAGCCAGGAAGAGATAAAGAAATTACATTTAAAATAACTTGTAGACAATATAAAATATTTAGGAGTCCACCTGCCAAGACACACACAGGAACTATATGAACACAATTATAAAACAGTCTTCATACAAAGACAGATCAAATAATTGAAGAAATATTAATTGCTCATGGGTGGGCTGAGCCAATACTATAAAAATTATAATATTACCAAAATTATTTTACTTATGTAGTATCATGTCTTCAAATTACCAAAATATTGCTTTTATAGAACAAAAAATAAATTTATCTAGCAGAACAAAAGGTTAAGAATAGCAAAGAAAGCAATGAGAAAAACCAACAACAACAAGGAAAGGAACCTAACAATGCTAGATCTCAAACCATACTACAAAGTAATCCTCAAAGCGACTTGGTACTGGGTGAGAAATAGAATGGTTGATCACTGGAAAAGATTAAGTACACAATAGACAGAAGCAAAAGAGAACAGTAACCTAGTGTTTGATAAACCCAAAGGTCCCAGGTACTGAAGCAAGAACTCACTATCCAACAAAAATCGTGGGGGAAAACTAGAAAATAGTCTGGCATAAAATAGGTATAAATCAGCATTTCATAACATATACCAAGATATGCTCAAAATAATTTAGACATAAAGGGTGACATCATAAATATATTATTTAGAAAGAAATTACCTTTCAGATTTATGGGTAGGGAAAGAATTATGAAGCAAGCAAGAGATAGAGGGGTACACACAAAATAAAATAAAATAGGTAATTGATTACACAAAATTTAAAAAAAATTTTAGCAAACAAAACCAATGCAGATGTTGTTATTCATCCTTCATTTTTGACGAAAACCAATGACATTATGGGGTAATGTCTTGACTTGCACAAGAATTGGTTTTAAGCGAGGCAGAGTAACACAAAGTTGACAGCCTTACTCTCTCTTTCAGAGCCATTGAAGTCCAGTGGCAAGACAAATATCAAGCTGACTAGTGATGGCCCAGGATGCAGTAGATGACCTTAGCATCTTGAATGTCTGACCAAGCTCTAAGAGCTCTACAGCACCTGCTTCAGCCACCTTCATGGCCGGTGGAACAAATTGTTTTCATTCACCCATTCTTCCAGGGGAAGTCTTCACATGCTTGGGGTAGACACCTCCCTAACTCACTGATGGGTTTGAGGCCTGTCAGTTACCCACACTCTGGTGTAGCCCATTTGCTGAGAAGATTTTATTGGGGTAAGGCCATCACCATGCTATAGCTTCTTGGAGCCACAGGTGAAAGTTGGGTGACAGGTGGACAGGAAAGGTAGATAAGCAGCCCTGAAAAAGAGCTCAGCAAATCCTCACATCAGAGGTGCCAGTCTTTCCTGAACACCCCATACACCAATACAGCTAAAATTATAAGAAAAGTAGGAAACTGAGAAAAAAAATGTTACAGCAAGTTTGTCTGATAAGTCTCATTTCTAAGATATGAAACTAACTAAGACAAATTTAAAAGTAAAAGAACCAACTTCCCACTGATAAATGGTCAAAGGATATGAATAGACAGTTTTCAGAAGAAGAAATCAAAGCTATCAATAGTCACATGGGGGGAAATGTTCTATATCAATAACAGTTAGGGAAATTCAGATTAAAACAACTCTGAGATATCATTTCATACTCATCAAATTGGCTAACATGACAAAAAAGGAGAATAACAAATGCTGAAACTGTGTGGAAAAAAAGGTACACAGATGCACTATTGGTGGAGCTGTGAACTGATCCAACTATTGTGTAAAGCAATTTGGAAGTATATCCAAAAAGCTATTGAACTGCATACCCTTTGACCCATTAATTCTGATACTAAGTTTATAACGCAAAGAGGTAAAAGAAAGAAGAAAAACACCCATATGCACAAAAAAATGTACAGTGGCTCTTTTTGTGGTGGCAAAGAATTGGAAGCTAAAGGGATGTATAAGTTATGATAAATGAATGTGATGAAATACTATTGTATCATAAGAAATGGTGAGGGGGATGATTTCAGAGAAACCTGGGAAGATTTGTATGAACTGATGAAAAGCGAAGTGAGAAGAACTAAGAAAACCATTTCTACAATAATAACAATATTTGAAAGACAATCAGCGTTGGAAGAGTGACCCTCATCGACGCAATGACTCATCCCTATTCTAAAGGACACATGATGAAATATGCTATCTACTTCTAGACAGAGAACCAGTGGACTCAGAGTGTAAATTCAAATATATTTTCATCTCTTTTTTCTCTTTTCTTTATCTGGGGGGGTTGGGGAGACATGGCTGAGGTAGGAATTTGTTTTGCACAAACATACATATTTATAACGGTTTTTGTTTTCTTTCCTTTTCAATGGGTAGAAGAAGGGAAAGGGGAAGGGAGATAATTCAGACCTGAAAATAAAACTGAATTTAAAAATAAATAAAGTGAATGATCACTGTGTAATTGATCTGGTTTGTGATTGTAGATTGGGGGATTTCCCCTAAAGTTCACCAATAATTCCTAATTGAGTAATGGAGGAAATCTTGGATTACTACAAGACAACAAAAACTTTTTTGTAGGTTCTTCTACCAGTATAGAAAGGTTTCAAGTTCAGGCCTAAGACAAACACTGTGACTGTCATTTAAGAATCAGCCTCACAGAAGACTCATCAGCCAACCCTTAGAAGCCAGGCAAAGAAGTGAAGGGTTTTGTTGTTGTTTAGTTGCTTTGGTTTGGTTTTTCCATAACAATGCTTCTACTCAGGCCTATGAAGGTTGCTGTTGATGTTAATGGAGGTAATTCTCCACACCGATAAAAATCATAGATCTTTTGTGGAACAGTTCAGACAGACAGGCAGAGAATGGAGGGGGGAAGGGAGGGAAGCAATGTCGCAGAAATCTAAAGAGGAAGATGTGTCTGGAGAGGCTGATTGAATGATTTGAGGGAATAGGCCAGTTCCTTTAAAGCCCAAAGTCATTTCACCCATTAATCAGTTTGCCTTACCTTACTGAGACCTTCAATGGAAAGCATGTTGGGATTAAAGTCAGAGGGCCTGGGTTTGATCCTTTTTCTTTGTATGGTCTCAGGAAAATCTCTGTAGCTTTTTGAACTCTAATTCCTTCATCTGTGAAATAAGGGTATTGGACTAAATGGTCTCCAAGACTCCTTCCAACTCCAGACCTCTGAACCTCTGACCTTTGTATTTTTTTACCCAGGCCTGGAGGGTTTGTTTCTACTTGCCTTTGAGGTTTTAGTAATTTTTTTTTTAAGTTTCTTAAAACTTAAGACTCACCTGCAATGAATTGGGAAGAGGGGTTAGTTGTTCTTATCATTGGGTAGGTGATTGGGGGGAGGGCTGTTAATGCTGTTTTGTTTAAATCACCTCATCTTCTTTCATGGCTTTGCGGGAGTATTTCATCATGAATGCAGTATATGAGTACCTGGTAGGCACTTGATAAAGTGTAATTGAAATAAATTGAATCACGACACAGAACAAGGCTGTGCAGGCTGCTATGAAGTGTGGAGTGGAGAGCCTGAATTCATGCAGAGGAGTCTTTGGGGGAAACTTCCAACTTAAGGCACAAAAGCAGGACAAGGCCTTGAGCCTTATAACATCAGATACTACTTGCCTAAGGGGACTGGAAAAAACAAGCAGAATCTAGCCTCCATAAATATGTAAGACATGCTGGCAGGTAGAAAGACATGACTTCAAGTATTTCTGTAATTATAAATTTGCTTCAGGCAAAAATAATGATTTTTTTTCCTAATTAATTTATGTATCCCTCAATCAAATATTCTGTATATGGGGGAGGGGGCACTAAATTATGTAAATGTTCATGTGCTACAGATTTTGAGAAGCTGTATATCAGGAAATTTATCAGCATGTCTCTCAAAAGCCATTTGTTGCTGTCTAATTGGGATCCTTATTCTTTGAGGGGTTGTTTTGAACAGTATTCATTTATTATGTGCTAACTCAGAGCCTAGCTGAGTTTGGCAGCATTTTATACGCTCCATTTACACTGAATTAACTGTTTTTGAACAGGCCTCTCTCAGCTCTGAGATTTTGTGACTCTCTAAATCCTCCAGCATCCTTTAGTCCAAGCCTTAATTACCAAGTCTTGCTTGATAAGATCACCAAGGGAGTAATCCTTCAGGAAGATGAAGGCAGAGGTGGGAGCCAAGGTCAACTCCAGACAAAATGAAAATTGTAAAATGGGCTGTTTGTCTTTGCCTTTTCCTCTTCCCCTTCAAAGTTCTCCTGCCTATCCCCTTCTGAGATCCAAAATGTTTGTTTTCCAAGGAGAAAACTTGCGTATCTGATAACCAAAGCTGCATTAATGTATTAATGGTAGAGGACTGGTAAAGAGACTTCTCCAGATAAAGAGAAAGCATTTTCATGGTGGTCTCCTCTAGGCAGCGCTTCTACTTTTGTGGTCTTCAATGGTACAAATTTAAGGCTAGATCAGAGAAGAAGGCAGCAGCTCTGCAGCCTGGAAAGGGATATATTTGTGAGCAAACAGGTCCTAATAGCAAATTGCAAAGGCCTACTTTGCCTATGCATGCAGAGAAATCCTACTACTTCTGCTCTTCCTCTGTAAGAAAGTCACGGTGACCCTGTCTCCCACAATCTATTGTCTCTTAACCCCATTGGTGAAAGGCTGGGAATGTGACCAGGCAAGTAAAAGAGGTAATGACCTTATGCTAGGTGGTTGTCATCTCCATGACTTCTTCCCCACCCACTACCCACTCATCTATTTGGAAGAGTAGGAGAGAGTCTAAGTTTTAAAAACTGGGAAATCCAAAACCTTAGAGCTAACCCTTACATGGATATGGATCAGTTATAATCTAGTCTTCAAAGATTAAAATCAGGAGGTACATGAAATGCTTACCATAAGTTGGAGTCGGATCTCTGACTGAGAGACCCAAGACCCAGAACCAGGAGTCAAGTCCAAAGGAAAAAAGACTTGAGTTTGAGGGCACTAGCTACTTAGTGAGGAGTGGTTTGGCATGAGGGGCTAAGAATCTCTTGGAGATGAGAGACTTCAGTAGCCATGACAAAACAGGTCATTCCACTAGGAGAAAAAGAGCCAAGGGTTTATGGGATTTTCTCTCCCAGGGATTTGTTGGTCCATGGCCAGAGTGGTTGCTTTTCCAAATGAACTATAGGAAAGCCTACGGCTTTAAAACTAAAAGAACATTGTCAACTTCACTATTCTTGTGAAAAAGAGGTAACATTCTACCTAAAGGACTTCAGGTCAAGACAAACTGAAAGCAGACACATGAAGTCTGGTGGGAACACACCTGATAACATACAGCAGAGCAGTGTCTGGAAGAGACCAGTAGGGAGCAGGTACAGCAAGAACAGTACTATGACATCACTAGAAAACATTAGCAGCCCTGTAACGATGGAGGCATGATCTGCATGCACCATGGGCTGCTTAAGCTCTGGCCAGGCAATAAACATTAAAAAGTGCCTACTATGTGCCAGGCACCGTGCTAAGCACTGGGGATACAAAGAAAGGTAAAAGACAGTCCCCTGCTCTCAACCTCACAGTCAATTGGGAGAAACAACATGCAGACTACTATGTCCAAACAAGCTATATACAGACCTTGCTTCACATAAATTTGTTTTATGTAAATTACAAAAAAAAACAACCCTGTGTTAACTTTCTCCCTCCCTCTCTCTCTCTCTCTTTCTCTTTCTCTCTGTCTCTCTCTCTCTGTCTCTGTCTGTCTGTCTCTCTGTCTGTCTGTCTGTCTGTCTGTCTGTCTCTCTCTCTCTCTCTCTCTCTCTCTGACCAGGACTGCTTTATTTCTTTATGGGCAGCCTGGGACCTTGCTCCACTCCCAGAGGTTTGCTATATTGATACCAAAACTTACTATGGAGAACTGATGGGCTTCAACCCTATGTAGCTCATAATTCTTGAGCTCAAGATGGTCACCAGACTTAGTCTCCTGGTATCTAGGACTACTGGCACAAGCTATCAATCTATCAATTTTTAAACTCTTCCTGTCCATAGACAATTTGTTTCAGGGTGAAGGAAAGATCCTTGCATCTTTACCTTCTGCCCTTGCCTCAGAAAACTAAAAAGCTTCAGAATAACAGATGGGAAAATTTAGGTTGGCTATTACAGCAGAAGCATGTAACAAATGTCTGTGGAGGAGGAGGAGGCTGTTGATGGTGGTACCATAATTAAATTAATTCATAAAAGAAATATGAGTCTAGTTAGGATCATATTGTAAATGTTAATACTACAGAGACTAGCCTACAGACCACACTCTGAGAACCACTGGGATCTACTAA
Source organism: Pseudochirops cupreus (assembly GCA_028627135.1). Lineage (NCBI taxonomy): Eukaryota > Metazoa > Chordata > Mammalia > Diprotodontia > Pseudocheiridae > Pseudochirops > Pseudochirops cupreus. Next base: position 321,846,553 of record CM053580.1, on the reverse strand, counting down.
GCAAGATTCTTTGATGCTGGGTTTTTCCTTTCCCAAAGCAGGGCAGATGGACAAATGACTAATTCAGCAAGACCTCCAGGAACATGGAGAATGGTTTTTTTCCTCGATGACTAAGTAAATTCCCTGGTCAGAAACACTGAATGGCACTTTCCACTAGGCTTCCAGGGATGGATGATGTCTCAGTTGGCAACACCCTAAGACCATGGCTAAGATGGGATAAGGTTAGAGAGCATTTAGTTTCCTTTGTAGAGGAAAACAAAAAGTGGGGAGCTAGTCTAAAGGAAAATAAGACAAGGAGTTAATTACACTCATGCATACACACATGTGCACCCACACCCACATGCATGATTGAGCACATGTGTGTACATACACATTCATGGAAGATAGTGTCACTCTGGCTTCTACCCTGCAGAGCTCCACTAGTGTGTGAGTGAGACCCTTATTTAAGGATGAGTGCTTATGCAGTGGATAGAACATTAGGCTCGGAATCAGGAAGACTCATCTTCCTGAGTTCAAATTTGGCCGAAGACACTTATTAGCTGTGTGATCCTGTAGAAGTCATTTAACCTTATTTGCCTCAGTTTCATCTGTAAAATGAGCTGGAGGAGGAAATGGCAAACCATTCCTGTATCTTTGCCATGAAAATCCCAAATGGGGTCATGAAGAGTTGGACATGCCCAAAAAACAACTCAACAACAGCAAAGCTTTCCAAGATGACTAAAGGGAAGTAATACTCTTCAAAGTGCTTAATTTACATATAGGAATCACCTGGTCTGTCGATATCCTTCTTTCATGGAGTGATTACATAATTACCAACCTAATGGTTTCACTCCTACTATGTGCCAGATCCTATGCTTTTATGCTCTATTTGCTTTTGCTACAGTTCCATGATTAAATAATACAGTCACATATAAATATAGTGATGGATGGATGGATGGATGGATGGATGTGCGGAAGAATACACGGACAGATGGATGGATGTGTTTGTGTCCTCACACACAATAATAACACTGCCAAGGATTATTGCAAAGATAAAATTAAATAATTTATATAAGCCTTTTGCAAATCTTAAAGCCCTACATAAATATTAGGTGCTATTATTAACATCATTTATTATTATTATTATTATTATTACTTTTTACCATAACCTACCGTCTATTATGTGTGTTTCACATTGGGGAAAGCAGGGATGAGACCAGATAGATCATAACCCTGCCCACTACAGTTTTTTGTTTCTTTCTATTATTTGCTTTAGGTAGCGCACTGCCCAGATGCATTGCAATTACTTAATTGTCCCAAATGTACCCTCAAGAATCCCAAGTCCTACATAACAGTCTCTTTGTCTAATCTCAACTAAACAGACTCTAAGAACACTCTCCTGTCTTGTGTCCTGACACTGCTTAACTCACAACTTCCAAATCGCCATCCACTAACCCTACAATCAATGCTGACATTCCTAAATAGCCCCCATGGAATTGCAGGCACTTGTTTTTCTGTCCAACTGTCTACACGGATCAGCATGGGCACATGCACACACACATACACATATATATACAAACATATATACACGTACACATGTAAACACACATGTACACACATGTACATACACATATACCTACATATACATAAACACATGCATGTACACATATACACAGACACATACTCCACTAAGAGGAATTAGTGAGGGACTCTCCAATAATCAGGTATACCTGTGTCACTCATTAGCACTTGGAGTCCAACAAGGTCCCATGTTCCAAACATATATCAAGATACAAATGTGAACTAGAATCAGTCTTGAAGTTGGAAAGGATTTCAAAGATAAAATAAGAATAAGAAAATAAAATATATACTATATATTTATTTAAAATATATATTTATAAATAAAATAAGAAAGGACTTACATGATCCTTTAAGGTTTACAATTCACTTTACAAATATCTCATTTTATCCTCACAACAACTCTGGGAGGTGACATCACTACTATAGTCATTTTACTGAGGAAACTTAGACATGGAGAGGTTAAGTTGCTTGTCCAGGAAAGTGCCCAAGGTGGGATTTGAACTCAGATCTTCATGATTCCAGGTCCAGAACTCAATCTGCCTTGCCAATCAATTAATCAACAAGCATATATTAAGCACCTACTAAGTGCTGGGCATTATACCAAGCTCTGTGGATAGAATACAAAAGTGAATCAGGTTTTGCCCTCAAGGAGCTTACATTCTGCTGCACTTTATCACACTAGAAGTCACAGAAACTTGCAGAGTCCAAATTCACCTACAGGGAGGTCACCTTTATCTTGCCGTCCTGCTGCTCTAGCCTGGGCATGTCCTGGGTTATCCCTCCTCTGGGAATGAGAGTATAGGGAAGAAAGAATACATCTCCCCTTTTTCCTGCAGAAGTAGGTCTGTGAGGAGGAAGCAGAGTAATTATTAGTTAGTGCCCAAAGCCCTTTTGGGAGAATGGGTCCAAATGACTGTTATCTCTTCCAAGCACCAACTCAATGGAAGTGAACTCCATTAAGAATCTCTATTCTGACAGCAGACTAATAAAACTGAGCAGGATGGGGGCTCCTGCTTGATCAGGAAGTAGGTTGGAAACACAGTCTGATTGTGAACATCTGAATGGCAGCAGTGATGGGAGAACGATCAGATTATTTCTACTAATGGAATAAGTGTTATAGGTATAATGATGGAGAATGCCCTCCCCCAGCACAGCCCATTACACTACCCTGCCCACCCTGCTCTCAGTGTGCTCTACTTGGTCAATATCCTTCCTAAAACGTTGCACCCCAAACTGTACATGATATTCCAGTAAGGTCTGATGGGGGCAAATGGCAATGGGTCTATTACTTCCCTCGTCCTAGACATGTGCCTCCTTTAATGTAGCCCAAGATCAGGCTATCTTTTGCTCATTGCTAGATCTCACTGCTGACTTATTGAGCTTTTGATTCACTAAAGCCCCTAGATCTTTTTCACATTCACTGTTACCTAGCTACACCTAGCCCACCTGTGTTTTTGTATATGACTAAAAAACCCTCAAATGTAGAACTTTACTTTTAGCATCCTTTTAAATTAAGTAGCGTCTTTTTAGATTCTGTCCACTGTTCTGGGGGCAGTTAGGTGGTGCAGTAGATAGAGTGCTAGGACTGGAGTCAGGATAATCTTAGTTCATATCTGACCCCGGACACTTACTAGCTGTGTGACATAGTCAATGGAAAAGTCAATCTTGTGATTGCAAGACGTGGCATCTTTGCTGCTGGGTCAATCTGCAAGCAAATCATTCTTCAGGGCTGCATTTCTCATAAGTGGCAAACTTAGGGTATTTGGACAATTCTTGAATTTCTGTTGTCTATTCTGTTCCATCTCCAACAGTCATTCACCTAAAAGAAGAAAAGAATGAAACTTAATGAAGACAGAAACAAACTCATGTGTTAATAGCTTTATGTCAGCCTGGATAGGGAACATAGGATGTTTGCATTCTCTCTCTCTCTCTGTCTCTGTCTCTCTCTCTCTCTCTCTCTCTCTCTGTCTCTGTCTCTCTCTCTCTCTCTCTCTCTCTCTCTCTCCCTCTCCCTTTCCCTCTCCCCTCACCTCTCCCTCTTCCTCTCCCTCTTCCCTCACCTCTCTTCCCCTTTCTCCCTTTCTTCTCTCTGCATCCCTCTCTTATCTCCCTCTCCTTCTCTTTTTCCATCTGTCTCTCTTTCTGTCTCCCGTTAGCCTCTCTCTATCTCTGTCTTTCTCCATCTTCTTCTCTCTCTCTGTGCCTGTTTCTCTACTCCCTCTTTCTTCATCTGTCTCTCTTTTGCTCTCCCCTTCTCTCTGCCTTACTCTCTGTCTCTGTCTTTGTCTATCTTTCTTTTTTCTCTGTCTCTGTCTCTCTCCATTCCCCTCCCTACCCCTCTTCTCTCTGTCTCTGACTCTCTGTCTCTCTCCCTCTCCCTCCAACCTTCCACCCCCCAATTCAGAGGATACAGAAGCAGCCTGACCTTGACTACTACTAGGAAAGAGAGTCATTACCTTGTCAGGTTGAGGTTTTTTGTGTTCATATTCAGTTCTAGTTTTGTTTTTTAAAAGATTAATATATCAAAGGCAAGGAAATAAATTTATTTTTAAAAAAGATTGTGCATGTGTTCATGTGTGTGTGTGTGTGTGTGTGTGTGTGTGTGTGTGTGTGTGTGTGTGTGTGTACAGTGCTCTGGGTTCAGCCACCTCCAGTGAGCATGTGCAATCAGTCAGTCACACATCATAGCTTTGGATCCCCCATAAAACTGAACGCTAACCTACTAGGCTTAGTTTCTTCAGGATAGTTTTGCATACTTTATTTAATTTCTTTTTTCTCTAGGGTGTTGGTCAAAGCATCTCCTTTCTGCTTCTATTAGGTTAGTGCCCTGCCTGGTAGGTCTGCATATTTCCACAAAACACTGGTCCAATTATTATCAATGTGATCGCCGTTTTTTATTAAGAGAAATATTATAGTGGAGCTTGCAAGTAAAGTAGAACCTAAGTTCCTTGAGGACAGGAACTGTTTCATTTTTGTCTTTGTATCTCTAGTGCCTAGCACAGCAGCTGACATAGAGTAGGCTTTTAATGAATGCCTATCAGATGAGTTGAGTGAGCAACAATCTGGCCATCTCCATCAGGGGTACCAGATAAGTCACCCTGGGACAGCCTGCAGCCCCAGTAGATTAAAGTATAATTGGGAAATATTTAACAAAATAAAGAAAAATACAATAAAACATAGATAACATTACATTTCAAAATTAAGTCAATATGTAGCCTGAAGAGGTCCTAACATCTGGATGAGTGGCCTGATTTCTATCTGAGTTGGATACCATTGATCTAAATTGTATTTGATGGAAATCATTTCCTGACAAGGTGTCCATGATAATGACAAAAAGGGAAAATGCCTTTTTAAAACTTGCTTTGGAAGACTCGGAGCTATTAGTTTCACCTGCAATGGAACAACTGTGATTCCCTGACAGGAGGTTAATTAGCTCTTTCCCAAAGGGCTGGCATGGCCATAATTAAACCAATAACAACAGAAAAAAACCACATTCCCCTGGGCCATTTCAGACATTTTGACAATAATGAGAAATGGCATTGGGTACAGTGTATCAAGGCTTTTTCCTTGTTACCCTTGTTTAATTATCCTTGGCTCCATAATGCATGTTCTCAAGCATGAGGCAACTTCAAGCCGCTTTGTGTCAGCAATGGAACCATCCTTTTCATCTAAGGCAGGTGTCTCCTGCTCTTGGGCCTCCTCTGAACGCTCAAGGTGGAAGGATGTGAGAAAGGTTCCTGATGTGGATAGAGTAATCATGTCCATAATTATATGGTGCAGTGCATCATTTCCCTGGGTGAGGATGGGATTAATAACACCTGCTGTATTGTGATGGCTGCTCCATCATCTAAATATATCACACTCATAAACATTTAGTAATCTGGAGGCAGGGAGGCTGAGAAGGGGGTCTGTTCCTGTACAGGCCTTCCCTTACTGAGAATAGCCAGAAAGGAAAAGATTAGCAAATGCCATTTACCCAGCACTTTAAAGTTTGAAAAGCATTTTATCTACATTCTCTCAGTTGGTGATTTTGCCCCTGCATTCTAATTGCCTGTTCTGTCCTTCCTATCTGCCCTGCCTTGGACCCCTCCCTGTCTGAGCTTCTTGAGCACAGGGCCTGTCTTCCTTTTCTGTCTTCAGCACTTATCTTACAGTCAGCTCTTAATAAGTACTTTTTCATTCATTCATTCAGGGGCAGATAGGTGACTTAGCAGACAGACTTAGAGTCAGAAAGATCTGAGGTCAAATTCTGCTTCCGCACATATAAATGTGTGACCAAAGGCAAGTCACAAACCTCTCTCTGGTTCAGTTTCCTCATCTGCAAAATGGGAATAAAAACCGCACCCACTTCACAGAGTTATTGGGAGGATGGAATGAAATGTGTAAAGTGCTTTGTTTCACACACAAATACACCTGTAAAGGTGTGCCAGCTTCGAAGCCCTACACAAATACTATTTGTTATTCCTTTTGTTGTAGCCTGCAAGCCTGTGCTCCATTTTTACAGTTGGGGAAGCTAGTTTCTGACTATAAGACTGAGCCTTACAGGGGCCCGATATCTTGCCAGTGTCAGACATGCCTCCTGCTGTCTCCTGACCCTAAGTTCCGGTCTCCATCTACTGCTCTGCTGCCCTGTGTGATGGTACGGCCAGTGCTTGGGACACCAGGTGATATGTGACAGATTGGCTTCAGGATGGGTTGGTTTCATTTGCTGATCCATTCACATAAAAAGTGTCCATTGAACACTTCCTATGTTCCTAGCCCTCCAAGGGCTCGTCGTAGTGGTACGAAGATGAAACATAAAGGAAAGGGATAGTTATGCAGCAATACAAAGAAATCATTGATTGAGGCCCCAGATGAGTGACTCGGGCCATGAGTACTTTTCGGGGGGGGGGGGAGGATTCTGTATAAAGGAGGAACACCTTGAACTGGACCTGGAAGTATAGCTAGGACTGGATGAGTAGAAAATGGGGGCAACATAAAAGGAACTATTATGGGATGATATGCAGACATCCCAGGGATGCTATTACTCCCCTGAGGACAAACTTCCCTCCCACTACTCCCTCTCAGTGCCAGTCACCTGACCAGCTGGCCCCCTCACCTGGTTCTGGGTTCCATGGCCATCATACCCCTCTCCAAGGTCACTTCCCACCAAGGACAAGCAGATTGCACTCACCACCCCACCACTTTCATCTCACCAACCACTTAGCCTGAGGAGCCATCCCACAGTGGATGCCTGTGATCAATGAAGAATTGGTTGTGATGATAAGACCCAATCTGAGCAGCCAGATGGGAGAAGTTGCAGAGAGAGCACCCCTCCCATTGACTTCCTCTCATGCTGTCCACCTTCCCATGACCCTGGGCCACCCAGACCCCAAATAGGGCTGCCAGGTGGCAAGAATGTTGTGGCTGTTCATAATACTTGGATGAGCTAAGAGATCAAATACCTCTCTCTTCCAGCAGCTGTCATGGGCCTTTCTGTCTTCCCTACAGCTGAACTCTTTCATGTGTATTGTCTTGCCCAATTAGATTATTAACTCTTTGCAATCAGGGACTGTCTCATTTTTCTATTCCCCAGCACTTAGAACAGTTTGGTCCATAGAAAAAGGTTAATGAATATTTTTCTTTTCTTTTCTTTTTTTGCTTTTTTTTTGGAGGGGAGAAAGCTAGACAAGTAGGGTTAAGTTAAATGACTTGCCCAAGGTTACACGGCTAGTAAGTGTTAAGTGTCTGAGGCTGGATTTGAACTCAGGTCCTCCTTTACTGCACCACCTAGCCGCCCCCAATGAATATTTGTTCTATCATAATAATAGCTAGCATTCTAGCGCTGTGCTAAGTGCTTTACAAGTATGATCTCATATGATCCTCACAACAGTCCTGGGAGGGAGGTGCTATTATTATCTGTATTTTTACAGCAGAGGAAGCTGAGGCAAACGTCAAGTGACTTACTGGTCAGACAGCTGGTAAGTGTCTCAGTTCAGACTGGAACTCAGGTTTATCCTGTCTCTAGGGCCACCACTTTACCCACGGCACCAAGTAGCTGCCCCTTTAAACTCTTATTCCATTGATGCAGGAAACTCTCTTGGAAGATCCCTTTAATGTGCACCAGCATCTTCTGTTCAATTTATAATCTTAGGAAGATGCGTGGGGCCCTAAGAGATTAAGCAAGGTGCCCAGGGTCACTCAGCCGGTATATGTCAGAGGTGGAACCTAGGCCCTCCTGATCATGAGGCCATTTTTCTAAGCACCACACCAGGGTGTTTCTCAATAAATGTTTTTCTTTTTATTCATTCATTCATCAAAGATGACTTCACTGTCCTGCTCATAGTAGTCAACTCAGATCTAACCCTCCCCAGATCTCTATCCTTCTCTGACCATTTTTCATACCACATCCACTGAGAACCTTCTGTCATGGTGTCATGGAAAGATCACTTTGTTTAGAATTAGAAGGTATGAGTTAAAATTCTTATTCTTCTACTTACCTTAACTCTGTGTGACTTAGTTTACTTATATGCAAATTAAGAGGGTTTGGACTAGACATCCTCCAAGGTCTCTTTCCTCTCTAAACCTATGATCTTAAGATCTATGCTAGATTTCTTCCTCTCACATTCCTTCCATCTTCTCGTGTTCTAACTTTCTCTTGAGGAAAGAGAATCTCTTGGTGCCTTCCCTGAGGCTGACTGTTCCTTTTCTCTCACACTCCGTTTCACACAGATCCAGGAGAAAGAGATGGCATGCACCCCACTCCCCCTTATCACTTCTCAACCATTGTTCATCAATTGGCTCTCTTCCTTTAAAGTTCTCTCCACCCTGTCCAAATAGAGTTAATGTCACCTCTGGACCTCCAGGACACTCTCCCTCCTCCCTGATAAGTTCAGTACTGGGCCCAGGGTCTTCTTCCCCACCCCAGCTCCCACCCTTTTTGAACACCTTGAATATTTCCATTTGGTCTTTCTGTCTCTCCAGTGTACTTCAACTACACCAATACCTTAAAAACTGACCCATTCCCAGTGCATTGAGTTTTCTCTAAGTGCCCGATTCTGAGTAACAGCTCTGAGAGATGTAGCAAGAGCATTAAGTTTGGAGTAAAGAAGTATTCAGTATGCTTAGAAGACAAAGATGCCACCAGCACATCTGGCACACAGGGTTCCTGTTGGGAGTAAGAGTAAGTTGGGTAGAAAGTGTGTGGCCAGAGTTCTGTTCTCTGTGGCAGCAGATCTGCAGTAATCTACCACCCAATGCCATGGACTATCCCTATAATGAGAGACAGGAGAAAGAGAGAGAGACAGAGACAGAGAGAGAGGGAGAGACAGAGAGAAACAGAGACAGAGAGAGACAGAGAGACAGAGAGAGACAGAGAAAGAGAGAGACAGGAGAGAGAGACAAGCAGAGACAAAGAGACAGAGACAAAGATTGCAAATGTTTCTTATTTATTTTAGCAAATCCAAGATCCATTCAAAAGCAGAAATTGAATCCCAAAATCATTTATTAGAGGCCTAGGATTTGTGTCTTGAAAAAGAGGCAGTGAGTTACAAACAATAGCCCATTAGTCTCAAAGACAGAAAGACCTGGGTTCAAGTGCCACCTCTGATGCCTAATGGCTGTGTTACCCAAGCAAGTCACTTAACTACTCAGTGCTAAAGACATTTTGCAGCAAAAGTGCTGACCCACACTGGCAGAGAGGTTTCCTTACCCAGAAAATCATATGTCAATGAAATTACAGGTTCGGTTCCTATCTCCAACAGCATAGTAAATACCATGCTAGGTGCTAAGAACAAAACTGAAAATAGTCCTTTCCCTCAAGGAGCTAACAATCTTCTGAGGAGAAAAAACAAAATGCACACAGAAGAGGAAATATAACATATATACAAAATGCTGCTTTCTTTTAAGGACGTGGGGGAATGCTTACAACTGGGGGAAAGGAGATTCATATTTTATACTGTTTTTCTAAAAACAGGATGTTTAGATGAGGTTAAAAGTCATAACAGCAAACAAATCAAAGCAAATTTCATTTGAGGTTTATTAATCCCTGAATGTAATAACACCCCCTATGTGGTTACAACTCTGCCTAGGAGCTAGGTCAAGCTGAAACAGGTTTAGAAGCCTATAGGAGGAGGATGTGAGGAGGATATACCATGCTGATTATCAATGAGATTATTCATCTAGCTCTCAAGTCTCCCTAGAGTGATAATAGGCCAAACTACTCCATGGTTATCAGTAGCAAACTTGATTCTCTTCTTCAATATTCTTGCACCAGTCCTCACTGCCTGGGGTCATAGGACCATAAATATAAAATTGGAAGATACTTTAGAACTCATCCAGTATAATTGCTGGATAATTGCAGATATAATTGCGGGAAACTGAGGGACACTTGGTTAAGTTACTTGGCCAAGACTGCATAGATAGGGTCTGACTTTAGACACAGATACTTAGACATTCTAACATACCACCTATGTCATATGATTTGAGAAAGAAATAAAGTCCCCAGTTCCCCCAAGTATCTCACTCACCTACCTACCCACAATGGCTGAAATCCTCACCCCTGCCTTCCCTCCTTAACAGCCTTCTGAAGACATGTGTGTTTTAAGAGGGTTAAGGTACTACCAGTATTGAAACTCAGGAAGTTTCACTGAAGAGTCCCGACCTATATTAGTCAGAAGTAATGAAAGCAATGATGCAATAATAGAC
>CM053580.1:321809320-321835808 GCA_028627135.1 Pseudochirops cupreus | reverse complement strand
AGCTGGCTATTTTATGGTCCCAGGGTTTTCCCTGGCTTTTCCCCATGGATTCTCTCCTCCTCTTGCCTCTTGCTTCCTTGGCTTCCTGCAAGTCTCAGCTAAAATCTCACCTCCTGTAAGAAACTCTTCCAGTCCCCCTTAATCTTAGTGCCTTGCCTCTGAGACTAGTCCCAGTTTATCCTGTATGTAAGTCTTGTACTTTCCTGTACATAGTAATTTGCATGTTGTCTCCTCCATTAGACTGGAAGTTCCTTGAGGGCAAGAACTGTCTTTTGCATCCCCAGAACTTAAACACAATGCCTGGCACATAGCAGGACTTGGTAAATTTATTGACTAATAAATGCTAGTTGACTGACTAACTGAATAGTCTTAGAGAGTTTCCTGGGACACTGAGCTCTTCAGTGACTTGTCCAGGATCACATAGTGACAGAAGCTTGAATTTGGCTCAGTGTCCTCTACCTAACACTGCACGTAGTAGATGCTTGATAAATGTGAAGGGAGCAGGACTATGCAACCAGCTTTTTTAAACCAATTTTTAAAATTTCAGTGTGAGATTTTTATATCTCAGAAATCAGCAAATGCTACAAATCAGAGCTTGACTTATTGTTTTTTTGTCTAGAATTAAGAAAGTAATAGAGAGGGCCAGCTAGGTGGTACAGTGGATAGAGCACTGGTCCTGGAATCAGGAAGACCTGAGTTCAAATGTGACCTTAGAGACTTACTAGCTGTGTGACCCTGGGTAAGTCACTTAACCCACATTGCCTTAAAGAAAGAAAGAGAAAGTGATGAAAAATGTTAATGATGAAAAGTGAATTATAAAGTATGTGACCTAATACTTTGGCGGGGGGACCAATTGTTAAATCTTACCAGCTCCCCCTTGAATGTATGCTTTTATTACTTAGAGCCTTCCTGACCCATTGCAGTCCCAGGGCTCCACCTAGGAAAGGCAGACTTCCCAACAACCTTAGCAACAATTCCCAAAGTACTGGCACTTAACATTCTACACAGACTGACATTTCCAAAAGCCTTTAAACAAACACATTCCCCATGTGGTATATAAATATGATAATTTCCAATTTACAGGGAAAGAGGCTGAGTCAGGCAGAGGTCAGCTGACTTGCATAGGGGGCCAGAGCCCATGAGGCAAAGAGAGCAGAGAAGGGAACTCAAAGTTCCTGAATCTTCATCCAGGCTTAAGGAAAAAAAAAAGAAAGAAAAAAAAGGGCACCCTGCTTCTTCATTATGTCCATCAACTAACAGGCAACTAATTGTGATTTCCTCAGTTCCCTCCCAAAAGCAGTTTTCTGCTTTGCCAACAGCAGTACTGTCTGAATGCATTAGTCTTTGTACTGGCTGTTCTGAATTTCAGGGCATTCTCAGAAGGCCAAGGGCAGCCTCCCACAGAATTACTCTTGTTGGTGGAATATCTTTTCATGCAGCTTAAGATGGCTCCTTATGAAAGAAGGAGCCATGAATTGGCACTCCAGAAGCAGAAAAAGAAAACATATATTATATTAAGTAGTAATAGGAAAAAAGAAAAAAAACAGCAGGAAGTAGTGAAGATAGGCTGTAGTGGGCAGACAGCTGGTCTTGGGATCAGGAAGGTGGCTCTCCAGCCCCCACTCCCCGAACTCACACCTATTTGCAGTGTGACCACCAGCAAGCTGCTTAACTTCTCATTGCCCTGGAGAACATTTGAAGGGCATGAGATAGGGAACATCAACAGAAGGATTTCTCCAGACCAATGAAATCACAGGGCTGAGAGGCACAATTTTATTTATTAAAGCAGACTATTTTCTGCTTCTTAAAAATTATCATTTTTTTTCTACCGACAAAAATCTATTTTCTATGCCTCTCATCTCCTCATGGGAGGGATGGAGTGGGGAACAAACTTATGCAAAGTCAAGTAAAACAATTTCTGGCATTAACCACATTCAAAAACTCTATACTACTCATTCTGCCCCCTCGGTCCTTCCCCTCTGTCAGAAGGTAGGTAATACATCACGTCATCTGTCCTGTGGAATCATACTTAGTCATTTCCTTAATGAGAGTTCTTAAATTCTTCAAAGTTGAAAAACAGAAGGGTTTTTAAAAATTTGTTAAATCTACAGTCAAAACGTAACATTCAGGTGTTAGCATCTCAAAATCCACCATCCATCATCTCAAAAATGCCTGTTCAATTTAGTTCATCATCACCAGATTTTGCTTCCATTTCCTCACTGAGGTGCTCAGTATATAAAGAATTCTGTTGGGTGAGGAGAGACAGACCTTCCGGTGTGGTGAGTCTTTTCCCTGTTTACAGTCTTCTACCTACTGGATGCCTCTCGGTTCTATTAAGTGAAAGAAGTCCGGGAATGTTTCTGCATTGAATAGATGCCCTCTACATTAAAGAGAAAGGGCATTTCCAGCCTGTCTACCAAAGTTTTTCACATCAGCAGGGAAGAACAGAAAGAAGAGTCTAGAAGGTGCATTCTTAGCCTAAAGTCTATTAACTTGTTTTTTTTCTAATATGTTGATAACTGTGTTTCAACAGAATTTGTTTTGCTTATAAAGAGACCTACATATTTTGTTTTTTATGCATCCTAACACTTTATTCTGAGAGGGTCCATAGGCTTCATAAGATTGTCCAATCCTCCCGCCATCCCCCCAAAATTAAGAATGCCTAGTCTGGGATGTTGTGCCAACCTCAGCACTCAGCCTCCTCTCTTCAGAGATGGGGGGTTAGGCAAGTGGGTGGTATAATAGATTGGAGGATTTGACTTGAATCAGGAAGACCTGAGCTTAAATTCTGCTATAGACCTCTGCTTGCTATGTGACCCTGGGAAAGTCACCCTGTCTGAGCCTCTCTGAGGGGGACTGCAAAAATCTGTGATCCTATGATTATGGAAGGCACTCCATGGGCCAGTCTGTTTACCTGTAAGCACAAGAAAGAGTGTGCTGTTTGTCTCCTTCCATTAATCTTCTCCTCCTCATGTCCTCTCCCCAACTAGACTCATCAAAAAAGGATAGTAGAGAATGAACAAGATCCTCCAACTTGATGAAGCCAAGCTCTCTCCCCTCCCTTGGAATTTCACTGCACATGTACACAGGGAGAAGTCTGTGAGTAGAAACATTTCTTTAAAGACCTGACTTCAAAGTAGATATAATCACTCCAAGCAAATGAACAAAAAAAAAAATTTTGCTGAAAACCCTCCTGGCCCAAGGCAGAACTTCAGAGGTCACTGGCTGCTGGACTGTCTCCCTGGCTGGTCCCCTCCTCCTTTCTTTCCTCCCTCCTAGGTTATCCTGCCCTTCCCTGCTCTCTCTCCTCCCTTCTTGCTTCCCTCCTTCTTACTCCCTCCTTCCTTCCTATCTCTCTCTCTTTCTTTCTGCTTTCAGCTCCCTCTCATTCTTCCCTCCCTCCATCCCTCACAGGCAAAGGGACCTTGGGCTGGGAGGCACCAGTCTTGACCTAGCATACCTTGATGGGACCCTCATCTTCCTGATGCTTTCCATGTGCTACATGTTCCAGCTAAAGCAGCCACAGGGAAAATAACTTTGGTTTGCTGTCTGGCAAATGAGCCATAGTCTGAATCCTGGGACAGAAAGGCCCAGAGGCACCAGCAACAACATATTGACTACAGCTCCTGCAGAGCAAAGGGCATCTTCAGATACCATCCCAAAAGAGGAGGGCTAGGTAGAACACTGAATGCCAAGAAAAACTTTCAAGCCTCCTTAAAGACTGTTTTGGAGAGCCTTGGAAGTAGGTTTCCTCCTGCTCCTAGGAGGCAAAGTTGTGAAGCTGGTGGCTTGTGTCTCAAATTAAGCAAATCTATATGAAGAACCTCCTATAAGAAAGAAGGGGGTGAAGGAGTAGAAGAGAACCAAGGTCTGGACATCCTGGGGTTGCTGATCATCTGGGATCATTGAGGGCCAAGTCATGCAAAGGAGAAACAACTGAAGAAAAACAGTTGCTATATGAGACAGGCTGATTATACTGGGCCCCTTGCCCTAAAAGGAGGTGAGGGTAGACAGAAACAGTGAAAATGATTGATGAGTCTCTAAATGCAATCCATGCCATCCAAGGAATTCTACCAAAGTCTGTGTTTATCCCTAATTGACATACTCATCTTTGGTACATACAGGGGTAGCTAGGATCTGCCAATCCTACATTGGTTTAATTGTCAAAGATTCCAGTTCCCTTTGTTTGCCTCATTAGAAAATTCCCCTGTACTATATTTAGCTACTTCAGACCATTCCAAGTCAGTCTATTGCCTGGAGAATGCTGATTCTCTGGATTGTGATTACACATCAAGCTTCATTTACCAGAACCAGACCAAGACTGGGATCCAAGGATGGTGGTGAAATGGAGGCACAGGATGGTGTAGATTTTGTGTAAGTGAGTGTTCAATCCATAGTCACAGAATACCTCAATCTCTGGAAAATCAAGGTTAAGGATTGTCCAAAGAGCAATGGAAAGGTTTGGGTGGGTGGGTGGGAGCATGAGCAGGTTGCAACACATTATGAACCAGGAGTTGTCCAGGAGAAGGAGATAAAGAATGTCATTAGAGAAACTCATGTCTGGAAAAACAAAGATGGCCCAGTTGTATAGTTAAGAGTAAGGGATAATTTAATGGACAGGTAGCATTTGATATTCACGTAATGTCAGGGAGACCAACATTCAACCCATTAAGTGAACACCCTGTGGCAGATTTATGGTAGGAAATGGTCAGGAATCACATAGGATGGGCAAATGGGGGGAGCGGGGCAGGGCAATGTAATCATGGGGGAGGGGAGTACCCACATCTATAAGATGACAGACTTGTCAAGGCAGTTAGAAAGTAGTATGACTGTGTTTCTGTCCTTGAGGTCTAGAACTAGACTAATGCACTCAACTGTGTATAACCCTTTAAGGTTTATGAAGCATGATTTTTCACAATAGCCCTATGCATTAAGTAATGCAAGTATTGTCCAGTCATGTCCAACTCTTTGCAACCCTATTTGGGGTTTTCTTGGCAAAGAAACTGGAGTGGTTTGCCACTTCCTTCTCTTGTTCATTTTACAGAAGAGGAAACTGAGACAAACAGGGTTAAGGAACTTGCTCAGAGTCACACAGCTAGTAAGTGTCTGAAGCCAGATTTGAACTCAGAAAATGAGTCTTCTTGATTCAGGCCTGGCACTCTATCCACTGTGCCACCTAATGGTAATCTTAATAGAGGCACAGGGTCCAAAAAAGAGAGTTATTATATTCCCAAAGGAAAGGGGAGTGTGGTCAGATCCTGTCTGGAACCTTACGTTCAATTATGGGCACCACAGCTTAGGCAGGACATTGGCAAACTGGAGATCAATGGGTCACAGTATCACAGAATCCATCCATCCAACTCCTCATTTAATAAATAAACTGAGATAGATTCCCCAGAGATGAAGTGACTTGTCCAGGGTCACAGAGAAGTTTAACAACAGAGATGAGATGTGACCGTAGATCTTAGTCTCTTAGATCTAGTCTCTATCCATTATATACCAGTGAAAGAGAGAAAACTGGAGAACATGCCTATGAGGGTTGACTGAGGGAACTGGGGGTGTTTAATCTGAAGAAGAGATAAAAATACAGAAGAGCTGGAAATTACAAGGATGCCCACCAATTGGGGAATAACTAGATAAGTTGTGGTATATGATTGTGATGGAATACTACTGTGCTATAAAAAATGATGAGCTCAATGATCTTAGAAAAACATGGAAAGACTTGCATGGTAAAGAGTGAAATGAACAGAAGCAAGAGAACATTGTATACAGTAGCAGCAGTATTGTTTTAAGAATTACTTTGAGCGACTGAGTCATTTTGGCTATTGTAAATATCCAAATTAACTATAAAGGACTTATGAAGAAAGATGTTAACAGTATCCAGAGAAAGAACTGATCAATAGAAATATATATAGAATAATTTTACACATATACCTATTTGTGTCTAATAGTAACCATTTCTAGGGGAGGAGACATAATAGATTTGCATTTTCATGAGCAATCATCTTTTTTATTATACTATGTTATGGAAACGTTGTTCTATTCCATAAATTAAAAACAAATTAAATTTTAATTTTTTTAAAAGACTTTTAAAGAAATGATCCAGAAGGAATAATAATAATAATATTTCAAGATCTGGTCAGTGAAAGAAAATTAGACTTCATGCCAGTGGATAAGATTTAGGAACAATGGCTAGAAGTTGTGAAGAGGAGGATTTTAACTTGAGGTAAGGAAATGATTCCTAACAACTAGAGCTATCCCAAAAAGGGATGAGTTGCTTTGGGAGTTAAAAGGTTCTCTCTCACTGGAGATCTTGGAAGTGTAGTAAAGTAGGATTTCTATTCAAGTACAGGCTGGATCCGATCACTTCTATGTGCCCAACCAATTCTAAGTTTCTGGGATTTGGGGAAGGTCCCACTCTGATGCTTCACTGGGCTTCAGTTATGGTTCATTGCAGCAGTGAAGACTTGTTAAACTCAGAGAGAGACAGTAATTGACTGCTGACCCCCAAACAATGACATTTTAGGGCACAGTAACTCAGGGAACCATCTACTAAGGGATAGAAGGGATTGTGATTTACATCAATGTAGAGAGTACCCACTCCATCAAAATCACAAGAATTACTGAAGGAAGAAGCATGAAGGAGAGATTAAAAACAAAGAGATTTAAAAGGAAGGAATTGCTTTCATCTAGGATGGTTAGGGAAGTGTCACTGGAGGATATAGCATCGGAACTAAAGACGGTGGATCTCTTGCTTTATTTCAACTCTTCCCTCAACCATAGTGGTACCTTCTCCCCAGGATTCCCGGAGCCCTCTTGCTACCTTTAGGCTTTCTAGGACTTTCAATTCAGTGTCCCACCTCCAGCCCCAATGCATTGCCCAGCTGCTCTGGAATTACCTTTCTCCCAAGTCAATATTTGCTTTTCATAAACAGTCACATTTAAAAAGGTTTGTCCAATGAATCAGTGAATTTTCGGTATAGTATTAAACTGATAACAGTTTAAGAAAGTTTTTCTTCCAAAGTATGCTATCATTTTATCCAAGGATAGTCGCTTAATTCAAAGTAGTGAATATTTAATATTTGAATTTCAGCAATGGGAGTGATATTTAGGGTCAAAGGGGGCTTTTCTGACATCCAACAAATGATGCCTCTACTTTCATGGAAGACTCATTATACTCCCACATGAAGCAACTTTTTTTTTCCATTGTAGCTATATCCAACCTGCCAAATGGAAAAGCATGAACAAAACAACAAGAGAAAATTCTCCAAAAGACAAAACCTAGTATCTTCTCTCCTCATTCTAACTTTTCATCCACTTAACCAGCCCGAGAAAGAAACAAAATTACCAGAGAGGGGCATCTACAGAAGGTGACAATGGAACACATACCTCTTAGCAATAATTACAGACCAGGGCTTCTTGGGGTTTTTTTTTCCCAGTTTTGATAATAATAATAACAGATAGCATGTATAAAACACCTATTATGTGCCAGGCACTATGATAAGTGTTTTTACAAATATTCTCATTTGATCTTCACAACAACCTTGTGAGGTAGGTGCTATTATTATCCCCATTTTAGAGTTGAGAAAACTGAGGCTAAGTGACTTGCCCAAGGTCACATAGCTAGTGAATGTCTCAGGACAAATTTGAATTCAGGCTTTCCTGACTCCAGGCCCAGCAAGTAAAAGCAGTGGAAAGGGAGAGATGGGGTTGGGGGGGGGGGTGGAGTGAAATGGTGGGCATATCTGGGCCATGTTGAATGCAGTTATGGGCTTCAAGAGCTTGCCTGGTACATGGTGACATGGAAATTTAGTCAGCATGGACATTGCCCGGACATCCTGAATCGCTGATTTCTGAGTATCCAATGATTACTAGTCACTGTGCCAACACTGGAAGAGAAATGAATATGCAGAAACCCACACTCTGCCATAAGGGATCTGGCTGTGTCTTTCTCCAGCTGTGTTGGGAAGACAAAGAGGTTAATTAGGGAATGTTTGGGATCTGATTAAATTGCTTTTTATTTGTTTAGCATTGTTTTAATTAGATGGTTTTGAGGGGTTTTTTTTCCCTATTGTAACCCTCAGCTATAGGCAAAGACTGAAAGAGTAAAGAAAAAGACTGTCCACCAGCTGTACAAAGACTTTCTGATCCAGATATGGGCATTGGAAATGATCCACCCAGTAAAGAAAACCATGGACGTTATTACAGGGCAGGACAATTAAACCCAGAGGCAACTCCTTTCCTGCCCAAAACCTCTATAAAGACATCTAGGGTACACATTCAACCCACAGAGCAGAAAATGCTGATAGCCAACCTGATATGGCTGCCAGCCCAGGTACAGCAAACAAGTGTGTAATGACCTGATGATCAATGTGTACCAACTACCAGCATGGAATAAGAATGGAGGCATCTGTCAGAGACAAGAGAGCTAAGCCTATCCGACTAGCCACTAGGCTAAGTTAGGATGTTCTGGGAAAACTTAAAGAAATAGTCATACCTGTATCTAGGCAACAACACTAGAGACTGCCCATGTGACACAGACCTTGGTGTCATAAATGTGAACTACTGAATGCTTGAGTTACTGCTTGTTTCTCATTTCCCTATTAAGTTCATTGGACTATGTGTTATATTCATGCTACAGCAAGGTCTGTTCATTGTTTTGTGCATACACTAATGTTTATAGTTAAGCTGTATTTTATATAGGCCTGTTGATTAGTGTCATTGTTGCAGCTAGCTCACCTTGCCCTGTTGTTAACCATGCCTGCTGCTTTTGATTGCTGTGTATTAAAGGACTCTCTCTCTCTCTCTCTGCCTCTGTCTCTGTCTCTGTCTCTGTCTCTCTGTCTCTCTCTCTCTCTATTTCTTTCTCTCTGTCTCTGCCTCTCTGTCTCGGTCTCTCTCTCTTTGTCTATCTGTCTATCTGAGCTAAACCGAAAAAAATCTCACAGCCAGTGGAAAAAGTTCATTACCCTTTGTGTATTGTCTGGTATATATTCTCTGATATCTGTTTTGCATTTAACTTGGATAGATGAGTTTATTCACAATATGCTATATGTATTCATTGTGGAGCTGGCAGCTGGTGGGAAGGGAGTCAAGCTTTGGACATTTAGCTTGGAGTACTCTTTCCCCACACAGTGGAAAGATAGTGATCAGGAGTATAGTTTGAACCTACAAATTATTTCCCATAGACTAACAATATTGGGGGAGAGATAGTTATAGTTCTTGCCTGGTACTTCCCTCCCTCTGAGGGGAGCAGAGTGGTCAGCCTCTGGCCCCAACCTCCTGCTTTGCCTCCTAGCAGGAATAAAAGCCTCCCTTGGAGAAGGGCAGGGGAAGGAAATTCTGGACTTGTCTCCCTGCAAGCCACTCCTGCCCTAGGCAAAGCCATGTAAGCCCATATAACCTACAAACAAAACGCTGCACAACACACATGCACACACTCAGTACTCTATGATTTCATAAATCGTCTGTCATAATAAGGCACAGAGTCATTTTGGAGGACTCAGCTGCAAATTTGAATGAACACTGACCCAAAACCACATATCAAAACTGGCAAGCACTTAGGTATCCCTAGAATCTAGATGTAGATATTAGGGAGGTCTGTGAAACATAACTCACATTTAAATTGTACTTTATGGCCAACAAAATGCTTTCCCTTCAATCAACCCAAGGTAGCATGGAACAGTGAAAAAGATTTGGGGGACAGAGGATTTGAGTTTAAAGCCAGGCTCTACTGCTTCTATCCATATAATCTTAGGCAAATCATTTAACTTTCTGGCCTCAGTTTCCTTATCTGAAAGTAAAGGGGCTGGATTAGGTGACCTAAGGTCCCTTCCAGCTCTGAAACTATGAAATTCTGTAATAAAACTAATTCAAATGTCATTATTCCCGTTTTACAGATAGGAAAACTGAGATTCAGGTAAGTGATTGCCCATGATCACATAGCAATTATTAACAAACCTGAGATTTGAACCCAGGTCACTTAACTTCAAAAACCTGTGCTCTTTTCACCATACCACACTGCTTCCAAATCATTAATAGGGAGATGAAGGGAAATAGATCAGGGTATTTTCACAGGGTATATGCAGGCTTTAGTAAGACTTGCCCTTTGGTTAATAGGGAACATAAAGAAGAGATCTGTGATTTCATTGATATGGGGAAGTCCCTGGTGAGAAAATTCTCTACTACTATAGGTAGGTACCTTCTCTGAAACTTAAAATCTTAGAGAGTTGACTGGAGAATGAATATGACCTTTCAAGGTCATACAGCCAGTATATCAGAGGTGGCCTCAAACCAAGGCCTTCATTATACCTAGGCCAATTCTCTATCTACCACCATCATCACACAAAATAAGAACTTATTAAATATTAATAGAATAGAATGTATTCTGTTGTTACAGTAACCCCTATCCAATGAAGCCCCAGATTGCCACCTGGGAAAGCATGCCCTTGGAACCCAGATCTTCTTGTCTCTGAGGCCAGTCCTCTATCCACTTTTTCACAGAGTTGTTGTATCATCTGTAATGAGTTTTTATTTCATTTGTAAAGGACAGTATCATGACATTCATTGACACTGGTTTAGGAGTCACCAAAGCTGGATTCTAGTATAAACCCTACTACTGACAAAAGCTTCATACACTTCAGCAACCGTACCTTACCTCCAACCTCAAGGCCCACGTGTACACACCAAACACAATCACTTATGTGGACAGACCTTCAGACTCAACATCCAATGAGTAGTCTCTGCCTTTCTCCTTCAGTGCAGGAGAAGCTAGGTTTAAACCCTACCTTTGATGCTTACTACCAGGGTAATCCTAAGCAACTCATTCAATTTCCCTGGGCCTCCTCAGTTTCCTTATCAGTAAAATGAGAATTGGACTAGACAGCTTCTCAGGTATTTTCCAGCTCTAGGGCTATGATCTCCAATGATTTATGTCCCTCCTCTTTTCTCTGTACCCTCTCTATAACCTCATCAGCATCCACAGAGTTTATTTTGTGCAAAGCAGAAAGGTAGTAGAGGGGTAGTGTGTAAAGCCTGAGGAGGGCTAGGTGGCGCAGTGAATAGAGTACAGGCCCTGGAGTCAGGAGGACCTGAGTTCAAATCCAGCCTCAGACACTTAATACTTACTAGCTGTGTGACCTTGGGCAAGTTGCTTAACCCCAATTACCCTGCCCTCCCCCCTCCAAAAAGCAAAAAAAAAAAAAAGAATTGGCCTGAGAGTAAGGAAGACCAAGAAGGTCCAAATGTCATTTCTGATATAAACTCTATCAGCTAACTCAAAGATCTATATATGAAGCCTCAGTATTACCTCATAGATTCAGTCCCACATCATCAATTACTTATTGGACATTTCAAAGTGGATATACAAAGACATCTCAAACTCAACATGTCTGAAATCGAATCCATTATTTTTCCCAAAAAAACGCTCCCTCCTTCCAAACTTCAATTTATCTGCTGAGGGTACCACCATCCTTCTAGTGTCCAAAATCCTTAATCTCCAAAGTATTGTGACAGTAATCAATTTAGCAGATACTTAGATCTTAGTAACTTAGGGTTAAGTATAGAAGGTGTGAGCTGTGCTTCTTGTTGAAAGGGTGTGAACTCCCCTGTTGCTGATGTGTCAGAAGGGGGTTGGCTGAGACAGGAGGCCAGTATGTGTATATAAGAAGACTTCTAGAGACAGAGAAACAGAATTGGGAATCTTCCTCCTGGTGGCTCCTATTGGAGGAAGCAGGATTGTCCCAGCATCTGGAAGCTGGGCTGCTAGACTAAAGAACTGAGATGGAGTTTTCTTGAGGGAGAGAGAGAGAGAGAGAGTTTCTCTCCCAGCATCTGGAAGCTGACTGAGAACTGAGTTGGAGTTTCCCCAAGACCAGAATCTAGTGGAGGCCCTGAGTTCCTGGCAACAGAAGTGATGAAGGGTTTGAGATGTGCTAGACCCTGTGAATTTCAGTGTGTTCCAGGAACTGCCCTGAGGACTGGACAAAGACCTGGGAGCTGTCTGCCCCTGAATCCAGGTGACTGTTTGGTGGATTCAGGAAGGAGCCGAGACCATGGAAGGGGATCCAGGAAATCAGAGAGACAACCCTGAGTCAAGATGAAGAAAAGGCCTCCCCTTGGATGAAATTGAGGTTTGCTGGACACCAAGGGGTAGAGAGTTTGTGTAGTTTTCTAATGACTATACTTAGTGATTAATGATATTTAGTAATTGTGAATGAATCTAGGTGAGTGAATGATTAAGTATTGATTTGCCCCATGAGTGGAAGATTGATTATTGTATTGTGAATTGACTGAATGGTTAAGTGAGGAGGGTTTCCTCCTTAGGGAAACCAGATGATTATTCTTTTGTTCTTTGTTCTAAATATTGTGGCCACTTTAGTGAAAACTGTGTGGCCATTCTAATGTTAAGCTATTATCAACACTATATTGTGATTTTCTTCAATAAGATGTAACATTGTGAATATTATATTATGATTTGTTGTAAATGTTTGCCTTGATTTGTAATGGAATAAATGGAGTGTTCACCATACTGTGTAATCCGAACCTTAAAAGCTGTTCACAGTAGCATTCTTTTGGGAAGCTGCTTGTGCATGGCGTTACAAGTATCTTCAACTCTTCATTCTCCCTCACTCTGCCTATATCATCTGTTGCCAAACTTGTCTTTTCTACTTCTAAAATATTTGCATATCTGATTTTCTGGGAAGATGGTAGAGCAAGTGAGAAATTTTCAGGCTCTCCTGATTTCCTCCAAAAACAGACAGAAAATCACCACAAAATGAACATAGAAGCAGCAAAAATAAAGGGATAAAAAAGTTGCCCTCCTAAGACAACTAGAGAGGTCATCAGAAAAGGCAGGGCCTCCAAGGGCTGAGGTTTGGCCTGAGAGAAGTGTAGACAGCTTCAGGTAGACTATACCACCAAATTAACAAACAGTAAGCTCTGAGCACAGCTCTGTAAGAAGCAGACTAGGCCCTAAGAAATTTCACCTCAACTTTCACCCACTCACAGCCTTAAGAAATTTCACCTCAGGAACTTTTACCTCACAAACTTTCATCTAAGGATCAGCAGAGGCTGAGCAGGGGAAGATTGAAGGACACCCACCCTCCATCATTGTTTCTGGAAACCAGGCCTAGTGGTGCTGACCAGAAGTGATCAGACTGTGGCTGTGAGCAAGGAAGAGGGAGCACACATCTGATGAGTATGGTACCTCAGGGAGCAAGAACATTTTCAGGACAGCCTAGATAGGGGCCCTAACTGTGGCTTAGCGGAGGAGAGGAGTCCCTGAAGTTGAGTCCCTAGACAGAATTTGGAAAATAACAGTAAGGAGGACCTGAGGCCTAGAGCAACATTACCTACAACGCAGGATTAAAACATGATTATAATGAGCTGCTAAAAATAAAATAAAGCAAATTAAAAATTAAAAATGAGTTAGCAAAGGAAAAAGAACCCAATCATAGAGGGCTACTTTGGTATGAAAGAAGATCTGGGTTCATATTCAGAGGAAGATAGTGAGGTAAAAAAAAAAAAGCTACTCCTACCCCAAAAAGTAATATTAAATGGTCACAAACCCAAAAAGAGTTCTTAGAAGAACTTAAAAAGGAACTCAAAAAATCAAATAAAAGAAAACAAGAAAAAAAATTAGAGAAAAAAAAGCTATCCAACAGGGACAGGGTAGAGAATAGAACAAGGGGGAGGGGGGGATGGATTAGGAAGGAGGGACATATAATCAGTCTCTCACAATATGTCCACTGTGGAGAAGTTCTGAGTAATTACACATGTACAGCCTGTGTTGAATTGCTTGTCCTTCCAATGGGGGTGGGTGACGAGGGAGGAAGGGAAAGAATCTAGAATTTAAAATTCTATAATCAAATGTTAAAAATACATAGATATACATATATATGTGTGTATATATATATAATATATATATATATATATATATACAATTATTATTATTAACTACATCCAACTGGGAATTAAGATACACAGGCACTGTGGTAGGGAGATCCATCCTGCCCCACCAGAAAGTCAGAGGGGAAAGGGGGAAGACATAGGAGAGAGCAGATTGGGGGAGGGGTTATACAGTGGGATGGCTGTTTTGAGGTGTTGGGTAGGGGAAAGACAGGGAGAAAATTTGTAACTCAAATTCTCGTGGAAATGAATGATGTAAACAAGAAAATAAATAAATTAATTAATAATAAAAAAAGCTATCCAAGAAAATTATGAAAAGAAAGTTAACCAACTGGAAAAAGAGATGCAAAATCTTAAGGAAGAAAATAACTCCTTGAAAACTAGAATTGGGCAAGAAGAATCATATGATATTTTAAGACACCAAGAAATAATAAAACTAGAAAAAATAAAAGAGAATATAAAACATCTCATTAGGAAAACAACAGACCCAGAGAACACATCAAGGAGAGACAATATAAAAGTTGTTGGATTATCTGAAAGTTATTATTTAAAAAACAAAGAATCTGGATGCAATATTACAAAAAATAAAGAAAATTGCACTAAAGTTCTAGAACAAGAGGGTAAAGCAGAAGGAAAAAAAAAATCTACTATTCACTACCTGAAAGAGATCCTAGGTTGAAAACTTATAAGAGCGTCATAGCCAAGTTTCAAAATTCCCAAGTTAAAGAGAAAATATTGCAAGGAACAAGAAAAAACAATTCAAATACTGTGGAAATACAGTCAGGATTTCACATGACTTAGCAGCTTCTACTCTAAAAGATCATAGGTCTTGCAGCATTATATTTCAAAGAGCAAAAGAGTTGGGGTTGTGTTCAAGAATAACTTACCCAGCAAAGTTGAACACAATCCTGAATGAAAAAATAATGGACATTTAATGAACTGAAAGACTTTCAGGTATTTGTAACAGAAAGACCAGAATTCAATGGAAAATTCCATTTAAAGATCTGGAAGAAATATGAGAAACATTAATGACTAATTATAAGACTCATTAAGGTCAAACTGTTTACTTATTATGTATATGAAAATGTTATTAGTATCCTTAAAACTCATCATTACTAAGGTAGTTTGAAAGAAAGGTTGGGGTCGAGTTGTGTATCATGAAGTGATTCTAAAAAACAAAATTGGGTAGGAAAAGGTAAAAGGGAGCAAGTATATTATAAAAATGAAACGTTTATCTAGTATCTTCTCTCCATTCATACAGCTTAGCACCAGGCTTCATCACCCCTCACCTGGATTTTTGTAACAGCCTCCCAATTGGCTTTCCTGCCTTAAGTCTCTTACTGCTCCAGTCCTTCCTACATACAGCTGTCAGTGATTTTCCTTAAGTGTAGGCCTGACCATATCACTCTCTGACTCAATCGACACCATTGGTTCCATATTACTCAAAGATAATTAATAAACTCCTCTGTTTAGCCCTTGAAATCCTTCACAAATGGCCTCAACCTTTCTACCTTCATTTGACATTACTCCCCATCTCAAATTGCAACCTTGCCAAAGTAGGATTTTTGCTATTCCTCCTTCCTGATCTTCCATCTCTCATCCTGCCTTTATCCCTAGTGTCTGGAATGTACTCCCTCCTCGCCTCTGCCTCATAGAATCCCCTCTCTTTCTTCAAGACTCATAAGCAGGAATTGCTTCCTTCATTGTGTTTCTCTTCCCACCTCCTAGCACATAGTAGGTGCTTAATAAATTCTTGTGAATTGATTGATGACATATGACCTTCATAAAGAGCATGTGAAAGGTCTATGACTGAAACAAATCTTGATTCAAATTCACCTTATGACAAGAATTACAGCCTAAAATGATGCCTTTGAGAATGGAAGTCAAGGGAAAGGGGCAAGAAATGTTGCTTAGGTAGAATTCACAAAACTTGGCAAGTGGTGGAATAGGGGGTGAAAAGATGAAAGGGAGGGAAGAGCAAAAAGTGTTGCCAAGGTTGTAAACCAGGGCACCTCAAAGTATTTTGAATTCACATAAACTTAAGAACAGTGAAGTCCTTTACCAATTTTCCATGAAAATTATGCAAAGTAAACTATGCAGGAAAATACCAACCTGCCCTCAGAATACAGGTTTTGCTCATTTAAGACCCTGGAATCCTTATTAAGAAAATTCCACCCAGTGACCTTGATCATCACATATCCATCTGCTGAGGCATTCTGAAGCTGTTGGGTAAGCTATTTTTGCTATTACTGTCTAGTAATATGAAATCTCCTGTGACTTCCACTGATAGTTATCTCACTCTTCAGAGTTCAGAAGCTAAGCACGCCAACCCTAGGGTCCTCTGGGAATGTGGGGCATTGATGTGTTTGCCAAACTAAAATGCTTTCTCATTAAAACTGACCAATTCTCAGATGTACTAAAAAAATAAAATAAAATTGCTGGTCAGCTGGGACTTTTAAGAGATTTCATGTTCAATTTTTGTTCCCAGAAATGCAGCAATAATTCACATTTCCCTGCCTCACACAGATGGGCCACTTTGTCAAAAAATATTGTTGCTACGAAAGCCTAGGGGGAAAAGAGGCAATGGTTGAGGGTAAAGGCAGGATAGATCCATTTAATATTCTGGGTTGCTATGAAATACTGTATTACCCAACAGTTTGCTTGGTTTGTGGTTTTTTCCCCCCCTACTATGAAAACTAGACTCTAGAAAGCATTGCCTCAGGGTGTGACTCAGTGGCCTGAGGCTGAGAGGGAAGAAAGCTGGATTTGAATCAGGAAACTTGATTTTAAATTCCACCTCTTAGAGTTGGACAAAGCTCAGTGTCACCTGAGCATGACACTGTACCTGTAAGGAATCTACGGAGGTGATTCCAGGTATTCTTTGGGGAGAGATATGTGAATAAAAGATGCTGTAGGGAGGAAGCAAAGCCATGGACTTGTGGAGGAAGCTGCCTAGCTCTTTAACATGCTCCAGTGAGCCAGTGGGAACTGGTTTGACTGGCTACCCTCCTGACTCTCCAGGAATTTCTCTACCATGCCCCAGAAACCTTTCCATTTTGGGCACTCACTTCAGCCTTGCATTAGAAGTATCTTCTGGCCCATTGTGTCTCTCCTTATGATTAGATGAGTCTTTCCAGAGTCACCATTTTAAGGAGGTTGCCCAAGCCAGCCAGTCTTCATTCTTCTTCCAGACTTTTTCTACCATGACCCCATACAGGTTGCGTTCATCTCCCTTTCCCTTTTCAGCTTTCCTTTTTGTGTGGTCTTCCCCTATTATCCTCTTTTAGGGTAGAGCCTTTTTTTCTTTTTTTTTTTTTTGGAGGGGGGAAGGCAAGGCAATTGGGGTTAAGTGACTTGCCCAAGTTCACACAGCTAGTGTCAAGTGTCTGGGGCTGGATTTGAACTCAGATCCTCCTGGCTCCAGGGCCAGTGCTCTATTCACTGCACCACCTAGTTGCCCCAAGACTGTTTTTCTTTCTACTTTTATTTCATTCCCAGTGTTTAGCACAATACCTGGATCATAGTAGGTATTTAATAAATATTCATTGACCGACAAACTGACAATCTCTCTGTAACATAGAGATGATAATACCAGTAGTACCTTCTTCACAGGGTTCTTGTGAGGATTGTGAGACTCAAATGAATAAGCCATGTGAAGCAACTCATAAGTTTTGAAGCCCAATATAAATATAAGATATTTAAATTTTTTTTACTTTATGATTAAATAAGAACAGAGGAAAAGGAAAGAAATATTGTGCAGAATTGACAAAATTTGGCAACTGATGGGATGTGAGGTGGTAAAAGAAAGAAGGGGAAGGAGTCAAAGATGATGCCAAGGTGGTGAAGCTGGGCACCTGGAAGGATTCCCTTCATATAACTAAAAGTGCTCTGAGTTCAGATGAGCTTAACAGTAGCAAAACCCTCTGTCACCTGTCCCAGATCTTGCCTATTATTGCAGACCAAACAATAAAATAGCTTCCCAGGGGATTCTGGGAAACAGGAACTAGTAGGGACCCAGCTAGGCACAGCTGAAAAGTGTTGGATTTGGAGTCAAAAACTTACCAAGGTTTACAATCTTAGCTCTACTTACTACTTCTGAAACAGCCTCAATTTCCTCATCTGTGAAATGAGATTGGATTCAATGACCTTGAAGGTCCCTTCCAACTCTAGCTTTAGGATTCTAAGAATCTGGTGGGAGAAATACCAGAAGGTGAGGATGTAAAACAGACTTATATGATCTAGAGTTGGAAGATGTCTTAGAAATCATCTAACCCTATCTACCTCATTTTACAGAGGAGACAATTAAGGCTGCAAAGGAAGAGAAAAAGGATACACATGTACAAAAATACTTACAGCAGTGATTCTTTTTGGTGTGGGAAAATAAAACCTTAGAAACTAAAGCAGTGCCCATCAACCAGAAAATACCTGAACAGATTGTAAAAATGGAATATTATTGTGCTATAAGAAATGACAAAAGAGACAGTTTCAAAGAAACCTAGGAAGACTTGTATGAACTGATGCAGAATGAAGTGAACAGAATCAGGAGAATAATTTTTACAATAACAATGGCATTGTGAAGACAAGGACCTTTGAAAGACTTAAGGACTCTGATCAATGTAACGACTAAACTCAGTTCCAGAGGACAATTCCATATGATGCACAGTGTTCCCTCCTAAAAGAGAAGGGATGGACTCAGGAAAAAGAATGAGACATACATTTTTGGACACAGACGATAACAGAATTTGTTTTCTTTGAGTACACATATTTGTTACATGTGTTTTGTTTTTCTTTTATGTTTTATATTTTCTTTTATATTTTTTCAGCAGGAAGAGGATAAGGAGGCGAAAGGATGAGAAAATAGATTTTTGTTCACTGAAAACATCAAATAAAAAATAGACCCAAAAAGATGAAGTGATTTGTCCAAAGCCATGCTGCTGAGTCCAGATTCAAACACAGTGTTTTTTCCATTACTCTTGGAGGATAAGCCCAGTCTAGAAGGGAACTCCATGCCAGGTAAAGGAAGGGGGATGGGTTAAAGTGTGTTCAGACAGACTGAGTTGTGGAGGCAGGATACAGGGAATCTTGAAAGAGGAGGGAGCTCAGTTGACAGTGTAAGGCCCTGGGGCAGAGAAGCCAAGGTCAGTAAATCACCTCTACAGAGAGAATGAGTCAAGAACCATTGCCAGACTTTTCAGAATCTTGGTAGTCCACAAACCCCTGGGTAAGGGCAAAGCGGGTTTACCAAGTTTGCCAGGCTGCTGATGACTCATAGCTGCTTGGCACCCAACAGGAATGAGAGCGGGGGTGTGATAAACTTACCCTCCCTGAATTTGGAAAAACTGTCTTGAAGGAAGCCCTCAATGAGATAAAGGATTGCCTCACAGCTGGCTCCTGCTCTTCCATCTAACATTGCTCAGATCCCATCAGGGCTGGGAATCACCTAGTCCTCTCTCGATCCCCTCTCCCTGCCCACCCCAACACAAACACACACAGACACTCATACAAACACACACACACACACACATACACATTTTTACAGATGATCCACTTCCTTTTGGACAAAATTTGACCCTTGAACTTACATACTTTGTTCACCCCCCACTCAACTTGCCTACACTCTGAAAGAAGCTGTTTGGGTTCTGCCAGCATCTGATCTTTTCCCCTTGAGGGAAAATCTAGCCTAGGTCTGAGGCAAAATCCCATGAGAAAATGTGCCTTTGATCTCAGGGACTATTTCCATTTTTATTAATTTTTGCACTCAGCTGCCTCAGTCCTGAACTGCCCATCTAGGACCATGCCCTATTTAGGAATTCCCAGATATTGTATACAAAGCCCAACAGAGCCTTGCAGCTTCTACCAGCACAGGGAAAAGGATCCAAAAAACTTGAAGTTGAGTTCCTGGGGAAGCAACAGAAAGAAAGCCATCCTGGCTAAGTAATAGAATATGAATCCCAGCTACCTGAAGCCAAGGAGTAAAGAAAGCTGTTCTGAAGGAGACTGTCAAGACCAGGGTCTTCTGGACCAGAGCAAAGGGTCAGGGAAGTAGATTCTAGGGGCATGGGGAAATCTATTGCTTTGCTGAGTTTAATCCACTGGCTAAAGGAGAGAATTGAAATAATATCTAGTCAGCTGGCCTTGGGACATTTTCTAGGAAGATCAGAGGTCAACCAAAGAGAAAGATCAGGGCTAAGTAAGAGCTAGACCTCATTCCACAATCTTGTCCTGCCCTCTCCTGTCTCAGTCTAGGCAACAGCCCCCACTGCTAGGCCTGGATTTCATTGTTAGGCCTAGTGAAATCCTTCCCTTCCCTCGTGGCCCAACTGCCCTCTTCTCCAGGAAGCCTCCTCTCATCGCCTCAATTGAAGGGGACATATCTCTCCTCACATTTTCTTGGAATATTTTCCTGAGTCTCTCCTTTGTTTTGATCTCATTCTACTTTATTCAATTGTAGAATATATGATATAAAGTGTTACAAAAGTCTTAGTTCACTTCTAACCTATTAAAGTTTAAACTGTACTAAGATTTTTGGGACACCCTGTATTGAGTGCCTTACCCATACTGTGCACTAAATAAATATATTTTGAATTGAATTTTTTATGAGTGTTTGTGGAATAAAGAGATAATAGATTTAAGTCAGAAGGGAACACTCAGAAGGCCACAGAGTCTTTGCCAGGGATGGGGAACCTGTGGTCTCAAGGTCACACATAGACTTTTAGATCCCCAAGTACAGCCCTTTGACTGAATCCAAACTTCATGAAGAAATGCTTTTGTAACTTAACAGGGGTCTTTGGGAGATAATGCCTTCATCCAAAAGGAGTGACCACGATGGGAGGAATTTCAGGTCTAGGTTTGTAGTTCAAAGGATTTAGAACTGAAAGTATATTTTGAGGCTCACTTTACAGATGAGGACTCTGAAGTCAGATGTAGTGAAATAGTTTGCCCATTAAAAAAAAAAAGAAATAGCTTGCCCAGAAACTTCATCAAGTTGGGATTCAATCAAAGGGCTGCATCTGAGGACGTAGAGGGCCACATGTGGCCTTGAGGCCACAGGTTCCCCACCCCAGATCTATACCCTGATTTTACAGGTGGGGAGACTGAAGCAGCGTGGAGAGCTTAAATGACTTTCCCAGGGTCACAAACTCGTAAATACCCTAGGGAAGATTTGAACCTATATCTTCCTGATTCAGGGTTCATTACACCACACTGTCTCTCTGAAAATACCTTTCTGATTGTGGTCTTTCCCCTGTGCCACTGGTTTGAAACCCTAGAATGCATAGCAGCCTGATAACAGTGAGCTGACTGAGGAGCTCTTAATTTCCTTAGAGCAGGCACAGATATTCCCTTCCTGTTTTCAGCATATACAAATGTTCCCTTCCTGGAGGGAATCTGCTTCTGTCCTTGCGTGACATTGAGAAGTCTCCTAGTTGGCTGCTGAGCCAGCAGAGATGATAAGTAATCACCCCGTTTCCCCTCTGTTGTTCTCCTGATTTCTGGTTGTGCATCACATGGACAGTTAACAGCTTTGACCAAAGAGCTGGGTAAGAAATGGAGGGAGGGGGGACTTGGAGTCATCCTGCTTCTCACCTGACTCCAGAGTATAATGAGCATAGGGCCAGCTCTTCCTCTTTGGTATCTGTTCTTTCCCAGTCTCAAATGAAATCTCAGGTAAGAATGAGGATTCCAGGGTGGATAGGCCATTGGTGCCTATTTTCCCAGGAAGTTCCCTCCTCCCTTCACTCTGGCAGGCCTCTACCCCATCCCACTCATCCCCCTCACAACGTGCAGACTCTGTGTCCCCTTGCCAGAGAATCTGAGAAAATAATCCCTTCTAAAATGATTATGAGTATAAATAGACTACCATGTTGCTAATCTCAGGTAACACTTTTGCAACTTAACAGGGGTCTTTTGAGGATGACGTTTTTACCTAAAGGAGTGATCATGAGGGTAGGAATTTCATGCCTAGGTTTATAGTTCAAAGGATTTAGATCTGGAAACGCCTCTTGGGGCTCATTTTACAGATGAGGATTCTGAAGCCAAATGAGGGGAAATAGCTTGACCAAAATCACACGAGGGATAAGTGATAGAGCCAAGGTTTGAACCAAGGTCCTTTAACTCCAAATCAAGGGCTCTTTCCAGATCTTTTTAGGAAAGAACTGGTCATTTTCTGTACTTTGAATTAAACTTCATAGGCAGTTGCCTGAACTGATTGCCCCAGAGTCAAAACCTATCGTTTATAGCAGCATCTTTTAAGAGTCTGGTTTGTAGAAAAATACCAGGAGACTGGAGGTTAAGTGTTATCACTGGCTAGCTATTACCTTGGACTAATCACTTCCTTCCTCCAACTCTTGGAGTGTGTGTGTGTGTGTGTGTGTGTGTGTGTGTGTGTGTGTGCATGTGTGTGTGTATGTATTTGTGTGTTGGCCCTGAAAAAAGCCTCTCTCCACCTCAAACCATTCTCCACTCATCTACCAAAGTGATTTTCCTAAAAGACAGGTCCAATCATGTCTACCCCTACTAAATAAACTCCGGTGGCTCCCTATTGCTTACAGAAGTGAATACAAAATGCTGTTTGGCATTCAAAGCCCTTCATAACCTAGCCTCCTCCTACCTTTCCAGTTTTCTTGTACCTCATTCACCAGAAAGTACTCTTCCATCCAGTGACACTGACCTCCTGGCTGTTACACAAATAAGACACTCCATTTCTCAGTTCTGGACATTTTTTCTGGCTCTCCTCCATCCCTGGAACAACTTCTCTTCTCCATTCCACCTATTGTCTTCCCTGACTTCCCTTAAGTCCCCACTAAAATCCCACTAGCTATAGTAAGTCACTCTTAATTCCAGTGCTTTCCCTCTTTAAATTATTTCCTATTTACCCTGTTGTAGCAGCAAGCACCCTAGCATACCCAGGATGGCTGCTAGCACTTTGATCTGCTTTTCTAAAGGAAAGTAACTCTAAAGGGTTAACAATCTTACTTTAATCAAACATGTATATATATATATATATCATTCGCTTAGTTCAGGGGAAAAAGTCAGCACCCTGAACTTTAAAGAAAATATAAACAGAAATTACAAGCAGACAAAAATACAGATAAAATAACACAATTCAGTAGACCAACAGACAGGACTTCTAGCTGTCTGATCATTATACATACAGTTAGTTACCAGAGAGAGAAGCACAAACATATGGGTTTTCAAAGCTGACAGTCTCAACAGCTGCCCAGAGTCTCATCTGGTCAAATCACACAACTCTTGCCATGAGTGAGACTCAAAGCAAAACCTCACATCCTCATGACCCACTGCCTAATTACAAAGGTGTAGACTTTCCTGAAAAATAAACCTCCCCCTAAGCAAGCTTCCCTTGTTGGGCTCCAAGTGATGACCATTAAAGGGCAGAAAAAATCTTCAAATTCCCTTACCATTACACCTGTATGTAGCTTGCTTTGAATTTATTTGTTTGCATCTTGTCTCCCCTACCAGGTTGTAAGCTCCTTGAGGGCAGAGACTGTCTTTTATCTTCTTTTTATCCCTAGTACTTAGCACAATGCCTGTTACATAATAAGTGTTTAACACATTTGTTTATTCATTGGTGGATACAACTGTGACTTGAAAGACCTGGGTTCAATTCCCGTTTCAGATGCTTACTACTTTTGTAGCTGGGAAGAAGTCACATAAGTCCCTCTGCCACAGTTTCTAAATCAACCTGCTCAACGTTTCTTGCATCCTTACTCTTCTTTCCACTCAGCTGCCAACTTATTTCAAGCCTTCATCACCTCTAATGTGGAGAAATGGGGAGAGTAATAGGACCTATTTCACAGAGTTGTGGTGAGCGTCTTTGGAAACCAAAAAACACTAAATTAAGGATACTACCAATATTTTTTAAAATTTTATTTTATTCTGAATTTAATAAAAAAAAACAAGCATAACATATAATAGAAAAAACAAGCATAACATAGTAGAATAGGAAAAAATTGGTACATGAAGCTGCAAATCTATTACATACAACTTGTTATTCCTTTTAAATATATAATAAAGTTATCATGTAACTTTTTTCTTCTCTCCTGCTCTGCCCTAGACATGGCTACCATTGGGCAAAATATTTATATATATGTAAAACCATTCTATACATACTCATGTTGGACACAAGTCATTTAGCTGCTCTCAAACTCAGTTTCTTAATCTGTAAAATGGGAGAGAATAATACACCAGCTATCTAACAGGTGTTTTGTATGTCTTAAAGCACTATAAACATGTAAGTTATTATTACAACCAGAGCATATTCTCCTCTATGAGGAAATATAGACTACAGAAAAAAAAATATTTGACAGAATAGCTGTCTGGGAACCAAATGCTTTCTAACTTCATTTTTGGCACCCAAAATAAAAATTAGCTCAAAAACAGCAGCTGTTGAGTTGACCACTTAAAAAAAAATAACAACTTCTTCTCATCTGCCATGATAGTTACGCAACTGGGCTTTACCCAAAAGTTTCTGTTCAGCTTAGGAGCTAAGGCGTCACCTGCTTCCAGGGCACTCCTCTATAGTCGAAGCCTTTCCCTCCCAATGAGGACCCAGATGAATCCAAGTGACACCCTCTTCAGCAGTGATATCAGCACGAAGGCCAACCACAGCTGAAGTAACCACAGGCGAGAGAACATCTATGAATGAGATGTTTCTCACTCTCCTAATGACAGGAAGTGAATCATGTCAACCTCCCACGGGCCAGAAATTCCTTCCTTTAGATCTGCAGGATTCATCATCCAACAATTTTTATATGGTGGAGATTGAGGTGGAGGGGAGGAGCTGGGAAGAGATGAGAAAAGGGGTCTTCCTATGGTCAAAGTTAAAATAAACATATCCTTTGGCAGCTTCTTGGGAAGGAACTAAGTTAATGAAGGAAATGCACCATCATGGTCTAGGGCATCTCAGTGCCAACCTCCATCTTTTTTTTTTTTCAGTCAAAGCACGAATTCCAATCCTGAGCATAAGATTCCAGACAAACAACTCCATTCTCCCCTTTCCCCCATCCACTCCTCCCACCATCCCAACCTCAGATTGACCTCCCATGGACAAACAGAATTGAGGGAGGCCCTTCAGGAAGAAAGCAGGCCAGGCAACTGAGGAGAAACAAGGGATTCTGAATGCTATCTGCACAAAGGCAATGAACGGCAGAATTTCTGAGTCAGTCTTCTCTATGTAGTAGAAGACACAACGGATTATTAGAAACCTGATTTGGGATTCAGATGATGCTGGTTCAAGTTCCTGGTTTGTCATTATTCCTACTTAAAGGGTCTTGATAATGTTACAACATTTCTGGGCCTTTTTCCTTATTTGTAAAATAAAAATAATAGAACTTGTATTCTACCTTTAATATGATTAACTGTGGTAACAGTTGTAAAGGTCACACAGCTAGTAAAAGGTAAAGCTGAGACTCTGTCATCGGAAGTACTAGATTTTAGGTCAGAGGACCTGGGTTCAAATCCCACCTCCACTCTTTGCTATTTATACAATTTCATACTAGTCTCTTTGGGACTCAACTTCTTCATCTGCAAAATACAAGCCGTCCCTAAAGTCTAGACACATAAGAAATCTCATTAACTACGCATATTTTCAAGAAATGAAATTAATGAAATTATCAACAACATTTTATTTAATTAGCATAAATTTTAGCCATAACAATTTCATATGGAATAAAAGTTTTACTATTGGGGGGGGCAGAGCCAAGATGGCGGTGTAGGAGCAGCAAGAAATCGCAGCTCCAACACAGCCACATCAAATACCCAAAAATTATGACTCTAAACAAATTCTAGGGCTCTAAAATGCACACAGATAAATTCCCTGCTGAAGGCAGCTCGGCTCAAAGCGACCATTTCAACTCTGAGAGCAGAAACCAGCCCAGCCTGAAATTGGCAGCTTTTGCCCTAGGGGGCTAGACGAGCAGAGCCCCACCACAGCTGGAGCTTCAGGACCCCGGATCTGCGACAGCTGTGGCAGGATCCAGAATTATCCAGCCATGAGGAAAAAGGACTTAGGTTAGTGGAACTTGGCTAAAAACCAGGGAAGAAAAGCGGGTCCAGCCAAGCCGCCTCCAGGGCTAAGAAGCGGAAAGTGGAGGTTCTGCATCCACCTCCACATTGCCGCTTCAGAGCTCCCGGCCTGCAGACAGCAGCGGGGCCAAGCAATCGTTCAGAGGCCAAGGTGGTCCTGAGGTATTTTTTTGTCAGTGAGCCGGAGCTGAGGAGGGACCCAGCAGCCTCCTAAAAGCCCCGGCAGAGACTAGTATGAAATTGTATAAATAGCAAAGAGTGGAGGTGGGATTTGAACCCAGGTCCTCTGATCCAAAATCTAGTACTTCCGATGACAGAGTCTCAGCTTTACCTTTTACTAGCTGTGTGACCTTTACAACTGTTACCACAGTTGAT
The DNA here is from genome assembly GCA_028627135.1 of Pseudochirops cupreus. Taxonomy (NCBI): domain Eukaryota; kingdom Metazoa; phylum Chordata; class Mammalia; order Diprotodontia; family Pseudocheiridae; genus Pseudochirops; species Pseudochirops cupreus. The sequence continues at coordinate 321,809,483 of CM053580.1, read as the reverse complement.
CATATTAGGGAAAAAAAGGAACAAAGCAGGGAAAGGGAGGAAGACAATGCAGTCAGAACTTCCACTCCAAAAGCTTCCAAGAAACATGAAGATTGCCATAAAGCTAGAGATCAGCTGAAGAAAGATTTTGAAAACCAAATGAGAGAAATGGAAGAAAAATTGG
>CM053580.1:321792163-321808820 GCA_028627135.1 Pseudochirops cupreus | reverse complement strand
ATATATATACAATTATTATTACTATTATTATTAACTACATCCAACTGGAACTTAAGATTTACAGGCACTGTGGAGGGGAGATCCATCCTGCCCTATCAGAAAGTTAGAGGAGTGATGGGGGAGGACATAGGAGAGATTAGATTGGGGGAGGGGTCATACAAGGGGATGGCTGTTTTGAGGGGAGGTAGGGGAAAGATGGGGAGAAAATTTGTAACTCAAAATCCCATGGAAATGAATGATGTAAACTAAAATAAATAAAATTTTAAAATTTTTTAAAAATTTTAAAAACAAAAAAAACTATTGGGGACTATTTTCCATATTGATAAGATTCATTTAATTTAATTAATTACTGAGATTTCCTATATGTTGACTATGTCTTCCTATAAAATCTCATTGATGCTAATTAAATAAAATGTTGTTGAAAATTTTATTCATTTCATTTCTTGAAAATATGCCTAGTTAATGAGATTTCCTATGTGTCCAGACTTTGTATAGTGGCATGGGATGTGTGGGGGACGGTGAACTAGATCAGAAGTTCTTGACCTTTTGGTGTCTGTCACAGACCCCTATGATGGTCTGGTGATACCTGTAATCACCTTCTCAGAATAATGTTTTTAAATGAAGAAAATAAAAACATGAAATTGAAGAGGAAAGAAATTATGTTGAAATAAGTCAGTCAGTAAACATTTATTAAGTGCCATAATATGTGCCAGACACTGTGCTAAGCCCCAAAGAAAAGCAAAAAGAAAAATCTCTGACCTTGAGAAGCTCACATTATAATGGGGGAGACTATGTAACAAATAAATTATAATATGATGTTATTTGAGGTGATGTGATATGATATGACATAGCATGATAGGATGTGATTATAATTTTTTACTAAAAAATAAAGTTAATTTTTCCCATGCAAATGCCAAAACCCTCTGAAATCTAACCATAGACTCCTTTGGCGGCTCTATGAATTCAAATTAAGAAGTCCTAGATACCGTACAATGAACAACTGTGAATAACTGAACTATTTTCAGCAATACAATGACCCAAGACAATTCTGAAGGATTCTTATGAAAAATGGTGTCTACTCCAAGACAAAGAGCTGCTGAAGTCTGAATGAAGATCAAAGTATACTTTTTTTTTACTTTACTTTTCTTGTTTGTGGTCTGTATTTTCTTTCACAACATGGCTAATATGGAAATATGTTTTGCATAACTGCATATGTATGATCTTTATCAAATTGTTTGCCTTCTCAAGGAGAGGGGAGAAAAGAGAGGGAAAAAGAAAATCTGGAACTCAAAAAAATTTTAAATGAATGTTTAAAATTATTACATAACTAGAAAAATAGATAATTTTTTTCATGAAAAAGATAAAAAGAAGTCCTGAACTAGATTATCTCTAAAGTCTTCCTGTGGTATAGGAGGTACAGTGGACAGAACACTGAAGTCAGAAAGATCTGGCTTAAATCCTGCCTCATACGTTCAATAGCTATATAACCCTATACAAGTTACATAACTTGCGTAAGCTTCAGGTTCCTTAGCCATAAAATGGTTAAACTAATAAAGCCCATCTGACAAGAGTTATCAAAACTACACATGTGCATCTGTGTATGTATGTATGTATGTACGTATGTGTGTTTGTGTATCTACATAACCTGGCCCCTTTCTTCATTTCCTTCTTCTCATACCTTTCTCTCCTCCGCTCACTCTATGAGTCATCAACACTGACCAATTTGTAGTTTCTGGAACACATGCTCCTTCCCTTTGCACTAGCTGCCCCCATCCTTTAATGTTCTGTCCTCTGACCTCCACACTCCAGGTACCATGACTTCCTTCTAAACTTAATCTCAAAACCCACCTACACTCCAAGAAGATTTTTCCCAATCTGTTGCTAATGGCTTCCTCTCTTAGAGTGTCTTTTACATAATTGTTTACTGTCTCACCCAATTAACTAACTCGTTGAAGGCAAGCACTATCATTTTTATCTTCCTTGTTTCAAAACCTTAGCACAGGGGCAGCTAGGTGTCACAGTGAATAGAACACTGGCCCTGGAGTCAGGAGGACCTGAGTTCAAATTTGACCTCAGATACTTAACACTTACTAGCTGTGTGACCTTGGGCAAGTCACTTAACCCCAGTTGCCTTGTCTTCCCCTCTCCAAAAAAGACAAAAATAAAGTAAAATAATAAAAAAAAACAAAACCATAGCACACACTTAGTTGGCACATAGTAAGAACTTCATAAATGTTTGCCACTTTAACATATTCGCATACTTCCCATGCAGACTTTGTGCTGCATTTCATCCAGAGAATATCTCAGTGTTCTCACTTCATGTCATTCCCAAAGGGTTGTAGAAATGTCGGTCACAATTACCATGATGAGCTCAGGTCTCTGCATGTTGCTCCAGTACTAAAGGGTGCTATTCACTATGTGAGGTCCCTTCCAGATCTAAAAATCTTGTAGTTGTAAAATCCCTGAGTTCAAATCCATTTTTACTTTGCTAATTCACTAGAGAAAGTTTAAACTAGATCCTTCTATCTATAAACTATGAATATTGTTTTTGGTCTCTCCCTGAAGTTTCCCAATCCTTTTTCTTGTACGAGGTCTTATTCCTCTGGAGTTTTTCTTTTTCCGTGATATTAGAATATAGTCAAGGTCACAGGTGTGGGGAATCTGGAGCCTTGAAGCCACATGTGGCCCTCTAAATCCTTGGGTGTGGCCTTTTGACTGAGTCCAAGTTTTACAGAACAAGTGCTTTTATTAAGGGAATTTATTCTACGAAATTTGGATTCAAAGGGCTGCACTTGAGGACAATACGAGGATTGTGAACTGTGTGTATGCAGGAGTGTATATATTTATATGTGTGTATTTATATGTACTTGTGTATATATTTGTATGAGTGTGTGTATATACATACATACATACATAGCTAGACTTACACATGTATTTTCATAAGCGTCTTTATATTCAGGGCACAACGCCTGGCATATTATTGTTACTGTTGTTTGTCCTTCAGTTTCAGAGAGGATCAGTGGCATCATAGGGTGTGACGTCTTGATTCTAGCATGAGTGAGATTTAAGTGAGGCAAAGTTGTACAGTCTTCAGCCTCAGTCTCTCTTCCAGAGTGGCAGGACGAAAGTCAGGATGACTGGCAATGGCCGGGGATGCAGGGGGTGACCTTGATGTCCTCGATGTCTGACCAAGCTCTAAGCACTCCACGGCACCTGCTTCAGCTGCCTTCCTGGCCATTAGAACAAATTGTTCTCATCAGCCTGTCCCACTGCAGGAAATCTTCGCATGCTAGAGGTAGACATTCTCCCTAACTCACTGACAGGTCCGTTACATTGAGGCCTTAGCCGATTTTACCAGAGTATGGCCACTGCACATGCTACAACTTCTTGGAACCACAGGTGAAAATTAGGTGAATATATACCTATGTGTGTGTGTATACACACATATACGTGTACACGTACATATACATGTACATATCACAATGCCTGGCTCACAAAAAGTGCTTAATAAGTGTTTATTGACTGCTGTTAACTCTTCAGTGTGGATATTTGTACTTTAAAAAAGCTACAAATCAGGGTTTGATTCATTATGTCATCAATGATTTCAGACTTAAGAAAGAGATGAGGAAAATGTTTAGAAAGCAGATCAAGTTTAAAAGTGCGTCATGCAAACATTTATTTTGGGAGGGCTGGTTGTTAAACATTTACCATCACATCCTTGACAATTAATTGTCATTTATAAGATTCTGAAGAGAAGTGTCAGCCCATCTAAGAGATTAACATTTAAAAGAGAACAGTCTAAAATGAGACTGGTTACAATGAATGGGAATATCACCAATGGTGGAATTTCAGGCATCTGTGAAAGGAGGTTTTTGTGGCAGGGCCTTCCTAGGCTCTCTGATGCCAAAGGTAGCCCTTCCCGTAACAGCTATCTCTTTCCCACTTCCCCTAACTGCTAGTTGTGGAGGGACTCCCACGATGTTTTATTAAATCCAAGCTTTCTGAGCATGATGGCTCCCTGTTCTCAGCATACTATGTCATCTATGCAGGCAGCGCCTTCAAGTGTTTCAGAAATCTGAGTTGTTGACATTATTGTCATCATATTATTCACACTGCTTGAGAATGAGAATTAGATAAGGCCATCATTTTACATGCAGTTTAACAGGCAACTCCATTTGGGTGAGGTTGTTTCCAAGCTGACGTGGTTGCTACAGTGTAATGGAGCCATGCAGTCCGAACAGAGGCCTGGTTTCTAGTCTTGCTTCTGTCATTGACTTTTAGTATGACCTTAGACAAATTTTAGAAAAATTAGTGTCAGGAAAAGCAGGAGGCCAGACTAGAAGCATTCAAAATCTTTTCCAACTTCAAAATCCTATGATCCATATCCATGATAAAGGCAGCTGACTGGGTACCACAGTGGCTAGAGCACTGGGGCTGGAGTCTAGAAGTCCTGAAATCTAATCTAGGCCCCCACACTAACTAGCTGTGTGACCCTGGACAAGTCACTTAGCCTTTGTCTGATTCAGTTTCCTTATCAATAAAATAGGGGTATTATCATTTACCTCCCAGGATTGTTATGAGGCTCCAAGGAGATAATATTTGTAAAGTGTTGTGAAAATCTTAAAGCACTATATAAATGCCAATTGTTATTTAAGTGTTAAACATATGCAGGAAGGTAAAGAAGTCAAAGTATCATAAGATGGGGAGTCAGCAGCCCTGAGTTCTAACCCAATTTCTACTGCTGGTGCTAGGTCATCTCAAGTGAGTCATATCATTTTTCAGTATGTGACCCTTGGCCCTCTCCTGCCCAGAGATCAAGGGCCAATGTCCTCTCCATTTTGCTCCTAGGGCTACTGTAAAAATAAATAAGAGTAAAGATGAAGTTACAAATTCTTTGAAATTAAAGTACTCTATAATAACGCTTGCACTGCTTACCTATCAGCATGACATAATAGAGAGAGTGCTGGCCTTGAATCAGAACGACCTAAGTTCATAGCCTGCCTCTGATACCAGCTAGCCACATGTTAGGGACCGTCCTGCTTGTTCATCTTATTCCAGCACTTAGCCAAGTGTCTGTCATACAGCAAGTGCATAATAAATGCTCCATCATCTAACTTTATATCTATCTAGCTATCATCTATATAACAATAATAGCTAGCAACTAGCAATTATATAGTGTCTACAAGTGCCAGGCACCGTGCTAAGCACGTTACAAATAATATCTCATTTGATCCTCACAACAACCCTGGGAGGTAGGTGCTACTATTATATTCATTCATTCATTCATTCGTTATGTCTATCTATCTATCTATCTATCTATCTATCTGTCATCTATTAATCTACCATCTATAATTATCTGTCATCAATCATCTATCATCTTTCACCTATCAATCTATCATCTATAATCAGTCTTCTCTCTACCATCTACAATCTATGATCTCTCATCAATGTCTATCTACCATCCACAATCTGTCAATTATCCTATCTATTATCATCTATCATCTATCTATTATCTATAATCTATAACCTACTATCATCTATCTATCATCTATTATCTATAATCTATCTATCATCTATCATCTAGCTATCCATCCATCCATCCCGTTTTCTATATGATCCTAGGCAAATTTATGCATCTGGGCATGTCTCAAGCTATTCCCTAAAACTTGCCTGTTAAGTCATTAAGAAGTCTTTAGGGGGTGGGGGCAGAACCCCCAGAAGCTCCCTATTAAAGAAATGACAGCCTCTGTCCCATGTTAGCATTTCTCCCTCCTAGAGTTGTGTGGATCAAATGTTCTCTTCTTCTCGAAATAACTCGGTTTTGTTTGTACTTACCTAACTTCCATGTACATACGGTATAACCCTACACTCCCTTCCCCACATCTAAGCACTTTGGAGGCAGGAATTATTTTGTGTTTTTCTTTGTATCCTTGGCACCTGGTACTGCCTGAATGAATGAATAAAAATATAGTTCCTACTAAGTGCCAAACTCTAGGGAAACAAATACTAAAAGTCAAATAGTCTCTGACCTCAAGGAGCTTACAATCTATTAAGGAAAGTCAGCACACACAGGAGAGTGAGGGAGGGAGGCATGTCGTAAGGATGGGGAACGGACTCATAAGACAAGTGATTGACATGTACTTTCCAGTAGTCACAATAGCAGAGACTTGATTACCATTCTCAATGCTGGGGGGGCAAAGAAGAACCATAAAAGTACAGTGGGAAGATGGCCTAAAGCAGTAACAGGATGCTGGGGCTGGGTTGGGCTCCTCCTGATCAAAGTTCACCAATCAGAAACCCAGGAATGCAGGGAGGTAGGGGCAGGTTAAAGGTGGTCACTGGGATTTTGTGAACCTGCCATGAATACCACTAGAGAGCAGCAGTCACGAGAGAGCCCAGGGTGGGCTAAGTTTGCAGATGCTTGCTCACCAGTCAGAAACTAAGAGAAAAACAACATTTTTTCTCTTTTTTGACCTCCACCCTCCACGTGGTCCTATCATTTTTGTTTCCCTGTTATAATCGATACCATCAGTTTGCTGGGATCACTTCTAGGATCAGTGATCCAAAACTCCCTTCAGAGTAGGTCTGGACATAACGTGCTACATCTCTGACTTTTTTTCAAAGCAAACTTCTGCAGTGTTACTTTCCTGTTCTTTAACAGGCTTGTCACTGCCCTGAAATTCATTGACATATTGTGCCATCACAAATACATGCCTCTCATTTGAAAAGGTCTCTACAAGGATGTCAGGAAAAGGTCTATGAATTGGACTTTCCCTTTGAAAAGCTGAACTGTTTGTATGACAGTCAAAAAAAAAGTGTTGGAGGTGGCTAGGTGGAGCACTGAATAGAGCACCAGCCCTGGAGTCAGGAGGACCTGAGTTCAAATCCGGCCTCAGACACTTAACACTTACTAACTGTGTGACCTTGGGCAAGTCACTTAACCCCAATCACCCTGCCCTCCACCCTCCAAAAAGACAAAAAAAAAATTTGTTCTCAGGGAGCTATAATCTTTGATATGGGAACCCAAAAGGTCCCACTGACACACAATAGGCACTTAATAAATATGTGTTGATTGACTGATAATAATAGCTTTAAGGTTTACAAAGCACAAGATACATTCTCTCTGATCCTCACAAAAACCCTGTAATAGGGACTGTTTTTATACTAATTTAACAGATGAGGAAACTGAGACCCAGGGGGAGGGGGAAAATGACTCACAGAGGCTTATTCTGAACCTGCGTCTTCCTGGTGTGGAATCTGGTGGAATCCACTCTATCAGACTTAGCTTAATTGTATAATGTAAAGGCATTTTAACGTGCTTACTATATGCCAAGCACTGGGTATAGAAATAGAAAAACCAGACGTCTGCTGTGCAGGAGCTCGCCTAATTAGGAGAGGTCACATAGATAGGAGGGGTCAGCCCCCCGGCAGGTAGGAAGGCCTGATAGTCCCTAGGGCACAACAGCAGGGTAGACAACAAAGCCTGAGAACCTTCTGGATGTAATAGTAGATCGTGCCCAATGTCTGGAGGCTGGGAAGGCACAGTAGCAGACCAGATGGCAAATTTCAATGGTCTGCCCTCTTGCCATAATGGTAGTTGATGCTCCTCTGCTTATCTAAGCAGCATGAACAGCCATATCCTTGATCAATGACTATTGGGAAGGAGATGAGAGTACCGGGGGCAGAGTGGTGCAGGGATCTAAGTTATCTTTATCATAAGTAGGTATGGGAAGATCAGCATCTAGCCTGGATGGTGTGTTCTACACCTGGAATGAATTGGCCACCGGGGCTGGAGCAGGAGAAGGGAAGGGAGCTCAGTAGTATCTGATCTGGTTGGGCCCACGGAGCACATATCATAATTTGGGTGGTTGTGGGTGGGCTGTGGAAAAGGAGAAGGTCCCCACTCACCCCCAATGGCACCCCTAAATCTCACAGCATGGGTCTCCCAGAAGATAGCTACTTCAGTTTAATGTACTCCTGTGGGGCCGCATTTGGTCAAAGTGATAGCTCATGAGCCACCATCGATGTATTTCCCTTTCAATAGTCATACAGAGGACACAATTAGCTTGAAGCAAAGGTATTTATTACAATGGCATAGTAAGAAAAGTTGCAACAAAGAAATCTAGACAAACATGAGGTATACTTTCCATCAAATGCACCCTGTGTTAAAAAGAACAAAGACACGCAGAGGACACAAGCAAAGAAATTCACACACAGATATCTTTTTGCGAGGGGGACAGCTACACGGCACAGCAGAGAGAGCACCAGGACTGGAATCAGGAAGACTTCAATTCAAATCCAACCTCTGACACTAACTAGTTGTGTGACCTTGGGCAAGTCATTTAACCTCTTGTCTGCCTCAGTTTTCCTCAGCTGTAAAACAACAATAACAGGGTTGTAAAGATGAAATGAAATAATAATTGTAAAGTGTTTAGCACCGTGCATGACACATGGCTGGTACTATATAAATGTGAGCAATAATGATGTTTGGTCAGGATGTACCCAAGGAGGGTACATGTAGGGAGCATGCCAGTTCAAGTCATGTGTTAGGAGAGGGAACTCGCATCTGGGCCCACTGATGCTCTCACACCGTCTCCATTGACCTTGGTCTCACAGTCTCCATCAGACATCGCTCCACATTACTGGACACTGTTTAGCTCTAGACTCCACCATTTTCAGCATCTGATTTCTTCAAAATCCTTTGTGAATTTTCAGTCCAATTAGAACACTATACAAGAACCAAGTCTTGGTTCTATCTTTTTCCTTCTCCAGAGGACAAAATTCATTGAGAAATGATGTCTTTCCAGAAGATTCAATGCTTAGAATTCTTGAACTCAGGAATTCTTGATCTTGGAGCTCACAAGGCAACCCTAAAACCCCCAAAATCTCCTTTCTCCATTATAAGGCCAGACTAATGGATTGGGCCATTTAGGAAATCAAAAATCTCCCTTTGTCTACATAGAAGGTTGGCATTCAAGAAGTACAATTGTTGGATTCTCTCTCTCAGACTGTGTGCAAGCACACATTTTCCATGACCATGTGCTTCTGACACGTTACCATTATTTCTCCTGGGGTGCCATCATTCATAGGAGAAAGATCTGGAAGAGATATGAGGAAGAAAAGAAAAATGAGTCCTCAAGAGATGAGAACTCCAAGAGAGGACAGACTGCTATATAGGCTCAGGAGGCATGACAACTCTCTCAGCTAATCTCTAGAAGTCCCCACTTCCCTTCAGTTGTTTTTATCCAATGACCAACTTCCTATAAGTCCATCATGTTGATTCTTCAATTTGATCAGAGACTAACAATGACCTATAACGTATTGTATTATCAGGTTGTGTGGGAAACCCCAATGCACTCTGTTAGCAAGTTGCTTAGGAAAACTTCTCTTTTTGATTAAGGACTTCCCCTGATCCTTTATTTACATGGAGAAAGGATCATAGGTTCATAGAATTCAAGTTGGAAAAGACATTAGAAAACATCTAATCTAATCTCCTTGTCATATAGAAGAAGAAACTGGCCTGAAGTAATTTGCCTAACATTACACATAAATTTGGGTAATTAGATGATAGAGTGGCAGTCCTGGAGTCAAGAAGATCAGAGTTCAAATCTGACCTCCAACACTTACTAACTCTGTGATCCTGGGCAAGTCACTTCACCCTGTTTGCCTCAGTTTCCTCATCTGTCAAATGAGCTGGAGAAGAAAATGGCAAATCATTCCAGTATCTCTGCCAAGAAAACCCCAAATGAAGTCACAGAGTTGGTTTACAACTGAAATGATTGAACAACACACATAAGTGACTGAGGTAGGCTTCAAACCCAATTCTCTTGATTCCAGAGCTAATGACACTTGCAATGCTCCACTGAGTAGAACATCAGACATAATCTGTGGTTCAGAGTTAACATTTCCTGTAGACGTAGAAAACTTTCAAATCATGGAGAAGAAACACATGCTCTAGTATACAGCTCAACATAAAATTCTTGGGGAAAGAAAAATCATTCTTCATTTTAGTATAAAATCAAGCTTATGCTTAATGTAACACTTTCTATCTCTGCATTGCACAAGGAGTGTCTGAGCCCCTCAGTGCTGATAGCAAGGCTAGGGCATACTTGACTGTGTGCCTTTGTAACTAGGAGACATGATACCATTGGTTAGAAAAGTGACTGGTTTTGCATGTTTTTGTGCTTTTCAAGTTTTGTGAATGGCTTTTTTAGCCACATTAATTACAGGAAATGAATCATTCTGAGACTCAGTGAGCCCATCAGTTTTCATTCTTGGAATCTGAGTTACCCTGCTACAGGCTTTCTCCCTCAGGGAGAAGAGAAGGAGGTGTGTTTGTATGGGGGGCAGTTTCTCAGTGCTCAGGATCTCTCTCTCTCTCTCTCTCTCTCTCTCTGTGTGTGTGTGTGTGTGTGTGTGTGTGTGTCTTTCTGTCTCTCTCTCCTTCTCTCTCTCTCTTTTCAACCATCCATTGAATGTGAAAGCAGTGTAACCCTCCCTGAGATGGGAGTTCAAAACTTGATTGTCCCTGCCCCTCTCTGTCAAGCTTCAAATAACAAAAACTCAGCACAGTCAAGATAGTGGAGTAAAAGCAGGAACTTGTCTGAGCTCCTACACCAACCACCTCCAAAACCTGTAAAAAATAACTCTAAACAAATTTTAGAGTTAAAGTACCCACAAAGTGACAGAGAGAAACAAATCCCCTGCTGAAGGCAACCCGGCAGGCTGACAGGAAGGGTCTATCACACCAGGCTGGGAGCTGAGCACAGTCCCATGTGAACCTTGGGCCCAGAGCCAGGGCAGCCCTGACCAGCAGCACAGACTGCTGTTAGAATAGAGTAAGTTTGAGTTAGAATAGACTAACTCAAATGGCAAAAGAGGCCCAAAAAAAACTAGGAGAAAAATGCCTAAAAAAGTCAAATTGCCCAGATGGAAAAGGAATTTCAAAAACTCACCGAAGAGAATAATTCTTTCAGAATTAGATTGGAGCAAATGGAAGCTAATGACTTTATGAGAAACCAAGATACTATAAAACAGATACGAAAAAATGAAAAAATAGAAGGCAATGTGAAATATCTCATTGGAAAAACCACTGACCTGGAAAATAGATCCAGGAGAGACAATTTAAAAATTATTGGACTACCTGAAAGCCATGATCAAAAAAAGAGCCTAGACACCATCCTTCAAGAAATTCTCAAGGAAAATTGCCTTAATCATATAGAACTAGAGGGCAAAATAAAAATTGAAAGAATTCACTGATCACTTCTTGAAAAAGATCCCAAAAAGAAAACTCCTAGGAATATCATGGCCAAATTCCAGAGTTCCCAGGTCAAGGAGAAAATATTACATGCTATCAGGAAGAAACAGTTTGAGAATTGTGGAAACTGAAGATAACACAAGATATAGTAGCTTCTACATTAAGAGATCAAAGGGCATGGAATATGATATTCCAGAAGTCAAAGGAGCTAGGATTAAAACCAAGAATCACTTACTCAGAAAAACTGAATATAATGCTCCAGGGGAAAATATGGACATTCAATGAAATAGAGGACTTTCAAGTATTCTTGATGAACGAAAACAGAGCTGAACCAAAATTTGACTTTCAAATACAAGAAGTGAGAGAAGCATGAGAATGTAAACATGAAAAAGAAACCACAAGGAACTTATTAAAGTTGAACCATTTACATTCCTGCATGGAAAAAACAATAATTGTAACTCATGAGACTTTTGAGACTTTTCTCAGGATGAGGATAGTTGAAGGGAATATGTGTGTGTGCGTATGTATATGCATGCATATATATATATATATATACATATGTATAGGAGGTGTATGTGTGTACATGTATACATAGACAGAGGGCACAGGATCAGTTGAATAGAGAGATGATACCTAAAAAATAAAATTAAGAGGTGAGAGAGGAATATAATGGGAGGAGAAAAGGAGAGATAGAATAGGGTAAATTATCTCATATAAAAGAAACAAGAGAAAACTATTACAATGGAGAGGAAGGTGAAAGGGAATGGGTCTATCTTACTCTCATTGAATTTGGCTTAAGGAGGGAATAGCATACACACTCAACTGGGTATCTTACCCTACAGGAGAGTAGAGGGGAAGGGGATAAGAGGGGGGATGATAGAAAGGAGGGAAGATTGGGGTAGAGAGTAGTTAGAAACAAACACTTTTGAAAAGGGACAGGGTCAAAATAGAGAATAGAACAAGTCGGGGGCAGAATAGGATGGAGGGAAATATTAGTCTTTCACAATATAGCCACTATGGAAATGTTTTGTGTAACTACACATGTACAACCTATATTGAACTGCTTATCTTCCCAGTGGGAGTGGGTGAGGAGGGAAGAAGTGAAAGAATCTGGAAATCAAAGTTTTAAAAACAAATGTTTAAAAAAAATTGTTTTTCACATGCAACTGGGAAATACGATATACAGGCATTGGGGTATAGAAATCCACCTTGCCCTATCAGAAAGTTAGTCGGGGAGGATGGGGGGAAGATATAAGGGAGAACAGATTGGGGGAAGGGGTATTCAGTAGGCTCAGTATCTTGGGGTGGGAGGTAGGGGAAAGATGGGGAGAAAATTTGTAGGAAATAACAAAAAGTCATCAAGGAGTAAGCCATTTATTCCAAGGACATGTACATCCTCGAGGGGGAATTTTCCTTTGCTGAATCCTCTTTCTCCCCATCAGTCATGGAAAATAAGACCAAAGCATCCACTAAAATGAACTAAAAGTGAATGAGAGTTTGCCACCAGAGAGCTCGATGAACAGCAGAGCATTATTTTCATGCAGTCTGGGATGTCATAAACCTGAGCTACTGACAACTTCTTCTGCAATGCTTCTCCATCCTGTTGGCTGGCAAAGCACAGCCTCAGCAGATAATATATACTCTTGTAAGAGGGACAGGTGAAAATGGGGTAGGAAAAGTGGATAAACTCCCTTTCTCTTAGCACTTTAGAAGATAGTAAATGTACTTTTATGTAGTAAAAGTATTTATTAAATATTTTTTCATTCATTCTCTTCCAAAGTGTATATAGGCCAGTTCTAACTTGTACTTGCTATATTTTTCTGGTCGAGGAGCAGGCACTACCATGCACTCTTGCTCCTCATTAATCTCCCTTCCACTGCCACGAAGGCAAACAAATTCAGAGAGCACAAATCCAACCCACTGAGAGACTGTGGAAAGGCAGGAGAAAGAGGGTGCTTCCTTCTACCCAGGACGATTTTGAACCGAGAAACACGTTCATCTGATACTTCATGGAACACAAGATTTAGAAGTACAAAAGATTTTGGAAGTCACCTAGTGCAAAATTTGGAGTCTGCTTTAATTTCTTCTTCTCCCCCATCATTCATATCCCACAAACCACCATTCTCTTCCTTTATAATATTTTTCATATAACATTACATGGTGTAGGTGTGTGGATAGAGTGCAAGGTCTGGAGTCAGGAAGACTCATCTCCCTGAGTTCAAATCTGGTCTCAGATACTTCCTAGCTGTGTGACCCTGGGCAAGTAACTGAAACAACTGAACAACAACAATAGCAATAATAGTATCATTGAATATTTGTTATAAAGTAATGAATGAAGGGAGATAAGCAGAACGAAAAGATGTGATGGAGGATAAGCAGGAAGGGCCCAGGAGAGATGTCCTCACTGACTGAGGCCAAGAAGGAACATTGCTTGCCTGTGTATCCTAATGAAGCAGAGAGAGCTCCAATAAAGGTAGGGCTTTTTGTAAGAGTCTTGGACGATCGATTTTTTTTTTATTTCCTGGGAGCAAATGACTTGGTAGTTCCAAGCCTTAGGGTCAAAATGCTTAGAATCACAGATTCACATTCTAGAAAATTAATTAGAGTCCTCTTCCTTTCTCTTCAGGTCCTCAATTCACATCTTATGTGAGTCTGCAGATTTCCAATTTACCAAAGACTTTCTAAGTTACGTTAACAGAATGTAAACGTGTCAATGAAAGGTACATGGATGTGTAAAAATTAGCAGAGAAGAGAATAGGGCTAATATCCACAGCAGGAAAGAACTCTCTGAAAATTCATGAATCAGGCTCTTTTGATTCTTCCATTGTGAAAAATAAACATTTTGCTTGTTTAACTAAGACCTTGTACAAAGTAGAAGAGATTGCACTTCAGACCCAGTTATGAAATAGGACATACATTGCAATTGAAAACCATTAGAATTTACTTGTGAATATTTAAAATTTTTCCTAGCAGTATAGCATCTTCAATAAAACAAACAAGTAATTATTCTTGACAATGAAATGGAAATAGAACCCTTCCTATTGACTTTTCTGTTTACCCCTCTGAAGACAATGACTGGTTTGTTGTTTGTCTAAGAACATGTATCTACACAAATACACACTTACAAGACTATATATCTCATGAGGGCAGGGGTGATGGCTTATTTAAATGTTTCTCCCACTGTAGGTTCATGTTCAACATACAATAGCTTGTTGATTCAAGCTGAACTGAATTGTCCTTGTTTGTCCTTTGTTCTTGGAGAGGACCAATGACATCACAGGGTAATGTCATGACATAGCAATTTTGTCCCCTTGACCATAACACCTTCCTACTCAAACTCCAGTGGCTCCCTGTGACTTCCAGGATCAAATATAAAATCCTCCATTACATTCAATGTCTTTTATAATGTGCCCCCACTCTCCCTTTTCAGTCTTGTAACACTTTATATCCCTCCATGTGTTCTGCAATCCTATAACACTGGCCTCCTTGCCTTAGACACTTAACACAAAAATTAGCCGTGTGACCTTGGGCAAGTCGCTTAACCCCAACTGCCCTCCTAAAAGCAAAAAAAAAAAAAAATTAAAAAAAAAAACATTGGCCTCCTTGCTGTTCTTCAGACAAGGTACTCTGAGCATTAGGGGGAAACTTATATGCTCTTCCACCTCATCTCTGCCTCCTGGTTTGCCTGGCTTTCTTCAAGTCCCAGCTAAAATCCCACCTTCTTTAAGAAACCTTTCCCAATCCCCCTTAATGCTAATGACTTCTCTCTCTCTTGATTATTTCTATTTTTTTTCTGCATCTAGTTTTTCCTGCATATAGTTTATCGTGTTGCCTCCCTTATTACACTGTGAGCTCCTTGAAAGCAGGGACTATTTTTTGTCTTTCTTTGCATCTTCTTACACACAGTAGACACTTAACAAATGTCTATCAACTGACTAACTAGTAATTGATGACTCATAGTCATTCAACACCACCAGAATAATGTTATTTAAAAGGTGGATTTTTATTTCAGGGAAAAGCTGGAGTCACTAAAAGAACTTTGCAATTTCCCAAAGACAATCCAATCTACTCCCTTCCCTTCTTCCTCCTCCTGTTCAATTTTGGACCCAATTTGTTGTCCATTTGGAGTATCTATCCAAGACATATGTAAAGAGATAGACAGACAGACAGACAGACAGATAGATAGATGATAGAATAAAGATGATAGAAATACAGACATATATCTAAACAGACTAATGGATAAACTATATAGGTTATCCCTTCAATTGTATATCTTATTCTAAACAATAGACACTCTCCATCCATTACAATCAAGCATTCTCATGAGCAGCAAACAGTTCATTCTTTGTACTTGTATCCCCAGCACATAGCACAAGACTGAGCATATAGTAGACGCTTAATAAATTTTTCCTCATTTATCTGATTGATTCATCTTCTCCACTTATCCTATATGGATAATCAAGTTAAGCACTTTTGGGGGTGGAGCCAAGATGGCGGTGTAGTAGCAGCAACATATCACAGCTCTCAGATAGCCACCCCAAAATACCCATAAAATAGGACTCTAAACCAATCCTAGAACTCCAAAACGCACACAAAGATACTTCCCACTAAAGTCAGCTCGGCTATGAGGAACCATATCAGCACTGTGAACCGAAACCAGCCTGGCCTGAAGCTGCTGCTGAGCCCCGGGGGCGGACAGACGAGAGGAGCAGTGAGCGGATTAGCAGCAGCTGTGAGCAGTGTTGAGAACTAGGTCACTCGGAATTGTGAAATCAGGAGAGAAAAGCAGTCTGGCCAAAAGGCCTCCACAGCGGAAAAGCGAAAGGCAGAGGTTTTGCACCCGCCTCCGCATTGCAGCTTCCTGCCCACAGCCTGCAGACAGCAGGGGGACTAAGTGATTTTTCTGAGGCCAGTGCTCTCCCACTCAGCAGGCTGGATCTGGATCGCCGTCTTGGGCCTCGGTCTTGGAGTCTTCATTATCCAGTGAGCCGGGAGTAAGTAGGAACGGCCCCAGCACCTTCCTGAGAGCTACGGCAACCAGGAAGACCCCAGCGATTTGGGACAGAGCTTTCCCTTCTGGAAGCAGAGCCCCACAGAGATTTAAAAAAAAACTCACGGTCTGACCAACCATGAGTAAGAATAAGCATAAGAAGCAAAGTAAGAACTGCAACCAAACCCTAGATTCCTTCTTTGGGGAAAAGAAAGATCATGGGAGAGAGAGGGAGGAGGAGAGTGCAGCCAGAGCTCCCCCACCAGGGGCCTCCAATAAACATGAAGAATGCCTTAAAGCTAGAGATGAGCTGAAGAAGGATTTTGAAAACCAAATAGTGGAAGTGGAAGAAAAGTTGGGAAGAGAAATAAGAATGTTGCAGGAAAATCATGAAAAGAGAGTCAGCAGTA
>CM053580.1:321775808-321791663 GCA_028627135.1 Pseudochirops cupreus | reverse complement strand
ACATGCATATGTGTATATATATGTTTACATACAATGTGTGCTGTATATTCTACATAATAAGCTCACATGCATATATACAGATATAAATGTCACTAATACTTTTTGTGACACTGTGTATACATACATATATGTTTATATACAGTGTGTATTATATGTGTGTGTACATATACATATATGTTTATGTGAATATATATATATATATACACACATACAAAGAGTGTTTCAAAAGTCTTAGTGCCCTGTTAAACTATTAAAACTGTATGAGTGCACATGCATATATATATACATAGACGTCCATGTGCACATACACACACACACGAAAACTTATAAAAAGTATTTGGGGTTTGAAGATGATTCAGTGCTGGGCATAGCTGTGCTGCTGACTGTTTAACATCTGACAGTGTGGTGCAGTAGGAAAATCCTACATTGGAAGCTAGCCAGCTTGGGTCTGGTCCACATTCCGCCCTTCACCATATGTATATTAAGGCCTTGATCTCCAAGGCCCCTTCTAGTTCCACCCATGATTTTATTCTCTGATTCTCTGATTTTCTCAGCCTGTAGAAACTTGCCTACCCAAGAGGGAAAAAAACACAAGGTATCATGGACAAGGTCCAGATGAGGCCTACCAAAATGCAGACAATCATTGCACATTTAAAGAAGCCTGGGAATTATGCATATAATAATTTCTTCTTACTGCAGATAATTCAAAAATTGTAAAATAATCAACCTATTAAAAGATTTTGTGAACATAGTAATAATAGGACAAGATTTGAGAACTTTCCCTGAATGAATTTGAAAGTCAGAGAAAATAATTTTATATCTCCCTCAGTATTTAATACATAGGAAGTCCTTAACAAATGTTTCTTGAATGAGTGAACTGATTCCCACTTAGATACAGATTTTAATTTATTTTTTTGACTCTACAGACCTGCCTGTCTGTAAATGGGTTGGTTCCTGAATATGAATCCAATTATAGTTAATAAAGTACCTTTGACTGACCAACTCTCTCCTTCCTGTCCCTTGCCTGTGGTCTCTTACTTTCACTCCCTTCTCACTCATCTCCTCTCCTCTGCTCCTCCTGCTCTTGTTCCAACAAAGCTGAAGCTGACCAGTGAGTCCATTGCTTTGAT
The DNA here is from genome assembly GCA_028627135.1 of Pseudochirops cupreus. NCBI lineage: Eukaryota > Metazoa > Chordata > Mammalia > Diprotodontia > Pseudocheiridae > Pseudochirops > Pseudochirops cupreus. Next base: position 321,790,533 of record CM053580.1, on the reverse strand, counting down.
GGCTACCCCTCCTGAAATCATTGGTCCTCTTCAAGAAGGAAGGGTGAGCAACAACGACAGTGTTGCCACTTGTAATCACAGATGAGATCCAAACCTTGGCCTGCTGTCTTGCGGTCCAGGCTATTCTGTGCCAAAGAAATGAAACAAGACAGTAGATAGGCTGCAGCCCCACTGGGAGTGGCAATTCCTTCTGGGGCGACAAGCCCTCACAGCAGGCTGACTTCCCCCACAGGCAGTTCAGATTTTGAAAACTGTCCACCTAATGGTGGAGCCAGTGTCCCCTTCTATGAACCAACAGAAAGATAGGGGAAGAATGTCCTATAAAAATAGAAACTGAGTGATTTTTAAAATGGGAAGGAAGCCAGTGCAAAGGAGGGTGAAATCAGTGCTGATAGCATTTCAAGGCAAACACTCTTTCATTAACATTAGGGAAAAGTCCATCCACCCAGCATTACTATGGTACTTAAAGGCAAGCCTTCCTTCTTGACAGATTAAATGCATAGTGACATTAAGGGCACAAACCCCTGTTCTACTGCAAACCAAGCCAAGCCTTTACTATCGGGCAAGTCCCCTCCAAATGGAAAACAGCTGGTTTCAGTTGCATTATAAGCTACTTGGGTGCCAATAAAATAAAATAAACAATAGCAGGAGAAAAATTCAGAAAAAAATAGGCAACCAAGAAAGGTCACTTTTGTTCATGATGGATTCATCAGAATATTAAAATGGAGAATGAATGGTTCTGAATATACTGTGCAATCTGGAATTCAAGGCATACATTTCTTTTCTTGCTCTCCCTTCCCTCCCCACCCCACACCCCCAGGATCATATTTTCTCAATCCAAGTCCAACACATATGTTGGAGCTTTGCCTTCTTTCATCTGTTAGGATTTTTAAAGGAGATGGGGGGAAGAAAAAAGATGAACCTGAACTAAGACTAAGCAAATTTGTAACAAGCCCATATCACAGTTTCAGCTGCAAAATGAAAATTCTAGTCAGTCAATACACCTCTCTCTCCTTCAACCAGAGCCATAAATGTCATCTGCTTTGCTGAAACAGAAACACAGGGTCTGTTTCATGTCTCCTGAGGTTGCCGAAGGAGATGAGAAATGGACCCAAAGAAAAGAGTAAATTGTTTCCAAAACTGCTATGCTGGGCAGTCTCAGAGTTAAAAAAAAAAAAAACCCAGTAATTGCTGAACATCCAATTTTTATCTATCAAAGGGCCCCTCTGTTGAGTTGTCTTCATCCCAGGGCCACAACAGAGCTTTTGATGGCATGTGATAAAGCCAGAAATACTGCTGAGCATTTTCTTCTAAAAAATATTCTAGAAGAAAACAATCATTTTATTTAAAGATTGACTAAAATGTACAGAAAACTGGACTGGTGAATGAGAGGAGAGACAGAGACAGAAACAGAGAGAGACAGAGACAGAGAGGAAGAGAGATAGAAAGAGACAGAGGAGACTGAGAGGGAAGCAATGACAGTCAGAGAGAAAGAGTCAGAGAAAGAGAGAAAGAGAGAGAGAGAGAGAGAGAGAGAGAGAGAGAGAGAGAGAGAGAGAGAGAGAGAGAGAGAGCATATTGCTTAATGGGCAGGAAAAACTGAATTGGATCTATTATTCTTGGCTGTCCACTAAGCATAGGTAGTGTCTGCACAGAAAGGGAACCTGGCAGAGGCTTATGACATTGAATTGCTGATTGAAAAGGAATGTTTGGGGCCCATGTCTACATTGTATTACTCCACTGAAATATTTAGAGGCATTAGAATAGAAATATGTGCTCCTAAGAGTGCCCCTGAAGGATCTGATCTCTTGTCTCTTGCCTCTTGTCTGTCCCCTTTCCCATCTATCCTTCATACAGCTGCCAACGTAATATTTCTAAAGCTCAGGTCTGACCGTGCCACCATCTTGCTCAAGAAGATTCAATGACTCCCTAGCACCTCACAGACAAAATATCAATTCCTCTGTTTGCCATTTAAAGCACTTCACCATTTGGCTCCAACCTACCTTTCCTGGCACATTGCATATTAATCTTCTTTGTTCACTACTTTGTGATCAAACTGGCCTTGCTAGTCTCCATATGTAACATTTCATCCTGCAACTCCATGCCTTTGAACAGGCTTTCTCTTATGCCAGAAATGTACTTCTGCCTCCCCTCTACCTCTTAAAATCCTGAGCTTCCTTTGAGAACTAGCTCACGTGCCACTCCCTACACAAGGGCAATCCCATTCTCTACAGTTGATAGTACTCATTGGATCTAGGAAATCATTTGGTATTAATTGTCTATTTCTTTGTATTTAATTTTTTGTATGCACATTGTATCATCCCCTCCCCCAAAATGGAAAAATTAAACTTCTTGAAAAATAAAGACTGCTTGGTCAAAGCACAGCATTTTCTCTTTTGTTGTTTCTTTCTTTCTTGTGGTTTTTCCCTTTTGTTGTGATTCTTCTTTCACAACATGACTAATGTGGAAATATGTTAATATGATTGTATATGTATAGCCTATATTAGATTGTATGCCATCTTGGGGAGTGGGGGGAGGGAGTGGGGAAAATTTAGAACTCACAATCTTATAAAAGTGAAGTGAAACCTTATATAAAGATAAACAAATTGTTTTTTTTAAAAGAAAGAAAAGAGTGTTTTAAATTTCTCTTGTCTTTTTATGCCCAGTACCTACACAGTGCCTTACACACAGAAGGCGCCTGATGATTGTTTATTAGATGGATGAATGAACGAATAAATGGAGGCTCTAATAGTCTGATATATTTTACAAAGAAAAGTCTATCATTTAAACAATCAGAAATAACTATAGGCAGAACTGTCCAAACGATAGAAACTTGTCAGACTAGCATTTTACCTGAAAACAAACATTGAAAATCCTAATTATAAAGGTTTTGATAAAACCTCACTGTGCTTTGCTGTGCTGGGCCACTATTCTAATAGAAATGATAGGCCTCCAACCAACAGTAACCTACTGACTTCTTTGTCAGGCCATTGGACTGACTACTTTTAAGAAATCTTAGGATACTTGAAATAGAAAGCCCAGAATGACATTTCAGGGAAAAGTCTTTCCCATAATCCAAGGGAAACACAGATATCTATAATGTTTGAGACGAGAGAAAGAAGTAACGGCAGCAGAAATCTCCCTTTGCCACCCCCATGCCTCTTTTTAAGAAGACCTCTGCACTGGTTGTGACAGGTTTCAGTTCATGGAATGAACACTGTCCAGATCACACTCAGGCCAGAATAGCAGTTCTCAGAATGCTCAGTAATTCCTCTTTTGGGAGAGGCCTGAGCCTCCAAATGAGAATTTTAAAAGGACAAGAACAGTGTTGAAAGTGTTGTTGTAACATCAGATTTTGTGCATTTGGAACACAGCTCCGTTTGACTCCAGCCCTTTTTGAAAATGCATGTAGGTTGCATGATTGAAATTCTCCTCCTCCGGGAGAGGATCAGCAAGTTCCCGAGGTTAACACACTGACCCTGACCATGGCCCCGCCCCACTGAGACTTCCCCTCTCACTCCCTCCTTTATTTTCAGGGATTTGCAATTCAGCAATTGGTAGTCTCTGATGTAGGAAATAGAAGGCAGACTTCTGAGACCTCATTTTAAAGTCTTACTTCTGACACATACCAATGCTGCAACCTCTCACAAATTATTTAACTTCCTATGTGCCTTAGGCAGCTTTCTAAAACTAAAACTTAGATATATGAGCCCCAGATTGGCATTGGTGGAGGGAGTTTCCATGGTGGAAGGTCCCAGTGCCAATGAAATTACAAGAAGACACCCCCCTCCAAAAGAAATAGAATCCATTCACCAAATTTGACTTGCTTATCAAGTTCAATAGCCATTAGTATATCAGTATAGATCAGGGCTGGGGAACCTGTGGCCTCAAGGCCACATTTGGCCCTCTAGGTCCTCAAGGGCAGCCTTTTGACTGAATCCAAACTTCACAGAACAAATCCTAGCCCTACTTACAGGTCAGTGTTGCCTCTGCTGATAAACCAATGGCTATAAGAATGTAAAAATTTACAGCACTCCCAGAGTTCTATTGTCCTACCAGAATACCAGTAATTCCCACCATTTAACTAAATTGGACTAAAGTATTGTTTTAAAAAAAAAAAACTTGTTAAAATGCAAATGTATCATATGGGAAGTTGAACTATATTTGAGGATTCTATACTAATAGAACTTCCAAAATAGAAGTTCGCTGTCCCTCTTTCTACCAATATCCTAGTTTTTAAGCCATCACTACTTGGCCTAATGCTGATTGACACTTCAGCTATCTAAATGACAGGGGAGAGGGTAAGGGAGTTCAAATCTCTGAGGCTCCACAGCTGTCCTGGTTGACGACAGTGTCCACAAATGTTAAATACATGGGGAATAGGAAGACTACAGGACCCCCAAGACTCCTTCCAGCTCAAATCCTATGGACACTATGAGTATCGAGAAAGTGAGATATGTTGTTTCCTCCCTTCCCCACTTTGGAGCCAATACAAGAAGGTGGCTCCGGGCAGTAGCTAGAAGATGTAAACTTTCTATGGCTACTCTGAAAACAACTAACTCCTTACATTGTTGCTTATTATAAATTTTTCCTGCCATTTCATGACTAAAACAGGGGACCAAGGAGGGGAACTTCCAACTACATCTAGGACAGATACAGTGGACCTGCTGAAAGTAGGGATAATTAAACCATCAGCATCTCCTAACCTGATTAAACAGCCTAATTTGCTGAAAAGGACAAAAAACTATTATATCTAAGTGGAAGGAGGCAGAGAAATTTTGGGAAGATAGGTACCAAAATGGCCCTGGACAACCAAGGGGCAATATGAGGGCATCCTGCGATAGTATCAGGGAAAGAGAACTAACAAAGGAATGAATGAATGAATGAGTGTGCTATTAATTAATATATTTATTAAACACTTAACTATGTGTCAAGCACTGTGTTAAGTGGGGAACATACAAATACAAAATCAAAGATAGTCCCTGGCCTCGAGGAGTTCACATTCTAATGGGAGGAGATAACATATATAGAGCAATGATAGCCAGGGAACAATATTTTGGTATGGAAAAGTGTAGTAGGGTGAATGGAGTCATAAGAAAATAGATTGACATATCTTTTCCAGGAGCAATGACTGTTAATCTGATTTATGATTCCACAGCTGGAAAGGGTTGAAAGGTACTTGTTGACAGTATGGCAGTTAGTGAAGTAGTCAATCAATTAATAAGCATTATCGAGTGCCTACTCAATGCTAGGCCTCAAGGACCTGCCCTCAAGGAGCTTACAGTCTAATGGTGGAGACAATATGTAAACAAATATATACAAAACAGGCTATATAAAGGATAAATAGGAAATAACTAACTGAGAAAAGACACAGAACTAAGTGGGATTGGGGAAGGCTTTCAGTAAAAGATGGGATTTTAGTTGATACTTAAAGGAAGCCAGGGAAGTCAATAGGCAGAGATGAGAAGGGAGAACATCCCAGTAGTGGAAGACAGTCAAAGAAAATGCCCAGAGCCCAGAGATGGTGCTTTATTGGTAGAACAGTCAGGAGACCAGTGTGCCTGGATTGAAAAATATGTGGCCAAGGAGAGAAGTGATGAGATGATGCTGAAGACAAATTCTAACTATCTCACGTTTTCCCAGGGATCAAGTTCTACCCAGCACAACCCTAGCATTTAAATAGAATTCACTTCTTAGGAGATAAAGTGCTTTTTGATGGTGGTGGTGGTGGTGGCGATAGTGATGATCATGAATGTGGTGATAGTGATGATGATGGCAGGCAAAGATTAAGGCAACTCACAGTTATTGGCTCATTTTCTCCCATCCATATGACCTGTTTCAGCCAGCATATGGCTTTGAAATCAGCTTTGTTTTCCCTCATATTTCCTCTTGTTTCAGCAATATAACCATCATAGCAGGTGCATCTCTAACCAGAAAATAAAACACTACTTTCCAGTGAAAGTAAGACCACTACTAAGAGTCTGTTACTTTTGTCCACTGAAAATGGCACTGGAACTTTGACATTGGGAGAGTTTAAGTTCACACCAGGGTGAGAGGTGAGTAGTAGGAGTAGTCAGAGCCTCTGTTCATCCAGGCTCCCTAATGTACATAGAAAGAGAGAGATTCTAACTCAATACAAAACTGATTGCTGTGAGCATATGGAAATTTGGAGATATACTGGCTTTTGAGCACCAGAGAAACTCATGTAACCACAGCAATCTCTGCCTTTGGACAAAAACACATTTCTTTTGGGGGAGTATCATCAAAGCCCCTTTAGAAGGAAAATCCAAGAAATTGGCTTTCTGCCCACTAAGCATTTTGCACAGGGCCTGTGCAGTCTGACATCTCAGGCCCAACATGCCCTAAGTACAAAGCCACATTGCCCTCTGCTGATGCTCCAGTTTCTGAAGTCACTCTGAAGCCTGAATCCAAGAGGTCCAGAGAGTTTAACAACAGCTCCCTTTGTTCAAGATGCAAGAATTTGATAATTAGCAAACAGGGACATTCCTCCAAACCCATCTGGGATAAGAGATGCCTGAATGCTCTTTAAGGTAAACATCTCATGCAGCAGTGTCAGTCGGCTCCAAAAAGTGACCTGGCTCTCAGCTGCCTAATGAGGCGAGAGTTCCTGGCCACCTCCAAAGGAGTGTACTTTTCAAATGCTGGCTGTACATCTTTTTGAAGTTGTTTCATCTTATTCAGCTTTCATTAGTGTTCCAGCTGAGAACTTTGCTCTCCTTCCCCTCCCTCTTTAGGACATGGGCTGCAAGCCCTTCCCAATCCTAAGAGCCTTCCAAGTTGCAGTTGGGCCAAAGACTCTCAGTTCACCAACCCAGATCACTGATTAAGGAAACCTTATGATATCTGGGTTTGGAACTGGAGACATATCATTAACAAGTGACCCATACATCTAACTTGTTAAAGTTAGTGAGATACAGATTTGGGTGGGATATGCCCAGGCTTCTGGCCAAGGAAATGTCCTTTTATCACTCAGGATGGCTAATTAGAGGGAACTAGGTCAGGGTCTTTTGAATCCATCTCTTTGTCCCTTAAAAGGAGCATCAGCAGAGAGGGAGAAATAGAGGAAGAAAGGAAGCTGTGACATTTTTATGAAGTATGCACAGCTATGACATCCCCAGTACCAATCATCCCTTTGGGTCACAGCAGTGATGGATTTGTAGCCAAATAGAAGAGTTGGTAATAAAGAAAGGCAGTGCATAAAGACATAGATATTCCATAGTTCCCCCAAGGAAAAGAGACACAAATAACAAGTGAAAAGATGCCAGGCCTTGGTGTTCAACCTTTGTAAGCCTTTGCAATAACTTACCCATGGGCTTTGCATCCTACCTCTTACCGCAGGGCTTCAGACAGTAGGGTGAGCCACATGAGGGAATCTTCACTATTTGGAGATAACAACAATGGTAATAATTATTAATATAAATTCTATATAAATATAAATTCTAAATACATAATATTGATAATAATGATGATTGCTGTAGGGAAGAGGAGGAGGAAGAGGAGGAAAAGAAGAAAGAAGGAGAAAGAGGAATAAAAGAATGAGAGGGAGGAAAAAGAAAGAGAGGAGGGAAGAAGACTGATATAGTACCTTAAGGTTTGTAAAGTACTCCCCACATGTTAACTCATTTGATCCTCATAATGACCTTGTGAATCAAATGCTATTAATCTACTCATTTTGCAGATCGGGAAACTGAGAAACAAAAAGATCAAATGATTTGCCCAGGGTCACACAGCAAGTAAGGAATTGGAGGAAGGATTCACACTCAGGTCTCCCTAAGTCCCAAGTCCTGCACTCCACCCACTGTGCCACCTAGCGGCTAATACAATGGTGGCCATATAGTAGATAGAAGCCTGGGTATGGAGTCAGGAAGACCCTAGTTTGAATCCTACCTCAAACACTGTATTCCTCTGATTATCCTCTATGACTAAGATTACTCATCTATAAAATCAGAGTGTTGGATCTGATTACCTCTGAGGTCCCTGCCACCTCTAAAGCTAGGATTCTGTGATCCCCCAACATTTCTATAAACTACTTCTGTGGTTGCTAGAATGGGCATGAGCAGAAAAGGAGGTGAGCAGCCCTCAAGAGTGAAACAAGGGATAACCAATTTTTCTTTTCAAAGGCTGCTGTGTTCCATTGGTATCTAAGCATTACCTAGTGACCTAGAGGATGTTCTAGTGGACTCCCTGTGGAGGATTTAGAGGAGGAACTAGACAAGAGTAAGAGTATGCATGAACACAGATAGATTGACTTGTTCCTTGGAGGAACTAACCCTAACCAGGGGCGTGGAACCTGCAGCCTTGAGGCCACATGTGGTCCTCTCGGTCCTCAAGTGTGGCCACACTTGACTAACCAAGGTGAGGGGATCACAGCTCCATGGAGGAATGATGGTAAGAGGGCCAGCTAATGCTCACTATCCACTACTCAGGTCTCAAAGAACTCATAGGACTGGAGCAGAGTTTGAGATTCAGATTCAGACCCTATGACTCTTAAGTTCTGAGGTCTCTCCATCACACTACCCTGTCAAGATGAGATGAAAGCCATTTATCACATAGCTCTAGCTTGGTCTCTCAATAACAGCAATCACTGCATGGATTATTAGAGATGTGACCATAAAATGCCTTTTTTTCAAGTCGAGTCTCACTACTTTAGACTGTACACTACATGTATAGCACTCAGCTAGCAGCAATCCAAATCCAAGCTTATCAGAAGCACTTGACCATTTTCTCCCTCCTAAAATACACTAGGTCATAGAACTATTCTTTAAGTTATACTAATTGTACTATTCATAGCACAGTTTTTTGAGCTCAAAAATTTTCAGAGATTTATTAGTTTAGAGGGATATCAGTGAAATTTTGTGTTTCAGGCATATAATTTCATCAGTGATATAAAAACTCTCTTCCCCCCTTGTATGTATCTCTCTGTCTCTGTGTCTCTGTCTGTCTCTGTCTCTCTCACTCTCTCTGTCTCCCTCCCTCCCTTCCTCTCCTCTCCCATTCCCTCCCATTTCCTCCCCTTCTCTGTCTCTGTGTTTCTCTGTCTCTCTGTGTGTATCTGTCTCTGTCTCTCTCTCTTTTTCTGTCTTTCTGTCTATCTCTCTCACACTGTCTCTCTCTGTGTTTCTGTGTCTCTTTGTCTCTGTCTCTCCCTTCCTCCCTCCTTCCCTTCCTCTTCTTTCCTCTCCCTCTCTTTCTTCTCCTTGCTTCTGTCTCTCTCCCTCTCCTTTTCTCACAATGCAGAACAAAAACTTATAACTGGCAATTTTTAGTCTTAAGAGAGTTGTCTGGGGCACAGAGCGATTACATGACTTGTTTATACAACTGGTTACACAACCATTATGCATCAGAGACAGGATTTGAACCTAGATTTTCTGATTCCAAAATTAGTCCTTTATCTAGTATGCCATGCTGCCTCTCACTGGAGAGCACTACAACACCACTCACCATTTCTGTGACTTTCCAGACTAAAGTTCCCTTCTGTGGTCACCTCTCCCCTACGCTGTCCTCCCTTATCAGAATACAAGCTCTTTCAGAATAGGGACAGTCTTCTCTTTTTATATTTTCCTCGCAGGGCTTAGCACAGTACCTGGCATGTAGGAAATATTCAATACATGCTTTTTCATTCATTTAACATAAGCAGCTGCTTACTGGCTGCTGTCAGGGAAAATCTCCAATAATTGACTATTTCCTGAGGAATGGGAGAAGCTCTCCTTGTGTTCTTCCTTGTTCCTTAAGCAGGACCTCCTCAGCAATCTGGTGCTTCCTTGACTCAGTGACCTGGTCAAGTAGAAACAGAACATCCCTCCTGGGGTTATAAAAGATACAATCCATATCACACATTTCTGCCAAGATGATAAAGTATGCAATATGACATTCTGAGAAAAAATTACATCAAAGCAATTTTCCTAAGGACTATTTCTGGATCTCGTATGAGTCACTGACTTCTAAAGTGCCTGCATCCCTAATGAAGGTTTTCAGTACACAATATGCCAAGCATCCTACATGATTCTTTTGAAATGCAACTTCAAGAAATGCCTGGGTTCCGTCAAAAAGATTTGGGAAACTTATTCGTAGCAGGTCCAGGGTGTGGCATTATAGACACCAGCCAACACAGCTTTCTATTCATGGTACCCACAGACATAGAAGGAATAGATAGCGTCCAACCTACAGACATTGCCAGAGATGTCCATCCATCCTAAGGTGGCCTTCATTATCAGTCCCCAGAAGCCTTCTCACCTCACTAGCGCTACTGACTTTGCTGTATCACTTTGGGGAAATGGAATGAAATGTGAGGAGTCAGAGTGGAATCTTGTATCTCAAATTGGAGGCAGGACCTGATTTCAAATCCCAGCTCAGTAGCTTATTACCTATGTGAGCTTGGGCAAATCACTTCCTCAGTTTCCTCATCTGTACAATGAAGAAGTTAAATAAAGTGACCTCTCTCATCTTTTATGAAACTCAATCTATGGTATTCTCGAGACATTGTTGTTTTTGTTGTTTAGTCATTTCAATTGTGTCCATCTCTTTGTGACCCTCCTTGGGGTCTTCTTGGCAGAGATACTGGACTGGTTTGCCATTTCCTTCTCTAGTTCATTTTACAGATGAGGAAACTGAGACAAACAGGATTAAGCACATTTGAACTACAGTAATAAATCTCTCTGACTCCCGATCCAGAGCTCTATTTATTATACCATCTAGCTGCCCTAAAAAGTTAGCTTACACCATGTATGAGGGGTAGCATCATTCAATGAATGACCTAGGTGGCCTAGGTGCCTGGGTTCAAATCCCAGCTTTGACACTCGAGGGCTGTGTGACCCCAGGAAAGCCAGAGAGAAGGTGCTGATCATTCCTTATACCAATGAAATTATAAGTTCAGTCCTTATCACCATGTATGATTCACACTATGGCTTTATAACTTTCTGTAAATTATATAGCACAAACCACAGTCTTAGTTACTGCTCAGCCTTATTATTTTTGTGAGATTGGGGAGGGAGGACGGAGGAAGATGTGGCAGAGACTCAGGGCCCATAGACAAAGAAGTTAGTCACAGTAGCAGGGGTAGGCATTAGCCTCCTCCCTTTGTTATTGCAAAATGAGCTACTTCCTAATCCTTATCAGAGGTCTCTAAGGCTCCTCAAAACATTGAATTTAATAATCCTTTGCATTATTAAATTATGTACCCAAGGTCATTTGTTCTCCCTGCCTCACAAAGGTTATTACTGGGATTAAATGAGAGACATTGTAAAAAGACACTTAGAAGTATAAAACACCATGTAATGGTGATGGGATGTAATCATCTCAATTTTACATATAAAGAAACTGAGGCACAAAAAATTTAAGCAAGGTCACCCAGGTCACACGGGTCTTGAGCAGAGTCAGGATTTGAACTCGGGTCCTCTGACAGCATCAAAAGCCCCACCCACTGTCCACACAGGATGACCCTATGTAATATGACTATTTTCTTTCTTCTTTTAAACATTTTCATTGATATCTTGAGTTTTAGATTACCTTTATTTTACAACATATTCCTTCCTTCTCCCCTATCCTGAGAGCAATCCCTCATAATCAAGAAAAACACAAAGAGAAGGTAAAAACAGATTGACAAAACTGTAACATACTCATTATATTCTACACCTGCAGTCCTAGTGGAGTCGTTTTCTATTAATTTCCCCTTGTGCTTAATAAATAGCAAAAACAGCCAAGAAGAATGAAAACCAGGTCCATGCCCCACTGTCATTTTTTCTTTCATATCTCTCTTACTTTGTGAGCACGGAGCCTGAATACAAATACAGCAAAATTAAGTGGGTGTTTAAAATCAGGGTTACACATTGACTGAAGAATGGCGAAATAAATTGTGGTACACAGAGATGATGGAATATCACTGTTCTCTAATAAACGATGAATGGGAAGAATGCAAAGAATCATTGAAAGATTTATGTGAACTGATGCAAATTATAGTAAGCAGAACCAGCATAAAAGGATATATACAATGAGCATGACAATGGAAATGTAAAGAGTAACAACAAAACAATCAAAATTGGATGCTACAGAATTATGACCAAACTTGATCCCAAAGAGACACGAAAAGACATTTCCTCCCACCAATTTCTTTGTAGAGCTATTGTCTCATGGATGTGGAGCACTGAATATCATATTGGACTGGGTCAACATGTTGCTTGGATTTACTAAGTTATTTTTTCCCCTTCTTTCTTTTTTTTTTCTTTTGGCTCTCAGTTTTAAGGATAGCCCTCAGGGCAGGGATGGCCACAGGGATACAGTGGGAAGTAGTTTATATATAAACAAAAGATATCAATAAAGTTTTTTTTTAAATCATCCTGGGGAGGAGGGAAGATCACAAGTTATTAGAAGTTATTAGAAAACACTTTCTCTAGGGAGATAAAAGGTACAGGATAACTTTGTGAAAATTAACAGTTGTTCATGCGGAAAGACCAGAATTTTCTTTGTGAGCAGAGGCAGAAATAAGAAAAGTGAGATGCTCCCTCCTTATAGGAACAAAGTTTTTCCTGGGCTACTCTCCACAGCTCTAGTCTATGCTCAGCCTTGCTGTAGCAGAGCTGGGCCCCTCCTCAAGGTACTCACTGTTTGGTGCTCCTGCCTTCTCTGAAATATTATTTTTGCTTTCAGAATCAAAGTAGCAAAATTGTTTGATTCATTTCAGTCCTGTTTGGAGCAATTGCTTTACTAAGAGCCATAAAGTCTCTCCACAGAGAAACAAGTGCTTAATGAGCAGCATAATATTTTAAAAGAGATCCCTTTCCCCCAAGATGGTGCCGAAGGCAAAGAAGGAAGCCATTGTCCCCCCCAAAACAAAAGCCAAGCCCAAGGCTTGGAAGGCCAAGAAGGTGGTGTTGAAAGGTGTCCATAGCCACAAAAAGAAGAGGATCCAAACATTCCCCACCTTCTGGCAACCCAAGACACTAAGACTTTGAAGGCAGCCCAAATACCCTTGGAAAAGTGCCCCTTGGAGAAACAAGCTTGATCACTATGCCATCATTAAGTTTCCCTTGACCACTGAGTCTGCTGTGAAGAAGACTGAGGACAACAACACCCTAGTCTTCATTGTGGACATCAAGGCCAACAAGCATCAGATCAAGCATGTGGTAAAGAAGCTGCATGACATCGATGTGGCCAAAGTCAACACAATGATCCGGCCTGATGGAGAGAAGAAGGCCTATGTCCATCTTGCTCCAGACTATGATGCATTAGATGTTGCCAACAAAATTGGAATCATCTAATTTACTGTGTCCAACTGTGTCCTATTCCACCTACAATAAAAAGTTTTCCAAGAGAAAAAAAAATATTTTAAAAAAGAGGTGAATGTAAAAAGAAGGGATATGGTAAAAACAGAGAATCTTGACCTTGGAAACTTCCTGTCATCTGGGATTTCCCCAAGGACTTGGAGATACTTAGTTCGTCCTTACAACAGTCCCTCTAAGGAGATGGTCTCTAGGCCTCTTATGGGTACTCATTTGGGCATGCCCACTCCCAGGTGTGGGCAACTGGGACAGAGTAGATCCTGGAGCTCAGCTTTGTTTAGGGTATAAAGCAGCCTTCTTCTCTTTGATATGAGACTTGCCCCTCTTTTCCTACCTCCCTTCCCTCCACTAATAAGAAGCCTGAAGTAATAATAATAGCCTTCTTTTCCAGCCTCAGGGTCAGGGATCGTGGGATTGATCATAGACTTAGAACTGTAAGGGAACTTAGAAATCATCAAAATTAACCCTCTTCATTTTACAGATGGATAAACTGAGGCTCAGAGAGATTAAAGTAACTTGACCAAAGTCACACAGCAATTAAGTGTCTGAAGCAGAATTTGAATCCAGGTTGTCCTGATTCCAAGTTAATTCTATCTACTAGACCACCCTACCTCTGGAAGGGGCAATGAGAGTGGTCTCCTGAGCTTAAGTACCATGGAGAGTTCAGCTGATTCATTCTCAGGCTATGTGAGGGGGCTCTAGGATCTACATGAGAAGGAAAATGGAGAGAGGGCCAAATTTAGAGATTAAGGCCCTGGGTTCAAATCCTACTTCCTCTGTTTACTCTCTATATAACCTGGGGCAAAGAGCTCAGTCTTCCTGGTTTCTTGGAGTGAGGGGGGTTGTTGTTTTAATCACTTAAATGACGGCTTTGGATTAGATGAACCCTAAGGGTTCTTCCTGTTCTAAATCTATGATCCTATAGGAATGATATATGGTACCATCAACATAGACTGTATCCTTAAAATGAGATTTCTTTAAGAGAAATATATGTATGTGAGTATATATGTGCCAGAGCTATAATGGGTTTTTCTGAAAAGCATTAGTATGGGGTGGGGAGAAGGGGAGAGCATATGGTACTTTGGTGCCTACCATCCCATTGTTACCTGGCCTCAAATGTCTCTGTCAGTGCCACTGTTTCATACAGCCACTTCTTATAGGGATGTGCAGACCCAGCTCATCCCCACTCACAAAAGCCAGTTGTAAAATTATACCTCAGCATTTAAATCTTAGAAATTAACAACTGCCACAAATCAGAGCTTGATTTATTGGTTTGTTGGTTTCTTTTTTTTTTTTAATTTATTTTATTAAATTTTTTTGAGTTACATATTTTCTCCCTGTCTTTCCCCCGCCCACTGTTGGAGGCGGGGGGATGGGTGTTGCTCAGAGCCTGCTTGTAATGTGCTGAATAATCCATATAAGGTGATGGT
>CM053580.1:321759001-321775308 GCA_028627135.1 Pseudochirops cupreus | reverse complement strand
TGGAAAAACATCAATTGCTCATGGCTGGGTCGAGCTAATATAATAAAAATGACAATTGTACCTAAATTAAATTACATATTTAGTGCCATACCAATCAATCTACCAAAAAATTACTTTATAGAACTACAAAAAATAGTGACAAAATTCATTTGGAAGAACAAAAAGTCCAGAATATCAAGGCAATTAATGAAAAGAAATGCTAGAGAAGGTGGCCTAGCCATACCAGATTTTAATCAATATTACAAAGCAGCAGTCATCAAAACTGCTTGGTACTGGCTAAGGAATAGAGTAGTGGATCAATGGAATAGATTGGGTACAAAAGACTCAGTAGTCAATGATTGTAGTAATCTACTGTTTGATAAGACCAAAGACCCCAGGATCTGGATTAAGAACTCACTATTTGACAAAAACTACTGAGAAAATTGGAATATAGTATGGCAGAAACTAGGCATAGACCATCATCTAACGCCGTACACCAAAGTCAAGTGTAAGTGGGTGCACGATCTAGGTATAAAGGCTGATACTATAAATAATCTGGGGAAGGAAGGAATAGTTTACCTATCAAATTTATGGAGTAGGGAAGACTTTAGGACCAAAGAAGAGTTAGAGAGCATTATAAAATGCAAAATAGATCATCTTGATTACATTAAACTGAAAAGTTTGCATACAAACAAAGCCAATGTAACTAAGATTAAGAGGGAAGTGGGAAACTGGGAAAGACTATTTACAACCAGTGTCTCTGATAAAGGCCTCATTTCTAAAACATACAGGGAATTAAGTAAAATTTATAAGAATATAAGTCATTCCCCAACTGATAAATGGTCAAAGGATATGAACAGGCAATTTCTAGAGGTAGAAATTAAAGATATCTTTAAGCAAATGGAAAAATGCTCCAAATCACTATTGATTCCAGAAACGCAAATCAAAACAACTTTGAGGTACCACATCTCACCAGTCAGATTGGCTAAGATGACGAAACAGGAAAATGACAAGTGCTGGAGAGGATGTGGAAAAAATTGGAACACTAATGCATTGTTGGTGGAGCTGTGAATTGATACAACCATACTGGAGAGCGATGTGGAACTATGCCCAAAGGGCTATAAATAATTGCATACCCTTTGACCCAATAATACCACTTCTGAGATTATATCCCAAAGAGATCATAGAAGTGGGAAAAGGGCTCCTATGTACGAAAATATTTATTTCAGCTCTCTTTGTGGTGGCAAAAAACTGGAAATTTAGGGGATGCCCATCAATTGCACAATGGCTAAACAAGTTGTGGTATATGAATCTATTGTGCTATAAGAAATGGGAAGGAGATAGACTTCATAAGTACCTGGAGAGGCTTATACAAAATTGATGCTAAGTGAGAAGAGAAGAACCAGGAAAAATTTGTACACAATCACAGACATATCATATGTGTGATGACCAACCTTGATAAACTGGACTCTTCTCAGCAACACACAGCTATAAGACAACTCTACAAGTCTCAGGATGGAAGGAGATGTCTACATTCAGAGAAAGATCTAGAAAGATCAGAGTTTAAATGGAGAGTGAAGCAATCTACATGCTATCATTCTTTTTCATGTTCGGTTTTCTTTCTTTTTTTCCATTTGTTCACTCCATCGGTTACAGCCGTTCTATACAACCAGACTATTGTACAATGTGAAAGTGTTTGCAGATCCTATACTTGATTGCATGCCGCCATGGGGGTGGGGGGGAAGGGAGGGGAGAAAATTTGAAACTCAAGGGATTGTGGAACTGAATCTTGTAAACTAAAAGTAAATAAACAAGTCAATGAAAAAAAAGACTGAATTATTTCAAATATTCAATGAACAATAAATTTCAATATTAAAAAAATAAATAAATAGAAGAGAGATCATTGTGTATAAATAAAGCATGGATGGGTACACACATTCAAATGCATATGCATATATATATGTATGCATAAAAACATATACATTGTACAATACAATGTGATATATCTATTTACATATGTGTATATGTGTGTTTGTGTGTATACATACATCTCCAAGTGTGCACACACATGAGAGGCAGTGTTATGTGGTAGACAGAGGGCTGGTCTTAGAATCGAGGAGACATTTAATATGCTGTTTGACCACAAGCAAATCTTTGAAACTTCCAGGATGCTGGACATTTCTCTCAGCCCATACTTTGAATGCCCTTTTTCCTCACGTTCACCTCTTCCTATCCCCAACTTCCTTCTGTGCTCAGATCACTGGGCCCTTCTTACAGGAAGCCCTTCCTGATCCCCTCCTCCTTCTTGGTGCATCCTCCCTCCTCAAACCATCCTGGATAACTTACAGAAGATTTGCTGATCAGCACTGCTAGAGTGAATGTCTGTAGTAGGAGTTGCCCATGCCAATTAAATCCGAGGGTTTTTTTTTTGGGGGGGGGGCCTGCTGGGGAAGAGTGATGAACCAAAAAACCTACCTGTGCATATATTCCTATAGAGTGAGCAGTAACTACATTATAGAAAGAGTGATACACACAAAGTCAGAAATTTTGAGTCCAGATTCTATTTCAAATATATTTTTTAACTATGAAATACTAGCAAATCATAGAGCCTCAGTTTCCTCATCTACACGATAGAGTTAACTAAACAACTTCTACGGTCTTTTTGAGCTCTACCACTGTATTAATCTATAAAATGACTTGTTAATTTTTTTTTCTTTTCCTTTTTTTTGATTTTTGGTGAGGTCATTGGGGTTAAGTGACTTGCCCAGGGTCATCTAGCAAGTACATGTCAGATTCTGAGGTCAGATTTGAACTCAGGTCCTTCTAATTCCAGGGCCAGCACTCTATCCACTGTTCCACTTAGTTGTCTCTTAACTTTTTACAATATTAATATATGTACATATATACGTAATGTATATGTGCATATGCATATATGTAAATGTATATTTATTTGTGTATACATACACATATAAATACATCACCTATATATGTTGTACATATATAAATAGATATAAATAGGTATAGATACAGATATAGATATAAATATATCTCCATTTGAAAAGAGTTAGTGAAGCATCAAGGAAAGAATGTTGGCTTTGCAATCAGGAGGGACAACACACCAGTAGGGTGACCTTGTACAAGACAGAGCCTCGATCCTCTGAGCCTGGATCTCCTCAGCTCTAAGGTGAGACCAGCAATGCTTATGCTACTTTCCTCACAGAGTTTATCTGAGGATCCAGTGCAATCACACAAATGAAGCATTTGATAGAACTTAAAAATTGCTGTTGATACCAGCCATGGTTAATACTCTCAAGAAATTCACCAAAGTCATCAACTTCAGCATTTCAAAATCAACCAGTCAGCAAACATTTATGATGTCCTTCTATGTGGCAGGCACTTCACTACAGATAACACCAAGTGTAAAGAGTGAAACAACATGCTCTCACAAAGAGCTTACCCCTCCATGCTCAACCGATCCCAAACTGAGCCTATTCTCCTTCTCCCCAACCTACCCCGATCCTCCAGTCCTCCTCTGTTCTTAACTTATCTGTTAGTGTCCTCCCAGTCACACAGGATGTAGCCTCAGCATCATCCTCAATTCCTCACTTTCATTCATCCCACAAACCCAATGTGTCTTTCACAATGTGTCTCATTTAGGTCCACTTGTCTCCAGGCACACAGTCTCCACCCTAGTTTATGTTCTCACTCCCTCTCCCCTGAACTATTGTAATGGCCTTCTAATTGGTCTCCTTGCCCCAGCTTTGTCTCCATTCAGCTACCAAAGTGATATTTTTAGAGAATGGGTCTTAACCCCAACATTCCAAATTCCAGTGGCTCCCTGTTAACCCCAGGATCAAATATAATAAACTCTTCTATTTGGCAGTTCTTCATAACCTTCTCCCTTTCTACCTTTAGAGTATTGAAAGACTTAGAAGAAATCCTTCTTCCCACTTGGGAAATCACTGATGGAGGATTTATGGAAGAAAATTAATAAGAATCAGATAGAATCCACTTCAAAATCTACCTGGTCTTGGAGCTTTTTTCTTAAGAAGCTCATTTATGGACTGTTGCATTTCTTTTTTCTAAAATAGGTCTATTTAGATAACCTATTTCCACTTCTGCTAATCTAGGATACTTATGTTTTTGTAAATATTCTTCCATTTCACTTAAATGTCATGTAATTGGACAAAATAACTCCATATAATGGCTTTAATTTCATCTTTGTTAGTGGTATATTCGCCTTTTCATTTTTAATACTAGTGATTTGGTTTTATTCTCTCTCTTTTTTAAATCAAATTAGCCAATTGTTTATTTTATTTGTTTTTTTTCATAAAACTAACTCCTAGTTCTATTAACTAATTCAATGATTTTTACACTCAATTTTATTAATTTATCCTTTAATTTTTAGTATTTCCAATTTAGTGTTTAATTGGGGATTTTAGCTTGTTCTTTTTCTAGTTGCATCCCTAATTCATTTGGAATGACTGAACAAGTTGTGGTTCATGATTGTGATAGTATCCTACTGCACTATAGGAAATAATGAGCTTGATGATCTTGCAAAAACATAGATAGACTTGCATGGAATAATGAAGAGTTAAATGAGCAGAACCAAGAGAATGTTGTATACAGTAACAGCAATATTGTTTTAAGAACAGCTTTGAGCTAAAAAGTCGCTTAAACTATTATAAATGCCCAAATTAACCACAAAGGACATATGAAGGAAGATGCTATGTGCATCCAAAGAAAGAACTGATAAATAGAAGTATGTATAGAATGATTTTACATATACACACATGCATGCATGTGTGCACATACACATATAAATATATACATGTGTGTATGTATATATATATACACACACACACATATATATATGTATATATATGTATGTCTAAGGGTACCCATTTCTGGAGGGAAAGGGGAAAGGAAAAAGAAAAAAAAATTTACATGATAACTTCATTATGTATTTAAAAGGGAGAGCAAATTATACATAATAGATCAGAGTTTCATGGGCAATCATTTTTTTTTTGCTATGTTATGGAAATGTTTATTTTATTCCATAAATTAAAAATAAAATAAATTGAAAACAAAAGAATTACATAGAATAAAAATCACAACTACTGTCATAGGACCATAGATTTAGAGGTGAAGACATGGATAAGTTACAATCTGTACCACTGAAGAGAATACCTAAACGTGAAGGTCACGGATCCATTGAAATAAGGATGAGAGTGATTGGCATTTAAAGCCTTTTACAGTCTGCCCCCAATCTACCTTTCTAGTCTTATCGTATATTACTCACCTCTACACATTCTGTGTTCCATTTCAAGGCATGCTTGCTGTTTCCTGGACTCAGTATACCATCTTCCTGGGCTTTTGCACAAATTGTTGCCCATACTTTGAATGTCCTTCTCCTCCTGTCCACCTCTTCTAATCTCTAACTTCCTTCCAGGCTTGGAACAGTTGGTACTTCCTAAAGGAAATCCTTCCTGTTCTCCTCTCCTTAATGTGTCCTCTTTCCTCAAATAATCTTATATTAATTTATCTTTGTACATGGAGACAGTAGAATGTTAGCTACTTAGAGGCAGGGACTGTTTAGTTTTTGTATTTGAATCCCCAGCACCCAGCACAGCGCCTTATTTTTTTTTAAGTCTATTGAGTTGAAAGGTGGGGACTGGAGTTGGGGTGGGGGGCCAGGAAGGAGTGTGAAGATACAGTGAAATAGAATACTATCTGAAAAGCAGCCAGGTCTGGCTCTTAAATACTTCATGTGAAGTGTAAATTATCTTATTCAAAAAAAATGTATAATCATCCCCAAGTAGTTACTAGAGATACTTTCAACTTCAAATCTCTAAGCCTATGACAATTGGTTCCTCCTATTCCCACCACACAGGAAGAGAAGTTCTTTACCTAATTCTGTTCACAGAGAAAGTCAAGAGCTGGTCTATCTTCTGGGGGAGATGGGAGGGACAGTGAGAGGACAATACAAGAAAGAATTAATTTCTGTTCTGTTGCTCACTAAAAGATATAGAAGATACCAGAGCCCTCAAGAGACTATCTTTAAGCCCTGTCCACTATTTCCTTCTACTCAGGCCATAAATTACTAGCTATGTTTCCTCTTGCTAGGGTCTAAGTCTTCTCAACTTTCCCCTTTCAGGGACTGGCAATATCAGACCTTTTGCATTCTAAACCAGGACAGATTTTAGTGACATTAGAAAGATCACTTTTTCTAAGGAATGAGTTTCAATCAAGGGTGTCCTGCCTTATTCACATTAGAAAGTTATTTTCTCAGTCTTGTCAAAATAACCCATTGGGGCCCATATTCTAGATGGGAAGCAAATGGAGGATGAGTAAGCCATTCCCCCAAAATAACTAGAAGGTAATTTGATAGTTTTTGTATGTGTGGTATTGGAATCGATATATCATAGAGCCATAGAATAGAATTAGAAGGAGCCTTCGAGTTCATCTAGTCCACCCCCCTTATTTTACAGACCCTCTACTTGGTTTCATCTCCACCATCATCATGCCTACCCCCATATCCCACAGGATAATTTGATCACCAGAAAACTCATCATCATGATAGAGATTTCTTCATCTTTGGTGCTCATACCTTACCAGTTCTTGGCAGTTTCCACTGCCTCTGCCCCTCGATTGGAGGGCAAAAACTCCTCCCAAAGTCTCCCTTTTTGGAAGGCTCAGAATTGCAGACAGTCTTCCTTCCTTTCCCACCAGTTACTGTGTTTGGTTTTGATGCCACCATTATTATGCCCCGTGTTCTCTTTTAGTTTCCTTTTTTGAATTGTCTTCCCCATTAGATTTTAAGTTCCTTGAGGTCAGGAACTGTCTTTCTTTTTCTTATTTGTATTCCCAACACTTAGCAAAGTTCCTGGAACGTAGTAGACACTTAATAAATGCTTATTGTAATAGTATTATGAGTTCTTGTGCAAGGTTTCCCAAGGGTTAAGTAGCAGAGATGGATATCTAACCAAGCTCCGCTGACTGGAAATTCATCATTCTTTCCACTGGACCACTGGATATGATGGGGACATGGGATGAGAAGGAAACGAAAACTAAATCTTTACCCAGCCATGACCTTATATAGATGCTCGTGTGTGTGTGTGTGTGTGTGTGTGTGTGTGTGTGTGTGTGTGCGTGTGGGTGTGTATGTAAGGGAGGAGGAAAGCACAGGAGACACAAAGAGGGAAGCCCAAGGTTCAGCACCTTTAAAGAAAAAATAATTGCAGAATTACAGTCCCAAGAGTTGAGAGGAGTAGGAGAGGAAGTCTGGATAGCCAGAAGATGCACACACATACACACACACACACACACACACACACACACACACACACACACACAATTTAAGAGAGAATGAATGGAAGAGCTGACAGAAAGAACAATTTCTGGTTATATAATCTAGGGAGACCATGAGCCACTTGTGATTGATGGCTAGAAGAGCTGACCCTTCTCCTCCTGGATTCTCTTTACATTAGAACAATTCACGCCACCTCACAGACCATCTAGTCATTCACACCACCTCTTAGGCATCCTAGGAGAACAATTTAGGGAATTCAGGAACTATAAACATATAGCATTATAAACAGGCTCACCCGTGCTCTAAGGGAAGGGCCATGGGGCTGAGCAGTTCTTCTACTACTGGTCTGTAATCTCATTCTACACTCATTTTCCTCTTCTTCCCCAAGACAGCTCTTAAGCAGAGGTTATATGAACCAGCTCAGGGGAAATTGAAGCTGAGAAGTTTTTGTTCCACACATTTCAAGTTGAAAGGAAGCCACTGTGTGAGTACAAAGGGGATGCTCTGTGGAACACAGAGCTGGAAAACATCCAAGGATTCCAAACAATCGCAGACATAAATTTGCCTGTAAAATTTAAACCACTGGGCAATTTAGCTCAGGGGCACATGGATCCTACGGTCTTTTCAACTCTGAAAATGCTCTCTGGAAGGGGAATGACAATACTAGCTGTGCTATCTATTCAGCATAAAGGCACACACCTGCAGCGACAGGCATTCTCCCTATCTTTAAATTGGACTCAGTCTCTCAGCACCCAGCTCCAGCAGCACTGGGACAAGTCATTTAGGCTGTCTACCTGCAGTTAAGTCTACCTACACTGGGGTGTGGGGGTGTTCAGGGAGGACCAGCACCTCTGCTGTGAGGGCTGCTGAGGCCTTTTCAGGGCTGCTCATCCCCTTTTGGTGTCCACCTTCAACCACCTTTCACCTGGGGCTCCAAGAAACAGTAGTATGCACAGCCGCCAGGCCCTGGTAAAACTGTCTTGGCTGATGGACTAAAGCAGGTGGGGGTAATGGATGGACCACAAGCCCATCAGTGAGTAAGACTGGTGTCTTCACCAAGCGCGTGAAGTCTTCCCCTGGTGGAATGCGCAGATGCGAACAATGTGTTCCAAGGCCCATGAAGGTGGCTGAAGCAAGAGCTGCGGAGCACTCAGAGCTCAGTCAGACACAGATGATGCCTACATCATCTGCTGAGTCCTGGGCCACTGCCAGTCTGGCTTGCGTCCTGTCACTGGACTTTGATGACTCTGGAAGAGAAAGTGAGGCTGATGATTTTGTGCCACTCTGTTTCACTTAAATTCAATTCCCACACCAGTCAAGACATGACTCTTACATCAGCGCCCTCTTCAAAAATGAAGAACAAACAACATCTGCACTGAAATAATGATCTGAAAGGGAAACATTCACTCAAACAATTCAGTGGTATTCAAAATTTAGTGTTGGATAGGTCCAATTCACCAAAAAAAACCAATAAAAATTATGATGGTTTCACTAAATTCAACCAGCCTTTTCTTTCTTCTCCTTGATTTCAATCAAATCAATCCACATGTGTACTGATATGTATGGACACAGTGAACAACTACAACTCAAGAAAGTGATAGAGAAAATATGATTGATGTTAATTAAATTTTAAAATGTGTTGTGAGTACATTTTCCTTTTTTCAGAGAGCCGGTTGCTAAACATTTCCCAGCTCATCCTTGGTTCAAGTCCTGCTGCTGATACATATTGACTAGGTTAATTTAATCCTTTGTGTCCTAGACCACTCCCTAGGACTATAGGTTGCCTAGCAAGACACTAGCCTGCAGTATTAGAGGAAGTTTCCTTATCAAAAGTTTCCCACACCATTGAAATCATAGAAACAAATTTTAAAAATGAACTCAGACATTAAGTCATACACACATACAAAGACAAAAATGAAATAACTCATTCCTTCAAGAGGCTTGTATTCTACTACAAACATTTGGACAGCTAGGCAGTACAGCAAATAGCAAACCTGCCTTAAGTCAGGAAGAACTTTGACTTCTTTTTTTTTTTTTTTTGCTTTTTGAAGGGGGCAGTTGGGGTTAAGTGACTTGCCCAAGGTCACATGGCTAGTAAGTGTTAAGTGTCTGAGGCTGGATTTGAACTCAGGTCCTCCTGACTCCAGGGGCAGCTCTCTATTCACTGTGCCACCTGGCACCCTTTATTTCAGTCTATCACAGGCATGTGATCCTGAGCAAGTTATTCAGCCACTCTCTGTCTCAGTTTCTCTGTACATAAAATGGAGATAATAATTAAAACTATCTCCCAGAGTTGTCAAATGAGACAATAATTGTAAAATAATAAAAAATAAATGTCTGGCATATAATAAGTGCTAATGAATATCATGTAAGTATGTTATGTATAATATTGTATAAGTAGCTCCATTAATATTGTTACATATAGTACATAAGTGATGTATCGTTATGGTATATAATATGCAAGTATATTATTATGGCATATGGTATATAAGTGCTATATATTAGCTATCATTATTGCAATAACTAGATGATCTCTAAGGACCATTCCAGCTCTGTGTGCTATGAACCTAAGCCAAGAGGTTCGGCAAAAGCCCTGAATTCCCAGGCAAAGAGTTCCATGAAGTCAGGGCCTGGAAAATGGAGAGAAATGGGAATTTGAAAAGCTGAGTTCCCAGTCCCATTGAGATACACAGGCCTACCTGAAGCATCTATTGTATATTTTCCCACCATGTTCCCCAAAAGAAACACAGAGTGACATCTGGATGCCATGGGGGGAGCAGGCTTCTGGTTATCAAAACCCAGTGAAAATATTCATAACTTCACAGAAGCCCACCTTGTCAGTTATAGGGTGAAATAGAATTTGCAGACAAAGGGAAAGATCTATTTCAAAAGCACACATCTGGCTTATACTTCCATGGGAAGATAGGAAAAAAAGGCCCGCCCCTACTCTCAAGGGCTTGTATTAATGTGGATCCCAACTTTCCTCCACACCAGGTAGTGCTCTGCTCTCCCTTGTCCAAGAACCCTTCCTCTGTGAACTTTTGCAGCTGGCATAAGCCAAGTGGAGTTCTTTTTTTCCTCTAACAGCTCCAATAATCTTCAACAATTCCATTGCCGGTTAGGTCAACTGGCCGGAAAGTCTCTGAGGCTAGGTATGGGCAGGCCGGCAGGAGAGAGATGAACTGAAACCCATGTGTCAACAAAGAGATGTATCTTCAAAAAAAAAGGAAAAAACAGACAGAAAGAGTATTTAACAAGAGAAGATGAAATATGGGGCAAAGACCAGGAAGGCATACAGGGAAAACTAGGGAAAGACAACAGATGTTGCAAGGGATATTCTTTCATGTTTCCTGTGCACCAGAAATGTGCAGATGTATGTTGGCAGGGCTACAGTCAGAGTACAGAGGGAGGCTATAGCTTACACATCTGGAAGCTATTTGGTAGGGGTGTAGAGTTCAAATGTTTTCTCCTTCAGCTGGTGGCAGACGTACCTTTCCGGGCGGGAGCCCACTTCAGGCTGGCCAGTGCCCGGCCTCGTTACCAGAGGTATCACTGGAGCTCTGAAGGACGAGGAATTCACCCCAGCTCACCATTCAGGGCCAGCAGGACTAGGCCAGCTTTCCCTCTGAGGGCTCTGGCCCAAGGAAAAGCAGAAATGATAATGAAGAAAGGAGAGGAGGGGGGAGGGAGAAGCAACCGGCACCAAAGCTGAGTGAAGTCTGGCTCCCAATCAAGAAACAAAATGTACTTGGATGAAATCCAGTGCATGAGTTAACTTGAGTGCAAAGCCGACCATTCAGGGGAAGAGGGAGGGGGGTGAAATCTTGACTGGACTGCACAGTAACACCGAGGCATCACACTTAGGCAGTGTTTACTCTTCTCAGAAATCTTCCGATATTCTGCCTTCATTTGTTATAATAATGGGGGGAAAGGGTTCTCTTGGCCCTGGGAGAATTGCTTCTCTATTTTGAAGGATTTACAGGGTCCCACAGAGAGAAAAGCTGAGGCCAGCAAGGTCAAGGCCCAGGGAGCTCCATGAGATGCTCACTCCTGGGGCAAAATGTGAGCCTCCCAGATGTCTGTCCTTGCAGCTGGAACCAAGATCCCCTTGGAAATTAAGATTCTCCCTGCAGAGAAGCAAAATCTGAAGATCACTCTGATGGACGTGACAAAAGCAGGAGTGAAGTTAAAATCATGTCCTGGGGTTGAAATAGGATCCAAGAACCACAGGACATTAGTTCTGGAAGAGACCTCAGGGGTCCCTGCAGCCCATCCACAACCCCATTCAGGGAGCCCCTCTATGAGATTCCCCAAAGTCCAGCCTCTGCTTGTAAGATTTTAGTAATGCACTCATTATGCTATGACCTGGCCTCTTCCCTTTTCAGACAACACTAATTATTAGAAAGTTTTTTCTCATAATTGAGCTGAACTGTGCCTCTCGGTAACTTCCATTCATTTGTCTGTTATACCCTTCCTAAGGCAAACAGGATATGCCTAATCTCTTTTCCATATGACAGCCCTTCAGACACTTGAAGAAAGCTATCCTCTTCCCCTAAATCTTCTCTTCTCTGGATTAAACATTCCCAGCACCCTCCATGGTCTTTATACAACAAAAATTTAAGACCCTTCACCATCCTGCTCACCTTACTCTGGTAACATTCCAGTTTATTGAGGCTCTTCTTAATATGCTGTGCCTAGAACTGAACACAACATGTAGGATGTAACTTGACCAAGCCAAAGGAGAGTGGTACTCTTGTCCTATATTCCTATTAATGAAACCTGTTATTGTATTAGGTTTTGGTAGCCACTGTGGCTTCATCCTGAACTTGCAATCAGTTAAAACCTCAAGGTCTTTTTCACATGAATTGCTATTAAGGCAGGAATCCACCATCTTCTTTGTTTCATTAAGGGGGGGGGGAAATCCTAAATGCTGAGCTTTATATTTTTCCCTATTAAATTTAATATGATTACTCTTAGTCCATTGTTCTAGACTTCTGTCACTCAACCAATAAATATTTATTAAGTACCTGTAATGTGCTATTGTGGTAAGTGCTGGAGATACAAAAGGAGAAAAAAGACAGTCCCTATCCTCAAAGATCTCACAAACTAATGGAATCTTCTGAGACTTTTGAAAATCTTGATTCTGTTTTCGAATGGCTTAGCCACACATTCCAACTTTGTTATCCACGTTTAATAAGTGTACCTATCATGTCTTCACCGAAGTCAGTGATAAAGATTTTGGCCAAGAAAAGGCCAAGGATAGAACCCTGTTGCATGTCAGTCGCTAGAGCTTTCTTTCTAGGTTGACCACTGAGCCCTCTTCGGGTACAACTATTCTCCAGATAGGAATCCACCTACCTAAACTACTATCTAGCCCATATTTCTCCATCTTGTTCAAAAGGATTTCAAAAGAGACTTTTTCAAATGCCTTCTTAAAATGATATACATTCTGTCTTTGGCATGCCCCTGATAAGTCAGCCTAGTAACTACTTACTATACAAAAGGAAGTGAGGTTGGTTTGGCATGACTCTTTCTTGGGTGAATGCATGCTGATTCTGACTGATCATTTCTTCCCCTTCTAAGTGTTCACAAACCATCTGTTTAATAATCTGTCATAGAATTGTTCAGTAATTGATGTCAAGTTCATCAGTCTAGTTTCCCAGAATCTGTCTTTTTACCTTTTATGAAAACTGAGACAATATTATAACATAATAGCTTTTTATATTTATACAGCACTTTAACATTTACAAATGACTTTCCTTATAATAGCCTTAAAAGGTAAGTAGTATGAGTATTTTTTTTTCATTTTACAGATGAGGAATCTGGGGCATAGAGACATGAGCTGGATACTAGCAAGCACCAAAAGCAGGACTCAAATAGGGGTCACAACCAGTCCAAATCATTCTGGAGAACAATTTAGAACTATATCCAAAGGGCTATAAAATTGTGCATACTCTTTAACCCAGAAATACCACTATTAGGTATGTATCCCAAAGAGATTAAAGGAAAAGGACCTATATGTAAAAAAAAAAATTAGAACAGCTCTTTTTGCAATGCCAAGGAATTAGAAATTGAGGAAATTTCCATCATTTTGGAGAAGGGATGCACAACTTGTGGTTCATGATTGTGATGGAATACCATAAGAAATGACCCATGGGCTAATTTCAGAAAAATCTGGGAAGACATGCAAACTGATGTAAAGTAAAATGAACAGAACCAGGAGAATATCGTACAGTCACAGTAATATTATAACAATGATCAACTGTGAAAGACTTAGACACTCTGATCAAGACAATGAACCAAGACAGTTCCAAAGGACCCATGATGGAAAGTATTTTCTACCTCCAGAAAGAGAATGGATAGACTTTGAGTGCAGATTGAAGCATAATTTTTTTCACTTGATTTTTCTTGCTTCTCTTTTCTTTTCCTTTATTTTGCAACTTGCACAATACAGAAGTATGTTTTGCATGACTTCACACATATAGCAGGTATCATATTGCTTGCCTTCTCAGTAGATGGGAGAGGGATTGGGGAAAGGAGAGAATTTGGAAGTCAACATTTTAAAAAACAAATGTTAAAAATAATTTTTTTTCTAAAAACTGGGGTTATAAACATTGTGGAATTTTAAGGTAGAAAGGACTTTAGTGATCATCTCATCCAGCCCCTTCATTTTACAGATGAGGAAATTGTGATATAAAGACATGAAAGTTCACACGTAATGCAGAGCCTGGATTCAAACTGAGGTCCAATGTTCTTCCCATCCCTTATGCCATGAGACTAACTCCAGATCTGGTGCTTTCTGGATATCTGCCCACCCACCTCCATGCCCCTTGCCTTCCCTTGACAGTCCTCCAGAAATCACTAAGCTCATTGATAAATTCTTCCAGTGCCCTGGGACATAACTGGTCTGGGCCTGGAACTTGAATTAGTTGAGATCAACACAGTGCCTGGAACATAGGAGATCAGTGAGGTGCTTTCTGTCTCCTCCCTCTTCTTGGGTTTAGTTCCCTCCACCTCCTACTCCCAACCATATGGGACAGTTAGCTAGCAAAGGGAACAACATGTGGTTTTTGAAGACAATAAAATACTTGGCTACCAAAGGAATACACAGGCAAGCACTGTGCAAAGAAGCAGTCTCTCCAAACTTTCCTTTCTGAAAAGTCAGGGGAAATGCCTCTCCTGGAGCCAGTCTGAGGTGCCTGACTCTATGGGGTGCATCAGTCCTCAGCAGGGTCAGCTGCAGTTACAGCCTCTGGTGTCCTGTGACCTGATCTCACACTCCTTGCATACTCATGAGAATGAGTATGCTTGAGAATGACACCCTTGGTACTCCAAGGCCTTTATAAAAATTCCCTTCCCCTGATGGAGTATTTACAGCTTATTGACTAGGTATGGAAATGAGACTTCCTGACTTATGGGACCTTACAGCTTTCCTGAGAATCAGAGAATGAAATCACATATCTACAGTGCCAAAGCAGCAGGAGCCAGCCCAAATGCTGGGCTCCCCTATCACTGCGTGGTTCCCTGAGCAATGACTGCTCATGTGTGTGGACCTGGCAAAGGAGAACAGGGGCCAGGACACAGGGAAGTAAGTGAAGAGTGACTGAAGATGACTAAGGCAGGTACCAAAGAAAGTAAGACACATGGTCCCTTTCCTCAAGGACTTTACAGTCTTGTTAAGGAGATGAGAAACATACACTTGGAAAGGTAACTCACAATGAAAGATGGCATATGGCAAATGCCAGGTGAGTGACCCAACCAATAGCTGCCCTCTTCTGTAAGCATTTGAAATGACTAAGAATTGTTTTAATTGTTCTAAGGTCAGAGATATTGCTGGAGATGTACTAGTGGTAGGATTGGATAGGTAGAGTGAAGGAGAGGAAAGTGTCACAGATGAGAGCAAGGTTTCAAACCTGGGCTCCTAGAGAGATGGTGATGCCATCATGGAAATATGGGAAGATAAGGGAGAAGGAAAATCTTTCTTGAAAAGGAAGTTAAAGGTTCAAGATATTCAACTAGAGCTGCCAGGAGGATGTCCAAGTGAACCACTGTGTCTTCCGGTGTCTAAGAAACCTCTAAGCTGCAGAGGTTGAAGGCTAATCTAGCGTCCCCAAAGAGTTAGTTCATGTGGCTCTTTGGGGTTTAAATTGTACTTAAGTCCCTAGGCCTTTTTTTTAAATGTCTTTTCTCACATCAATAGGCCTCACCATCTGACTCCAGCCCACTCCCAATAGTTTGTTATAGAAACTCTCTATATAATCTATCCTCCAAATCAGAAAGGAGAAGTAAAACAGTTCAGGGTTCATGGCAAAGCTGCCTCTTTGCTCTGAAACATTCCAGCTTCAATAGTAACCTGAGTGACCTTTCATACAGTTCTGTCAAAATCCACATTGTCCCAAAGCCTTCATTAAACATGAACATGACCTTCTACAAAACAAACTGAACACAGATGATTCCTACTCTGGAGCCTGATTCCAGCTCTGGCCAACATCAGTGGAGACAAAAGTAAAAAATTACTATATAGAGTGAAAGTTTAACATACCTTAAGGTCCTCTGTAACTGCCAGAAGCCATCCGTTTTGTGTACATCTAACTGGTTACAAGGATAAGAGCACACTGTCAAGCTCTATAGATTCTGATTACTTGGGTCCCTAAGCCTTAAACAAAAGGTAGAGCATGGTACAATGTATCAGGAGCAGACTTTGTGTGTGTCACACAAACTGTTTGACTTTAGGTAAGTCACTTACCTATCTCTGAACCTCAGTTAACCTCATCTATAAAATGGGAATGATAATACCTAGATATACCTAGATAATACCTAGCAATAATCTGCTTCACAGGATTATTGTGAGAACTAAATGAAATAAGGTAGGCAAAGCACTATATAAAACCTGAGGCATTATATACATGTCAGTTATTATTGTTAAATTATAGAATCACAATAAAAGAAACAAGATCCTAACCTTCTGAGAATTCTATCAAATGTTTAGCACATCTTAGTCAAAAGGCTTTCTTTA
>CM053580.1:321661501-321754001 GCA_028627135.1 Pseudochirops cupreus | reverse complement strand
AGCAAAGGTCACATTTGAACTCAGGAACATGAGTCTTACCGATTCCAGTCCTGGCTCTGTATTTATTGCTCCACCTAGCTGCCAGAGTCAGGAAAACCTGAGTTCAAGTGCAGCATCAGACACTTACTAGCTGTATGACTCTGGACAACTCACTTAACTTCTGTTTGCCACTGGAGAAGGAAATGGCAAACCAGTCCATTATCCTTGCAGTGAAAATCCAATGAACAGTATGGTCCATGGGGTCACAAAGAATCAGATAGAACTGAATCACTAAACAATACCTCGGAAGGATGTTCTTTGTCATTTGTTTTCTGAAACTTAAAACTCATAATAGATTATTTCCAGAATTGTTCTATGGAAAGAACACTGGTTCTGAAGTCAAGGAGCCTGGATTTGAATCCAGACTCTAATTAGTTTTCTGACAGTAGGCAAATCATTCCGTCAACCTGGGTTTCAGTTTCCTCATTATAAAATGAGAGGTTTGTTGGTCTAGAAGGCTTCTGGAGGTCCCCCCAGCTCTGAATCTTTGATTATTGAGCCTGATTTATGGTCATATATCAGATAGGGAGGCAGCATCACAACAGTGGACTGGCTTCCGGCTTTGGAGTCAGGAAGCTTGACTCTAAGCCCTCACCTTTGACAAACTCGAGTTCTGTGTGACCTTGAGCCTCTTAGTGCCTCAAGGAAACTCTCCAAGACTCTAACTTACCAAGGAGTTGCCAGTTTGCATTAGTGGAGGGAGTTTCTATATTTCCCAGGGATTCCTTATACCCAATACAATCACGGGTTCAGAATCTGATTCTCCATCCTCCTATACCACCTCACAAACAAGATCACCAACTTCCATTTCCGCAACAGTAAAACAAACTAATGATTAGCAAAGCTTGATATGACACAGTTTGAGCTGCTAATCCTAATGCCACATAAGAGGAAAATACATATTATTATTTTGATGACCCATTGTACATTCAAGCTTTAAAAACCAAATACTTCTAGAAATGCCTCTGGTTTAGTTATCATGGAAAAATTCCTGGTGTGGGAGAAGAGAATCTGAATACATCTCCATGTATGACTTACCAGATAAATCCTGAGGTACACAGAGGTTAAGTCACCTGTCCTGGGTCCCACTGCAAGTGAGAGAGGCAGGATTCAAACCCAAGGCGCCCATACCGTTATTTATGTATACATATATATAGAGAGAGAGATTTGAACCTGGAAGGAAGAGATAAAACTCCATTGTGGATAGATAGATAGATAGATAGATAGATAGATAGATAGATAGATAGATGAATAGATAGATAGATATAGATATGGATATGGATATAGATATAGGTATAGATATAGATAGATAATACACATACGTATGTTTGTGTGTGTGTGTGGTTTATGTATGTATACACATATGTGTATGTGTGTGTATGGCTCCAGCTTTGGCAAAGTTTTGTGCGCCTAGGCATCTTTTTATTTGGGGGAGCAGGAGACATCTTCATTATAAAAAATTATACTTCTTTCTCCTTTTTTACCTTTCCCCCCTCCTCAAATTCCCAAGGGTGAGCATGATTTTTGTATTTGTGTGATTTCATCTGTGTGAGAAACTCTTAGCCCAAAAATTCTCTCCACAAATATGAATCAGCAGCTCATCTGGAATTTATAGTCTTCAAAAGTTGCCTATAGCACGGACAGGTGAAATGATTGACCCACGATCACATCACTAGCATGTATTAGGGGTAGTCTGTACCATAAGCTCA
Source organism: Pseudochirops cupreus (assembly GCA_028627135.1). Lineage (NCBI taxonomy): Eukaryota > Metazoa > Chordata > Mammalia > Diprotodontia > Pseudocheiridae > Pseudochirops > Pseudochirops cupreus. The sequence goes on along the minus strand of CM053580.1, from coordinate 321,752,253 downwards.
GCATGCTAGCCACTAGGCCATGCTGTCCATTGCAACTTTCAAAGGCAGTAATTGAAAGTGACTTCACACAGAAGCCCTCTTAAGTCCACTCGACCCAGGATGACATTTTCCTGGAGCAGGATGTAGGAATACCCTAAGACTCAGACATCTCATGAGTATATGTGAAGAGCAGCAATGAGTCAGGTGACTGTTAGTCTGATTTTAAAATACTTGATTTCAGAAATATAGATCAAAATATGGACAATTTTATGTTGTACATACCAAGAGTCTTGCTTATTCTGACATAATCATGGAGGTTGGTTTATCGTGTCAATAAGTAATATCTATGAAAAATGAAAATTTGCCTTGCTTATTGACTCTCCTTTATAAATCACTCAGATATGGCCATAAAGTCTCAAGTAGAGAGAGGAATTATGCCAAACAAGGAAAATATATTCCCTGATTTTGACTGTGAACACGAGGGAGAGGAGGGAATGCATATTTGTTAAGCATCTGCCATGGCCCAGGCACTGTGCAAGGCATTTTACAGTAACCTCGGGGAGTGGGTGATCCCCATCTTAGAGTCATGGCTAATATCTGAAGCCAGATTTAAACTAAGTCCAGGTCCAACACTCTGTCTACCTAGCTGCCTCTAGAAAGAGCACTGATTCTTAAGACAGCTAGTTGGCACAGTAGATAGGACATAGGTTCTGGAGTCAGGAAGACTAATGTTCCTGAGTTCAAATCTGGCCTCAGACATTTACTAGTTACATGACCCTGGGAAAGTCACTTAATCCTGCTCGTCTTAGTTCCCTCATCTGTACAAAGAGCCAGAGAAGGAAACGGCAAACCACTCTAGTATCTTTACCAAGAAAACCCCCAAAAGGGGTCAGGAAGAGTCAGACATGACTGAAACAACTAGGCAATATAATTGAGAAGCCTGGAGTTCTAGGACTATACAGACAAGTGATCCAAGAGGTTGAACCCTCAACCATGGAAGAAGCAGAAATGCCAACTGAAAACCATCATGGGGTCAAGACAGCCACAGCCCCCCTCTCCTACAGAAGGTCTACGCAATATGCTCTCAGTACAAAACCACTGAATAGAAAAGTTGTTCACAATCTGTAAACAGGGTGTTTTCCAAAAGATTGTCTCTAAGTCCATGGTGGGAACTCAAAGCATATTTTCCATAGAAACACTTTTAATGGTGGTAAGGTTTCAATGGCAGGCATTGGATGCCTACTTGACCCAGAATGAATGAAACAATGAATGAAGTAATTATTAAGTGCTTACTACATATAGAGAACTAAGTTAAACTATGGGAATACAGAGAAGTAAGACAAGCCCTTCTCTCGATAACTCACATCCTAATGGAGTTTTTAGCTATGGCCCTAAGCACACTTTCATTACATCAATTCTATGGGAAAATGGAGTCCTGGCTTGGGAAGCCCAGAGCATCTCTTCCCATTGCCAATAGAGGGAGCAGAGAGTCCCCCAGCTTTTCCAGAAGTCCTGGGAGCACAGATATCATGATAATAATGTAATAACTGGCAGTGGCAGCTCTCACGGTGGCAAGGACAAGGGGTCAATACTATGGACTTCCTTCCATTGCCCTATTTCAGCCCAGCAGTGTATAGCAGAAACAGAGGAAGGGGTTAGGGGATGTCTGCAAAATTACTAAGGGGAAGAGGCCTGGGAAGGAATGAGTGCTCTTGGACCTTTATCAGTGAGACATTGACACTTTGAAGAAGAAAGCTACTAGAGCTCCAGACCAGAGAAGGTTAAGAAGGGGCAGAAAGATGGCTCAGTAGATAGAACAAAGAACTATGGTCAGGGAATCAGGGAGACCCAATCTCAAATCTGATCTCAAACACATACTAGCTGTGACTCTGGCCACCTAACCCGTGTTTGCCTTATCTATGAAAGTGGGATAATAACAGTACCTTCCTCCCAGGGTTGTACTGAGGACCAAAAAAGATCATTGAAAAGCACATAGTCCAGTGCCCAACATATAATAAGTATTATGTAAATGTAGCTATTATTATTACTCTGATCAAGACAATGATCTAAGACAATTAGGACCCATGATGAAAAATGTCCATCTCCAGAGAGAGAACTGATGAACTGAGTTCAGACTGATGTATATTTTTTTAATTTTCTTCATTTTTCTTGGGGTGTGTGTGTGTGTGTGTGTGTGTGTGTGTGTTTTCTTTTGAAACATGGCTAATATGGAAATATGTTTTGCATGACTTCACATGTATAATTGATACCATATTGCTTGCCTTCTCAAGGGCTGGGGGAGGGGGAGGGAGGAGAGAATTTGGAATTCAAATTTTTTAAATGATTGTTTAAAAAATTACATGCAATTAAGAAATATTTAGTGAATTAAGTAAAAATATTTCTTTTAAAAAGATTTTAAATGATAGTAATTATTATGAAGAATGTAGAAGTAAGACTAGGCAGATGGGATTTGGAGAGTGGAATTGATGATAGGGGCAGGGGCTCCTACAGCAAAGTCAACCTTGATGGTCACAGCAGCTGTGGCCAAGACTGACCAGTCTTAAGGTGCCTGAGAGGAGAGTCAGTTCTGGCTCCCAATGGGTAGCTACAATGGCGTCTCCGATGCTTGGGTGTTGAAGACTCTTACAGTGGCATTCATTATTCCACAGATCAAGTTCTAGCTGACTTTGGGGAAGGGAGGCAGGCCCTACAATAGCAGAGGCAGATAGAATTGAACCTCTGATTTCACTGGTAATGGGAACTCCCTCTACTACAGAGGTCAGCACTTTCTCTGGAATTTATACAAGTCTTGGGGAGTTGCCTAGAGCATTGAGAGGTTAGTTGACTTGTCTAGAGTCACACAAGCAGTAGTGTTAGAGGTGTCACTTAAACACTGATTTTCTTGGTTTTAAGCCTAGGTTTCTAGTTTCACTATACCTGTGCTGTGTTCCATGTTAGACCAGATTTGCTGATCTGGGGAACCAAGAACTAGTTGAGAAACTGAGCTATGTTTACCTGTATCCGAAGGTTAGAAGGGCAAATGCAAGACACGATCTCCATTTTTTTGTATCAGGAAATTAATGCCTATGAATGGTTTTTGTTTTGCTTTTTTAAAGGAGAAAAAAGGGCCATGTTACTCAACTAATCAGTAAAGTAATGCCTGTGAATGTTTTTTGGTTTTTTTTGGGTTTTTTAAGGGGAAAAAGGGGCCGTGTTACTCAACAAATCAACTAATCTGACTGGGCCAGAAATGGAATCTTACAGATTTTTTTTGAGTTAAATCATTATTTTATCTTACTTTATTTTATTTTAGAACTAGAAGGGACCTTCAAGAAAATCTAATCCCATTGAGGAACCTGAGGCCTATGGAGGTTACATGACTTTTTCATAGTCACACAGGTTGTAGTAAGAAGCAAAGTTCTTGTACCAAGAACCCAAATCATGAAACTGCAGCTGAAAAATCATGTCGTCCTACCTCCTGATTTTAAACCATCAAGAAAACTCTGGTCTGCCTGGTGATATGATCTGCCTAAGGTCATTCAGGTAGGAGTGTTTTTAATTCACATCCTCCGAATTCAAATTCAGGCCTCTTTTGGCTGCCCCAGAGGCCACTTTTCTTCTACAGCTGCTCCTTAAAAATCTTAGATCTTGCAAAGAAGTTTCCCCCTCCACAGAGCCATTTAGTAACTGATCAGGGAGGGCATGGGCCTGTGTGACCCCATTTCCTGAGAACTTAGAATGTTCCATATCCAAACATTTAGCGGTCTGCCACAAACTCCAAACTAGTAAATAAGGAAAACACTGTTCTTCCTGCTGTTTGTTTATCCCCAAGCATATAAAACTATTGCACTATAAAAGAATCATTCTAACTTCTTCAAAGACTCTATCTGCGTGTCCCTTGTTTCCTCCCCTCTGGCTGCCTTGTTATGTCTTGCCGATCCCTCTGAGAGATGTTGTTGTCTATTTGAAATCTGAAAATAACTTGTACAGCCAGCCTGCAAGATCAGTCCATCAGCTGGAATTGAGTCCAAATGAACCTTATGAATTTATTTTCTTCTCTGCAGGGTGATCATTTGAAAACAAAAATTGAGGGTAAAGGGAAAGGGAGAAAAATCACAGTCTGGAAACCTTTTCTCAGGTGCCCAGGAAAGGAAGCTAGATCGGGGCCCTGCTAGTAAGCCAGCAAAAAGTGTTAACGTCCCCAGCACCAAAGTCCTGGCTCTTCTTGCTTCAAGGGAATTTGGGGAAACTATAAGAAGGGTCAGGAAATAATTAAAACAAAGATAATGGCAACCCCAAGGATGCTACCATAATAAGAGGCATGATGATGATGGTAGGGGAATTCACAGAAAGTGAGACATTACCAGAGGGACAAGTGGTTACTAACTGCATACTGACAGGTTTTTATCATGATTTACCAATGAGAAAAATGAAGTCTTTAACCCCTCTGATGGCTTCCTGTGGCTAAGCCCACAGAAGCCTAATTGAGAGACTCAGGTCAACAGAAGTCTGCTGTCTGCCCTTGCTGTGAAATCATATTATTACAAACCTTTGACTCCAATACTTGGTGCAATGAGTAAATGTTGCTATAGCATCATTATCGAGACTGTATACATATGCATGTTTTCCCACTCTAATCTGTGTTTACTAGATTATTTCCAGCAAACAAAGAGACAACCCCATGGTGGAAAGATAATGAATTCTGTTCAATTCTTCAAACGTTCCAACTTAATTTTGTATTTCCTTAATAGTGAAAAAAACAGAGGTGTGGGTTTACGTGACATTCAGAAGGAATATCCTATTCTGTTCTGACAATAACTGATGATCATTGATGTCAAAGCATAAATAATTTCACAGTTGATATTTCCACCCAGCTACCTCTGGTATCAGAAAGTTCTCACCAAACCCTTGTTTACATTGCATGGAGCAAACACCAGTGTTCCTGGGAGTACAGTGTGGGAAATGGTAAACTTGGAGATTGGTGAGGCCAGGGTGGGGAAGATAAGAAGAACCAATTCTTCTCTCATCTCCACAGGCTGAATCTTCAGCTGTGGCAGTTGAGTCTTCTCCCCTTGGGAATCCTACCACAAAGAGTTCCTGAACTTGGGCCCAAATGCCAAGCACCCTGAGGGACCCCCAAGTCAGGCTCTGTTTGCATGTAGGGAAGAGGCCCCTGAAAGTAAAATGTCGAGCTCTAGAGGGTTTCTGATCACTGCCATTTTATCACCTAAGCATAGACATGGATGTTCACAGAGTAATCGAATGGCAGCAGAAGTGGAGTAGAACTCACTTTCAGCATGACACTGTAGAATGAGAGCTAGCTATGGAGGCAAAGGACCCGGGTTCAAATCCTGTGCCTGGTGTTTACTGCTGGTGTGACTTAGGGTAAGTCTTAATCTCCCTGGGTCTCTCTGTTCTCATCTTATCTATAAATAAAGGGATTGGACTAGATTACCTCTGGGGTCCCTTCGGGCTTGAAATCTATAAGTGAGAGGGGCAAGCTGGTAAATCAGTTCTCTGGAGGAAAAACTCTACACAGGACACACTTGTAAATTTAATATGCATTATTAATGTTTTCTCCATCACTTTCTTAATTCTAGAACAGTGGTGTCAAAATCAAATAGAAATGGGGTCTTTAACCTATACATAAGGATCTCGACAGGCTACCTATCAACTTTAAAAAAACACATATTAACATTATCTATGTTCCGTTGTATTTTTATTAATTTTATTAAGTACTTGTCAATTACATTTTAATCTGGTTAGGCTGTACTGGGAGTGTTGGACATCTCTGGTCTAAACAACAAGATAATAAATCAAGTCAAAGGTGGGTGGCAGGGGCAGTAGATAGAGCACCAGACCTCAGACACTTACCAGCTGTGTGATCCTGGGCAAATCACTTCACCCCAATTGACCCCAATAATAATAATAAATCAAACCCTGATTTGTAACCTTCGCCAATTTATAGGATATAAAAACTCACAATGAAAATTTAACAATTGGCTACTGGGTTAGATCTGGCTCCAGCACCCTCTCTTATCCTGGAATATTTTTCAGCACAGCAGTTCACCTGATGCACATTATCAAACACTCGCACCAGCTCTCTGAAACCTGAATGCACCATTCCCTACACCTAGAATCACCCCAAATCTACCAGGTAAAATCATCCCTGTCTTAAACCCAATACCAGCTCCTTCTTGAAGCCTTTCATTACATCACCCTGTCCCATCTTTCTCTCTACCCCATCTGATACAGGACAAATTATTTTTTCCTTCTTTAGAGTTCACGTATAGCATTATACCATCCCTGTGTCTTATTTCTGTATTATAGTTACAGTACGTTTGTATATGTTTTGCATCCTCCTTGCAAGACTAAAAACTTCATGAGGGCAGGGACTATACCTCTGTTATCTCTGTAAATCCCTAAATGTCTCTGACTGAATGACTAAATGAATTGATCAGGTACTTTATTCTGTAGCTAATTATACAGGGCAGGATCATTTTAGTGCTGCTTTCACTAAAATTTTTTGGATATCAATTTGCTAGCCAACAATGGGAGAAGGTTCTTGTCTAGAGAGTTCTACAGTTCTCATCAATTTCCTCCTCTTCTTCATGCAAGTCAGTCTCGAAATCCTGACCAAAACCTTGGAGATTTTTTTTGTGTGCTATATTACAGCCACACTAACAGTGAGATCACTGGTCCTGGTCATTTGAAGGCATCATCATTAGATAAACAAAACACATTGGATGAACAGGCCAGCTCACCTACATCCACATAAAATTCGTTTTTGAGTGTTAATATTGACTTTATACTTCAGGCTATTCCTCCCCCAAACAAGCATGCCCTTTGTGCATAATACTTCCTAATAGCTTCAATTCCTAGGATCCTAGAATCACAGATTTAGATCAGGAAGGGACCCTAAAAGCTGCCTAGTCCTACTCCACCCCACCCCACCCCCGCCTTTGCCAATGAGCAAATGGAGATCTATAAAGGTGAAATGTTTTGTCCAAGGTCACACAGGTAATCTATATCTTTGCACTAAAAAGAGAAACGGAGGTACTAGAAGACAAATGGCTCTCCTCCTTCCACATTTATTCTTTATTCAGCTCAGTCATGTGTCTAATGTCTCTTGTCTCCCCAGTACTGCCTAAATCCTTCCATTTGACTTCCTTCCCATCCATTTATTCCAACTCCCACCCTCTATCTTCAATCCTGAGCCTGATCAAACCTGCTATATTTCTTTTTGAAAATATGAGAGGCAGAGACTGCCTGAAGGCAGCTATAAAAAGGGAGAGAGGGGGTGCCAGTCCCCATAATATATAGATTTGCTTTAAGAGAGAGACAGGGTAAGGTAAAATTTATAAGAATCTCCTTCTCTAGAGGATGAAAAAAGTCTTAAAATGAGTAAGCAAGGAGAATGCAGAGAAACAATAGAAGGGTTATTTGGGGAGTAGGCCATATTTATTCATCACAAAGAATAATAAAACTGTATCTATAAAAGGAAAGTGTGGTGTGATAGAAACAACTCTGGTCTGGGAACCAGAGGACCCTGATTTGAACTCTAACTGTGCCACTAGCCAGCTCTGTGGCCTTGGATTGGGCATGCTGCTCATCGCCTCCATGGTGTTCTATCACTAAGATCCCTTTCATCTGAAATGTTCTGTGGTTCTGGGAAAATTTTATATTATTATCTATTTCCTATTAGTACAATGAGTAAAGAATCAACATTGCTCCGAGTAATTTAAGTGTCAGGGCATGAAGTTTGTAAGATAATTACCTGAGATAATAGTGTGCCTGACCACATACTGACTAAGCAGCTAGGAAGCACAATGGATAGTGTATCGCACCTGGAGTCGGGTCTGATCCGTTCAGTTCAAATCCTGTCTCAGATGTTTACTACCTGGGAGACTCTGAGCAAGTCACTTAATCTCGGTAAAGAGATTAACCCATCTGAAAAATGAGGCTAATAATAGGACTTTTGTTGTTGTTCAGGCATTTTATTTGTGTTCTATTCTCTGTGACCCTTTGGGGGGGGATTTTTTTGGCAAAGATCCTGGAGTGGTTTGCCATTTCCTTCTCCTGTTCATTTTACAGAGAAGGAAACTGAGGCAAACAGGGTTAAGTGACTTACCCAGAGTCAGTCACACAGCTAGTAAATGTACAAGGTCAAATTTGAACTCAAGTCTTCCTGACTCCAGTTCCTGTGCTCTATCCACTGTGCCACCTAACTGCCCTAATAATAACATTGAGCTCTCAGTTTTTGCAAACCTGAAAACATTAGAGAAATGGTAGCTATTATTATGAGTTTGCCTGTCATCTGCATACCATCATCTTTTCTATAGGATTTTGAGTTGTTATATATCATGCCTTAATCATTCCCTTCTTAGCATCAAGTCTAAACAGCTTGATTGAGAGAACCCTTCTTGTGACTGCGGCAGGAGAGAAGGCCCACAGGATTATATGGAACTAGAATCCATGCTGCTCTCATTCCACGGCCAACAGTCATTTGAAACTTTTTCCAACATTTCTCATTAAACAAAGGATAAATGAAAATTACAAGTTCCAGAGTCAATGGGTCTCAGAATGCCCATCAATAATTGACCTTACTTCCTATCCCTGGAATGTACACTATTTAGGATACTCGGTCAATTAATCGCTATTTTGGATACGAGGCATCTTCTGGCCCTAACACTTACTAACATCACATCAGAAAGCCTTCTTTTTACTTATGGCACTTGCTAAGTCAATTCATGGTGCCTAACAATTATTCTCATATCTGTTCTCTCGCCAGCAGGTCCTCCTTCATGCCATTGCTGGGATAATCATGGATGTTAGCATGGCACAGTGGAGAGACCATTGACTTCAGAGTCAAGAATTGGATCCAAATCTTACCTCTGCCATCTACTTACCTCCCTAGGTTTGTTTCCTCATCAGTCAAATGAAGATTCTTGGACAAGATGGCCTCTGAGGTCTCTTGCCCAACTCTAATATCCATGATCCTGTAATCTTTCTCATACATAGATATGGTCAGGTCATTCTTCTGCTCAAAAATCTTCAATGTCTCACTACTTCCTACCAATGAAGTTCCAACTCTTCTGCCTGGCATTCAAGGCCCTCCACAATCTGGCAGGACCATATTTCTCTAGCCTTCTCTCATATTACTGGCCTGCCCCACTCCCTAGACATCCAGACCATCACCATGTTGGGCCTTCCCTCCAACTATTACCCAAACCTGGCATATCCCTCATCTCAGTCTTCACCTGCTTAATTTCTCTGTTCTTTAAAGTCCAACTCAAATGCCAGCTTCTCCATAAAGTATATACTGGTCAATAATAACCTTCCTTGTCAGACCTACCATAGTCCTTTGTTATATTACACTCTAATGCACTTATCGCCCAATATAGTGTATTTAAGTGGAGTGAGTAGGATAGAGTGCCAGGCCTGGAGTCAGGAAGGCTTGAGTTCAAATCTAGCCTCAGGCACTAACTAGCTGTGTGACCCTGGGCAAGTCACTTCTGTTTGCCTCAGTTTCGTCATCTGTCATATGAGCTGGAGAAGAAAATGGCAAACCATTCTAGCATCCTTGGCAAGAAAACCCCAAATGGGGTCACTTAAAATTGGACATGACTGAAATGACCAAACAACATGCTAGCTAGCTAATTTGTTGTCCTTTCCAGGTAACAATACCTTTGCACAGCTAAAATGTATAAAAAGCACTAATATTGGGCATTTCAGGGGCTATTTTTTTAAAAGGTCATAGAGGATACTTTTTTGGGTTAGAAGATACAAAGAGGAAAGAAAAAAAATGGCAAAGTCCCTGCCCTCAGCTAATGTAAGATACTTTACCCTCAAGTAAGGGGTATGTGTGTGTGTGCATGTTGCCCATACAGGTTATGTGTATACTCCCATGTGTTTGTCTAAATGCAGCTCCCACCGAAGGGTGACTAGATATCTCTGGAATCTCACCCACCTCTCAAAGGAAGACTTTGATTCCTGTCTGCAGGGTAGCTAGAAATTGAGACCACAAGGCTGTCCATCTCTGATCTCTTTAGTGAAAGGATATTATACTAGAGCTACAACTATCTGCCTCCACCCTAAATAATGCTAGACTAGGGAAAATTATCTTTGGGTCCAAATTTTCTCATTATTGTTTATCCTTTAATGAGGAAGGAGTGCCTGAAGCTATATCCAAAAGCTGGATTCTCTTCCCACTTAAAGCTAGCTATACAAAGGCCATTACAAAAGTTGAATAGCATATAAAACCATTTATCCAAGCCAACAGCAAACAAAACTCACAGAATTTATACAGATTAGAATAGACCATATAATATAAAAGACAATGAGCTCCCCCATTGGAAGGGTAATATCTCTAGAGAGCAAAAGTCTCTACATTCACAGGAAACCTTTCCTAACCCCTCTCAATTCTAGCACTCTCTTTCCTCTTTTTCTTGTATGTAGCTTGCTTTGTATGTATGTCTTTGTATATTGTCTCCTCTGTTAGATTGTAAGTTCCTTGAAAGCAGGGGCTGTCTCTTACCTCTTTTTGTACCCCTGGGGCTTAGCACATTTCCTGGTACACAGCAAGTGTTTAGTAAATGCTTATTGACTGATCCCTAATTTCATCCAAGCTGTAATTGCCCCAAATCTCTACTACAGCAAGCTAGAAATCAGGCACCAGTTCTTACACATATCGGCTCTTTCCCAAAGTCTTTCTCTTTCTCCCAGGTCCTCTCCCCTACAAAGAGAGCCTGGTGTTTCCTGTGTACTCTCTTGAAAGAAGAAGCTAGAAAGAAAAATTCTTCTCCCAAGTGTTATCCAATTCTTTTCTCTAGGGCAGAGCATTGAACACTCATTCTCTCCATCATTGAGTAGAATCTTATGAAAATACCCAGGTTTGAACCCTAAGTTACACTGACAGTTTCATAATATATATTTACTATCTATTACTTGCTCTCAAAATCATCCTCTATTGCTGGCCTAGTTCAGTGAAATAAACTGAACTCTGAAATCAGAGAAAATTGGGCTCAAATTCCAGCTATGATTCTTATTAGCTATATGGTATTGGGTAAATCCCATTATATCTCTGAGTGTCAGATTCCTCATCTGTAAAATGAGAGGGTTAAATGAAAGGATCTTTAGAGTTCTTTTTGGTTCTAAATATGAAATTTTTCTCATGTAAATAAATCTCAAAACAATCAATCAAAAGAATAATGGTGCCCCTCCTGCTAACTCCTTTGTGAGTAAATTTTGGATGAGCCCTCAAGCAAGACTAACATTTCTAAAGGCAAAGAGGGAGAGTGGGCTGGGATTTAGAAGACCTGGATTCCTTCTCTTGTCCTCCTCACAACTGGCTGAGTTTCTTGGACTAAATTCCTTATTTATTCCTCTGGGCATCAGTTTCCTAATAGGCAAAATGGTGCTCATGTGCTTTACTTTCTTCTCTACCTTATGGGTCATGAAAAACAAAAATCAAGCTCTGGGGAAAGGGGAATAGATTAGATGATCTATAAGGTCTCTTTCAGCAATATTCTAGGACTCTTTGAGAACCCCACAAGAGAAATTCAAAGGTTCCACTATATACAAATAACCACCATCTTCTTTCTGGGGAAAAAGCTTGTGGAAAGCTGAAGGAAATGCCATATGAGGGTAAGGTGTGATTTTGAGGTTCACTAACACCTCAACTGCCAGCAAATCCTCTTTTTATTGGGACCAAATTCTCCAAAGGATGCTAAAAAAAAAAAAGCTGTTTGACTTGGGGCCCAGATCAACATTTTGAGTAACTTTCAGAACTCTCACCAAAAGGGGCCTGACAACTGAGGGTTGGCCCAAGGCAAGGTGTGCAGGATGTACTGTCCTTCACGCCCTGGATGCAAGACTGAAGCCATGCTTGACCAAACAGGTAGCTGACTATGCTTCCTAAAGTCTCTGGGTTCTGGGAATGAGCCCAAGTGACTCAAAATTTCAGCTTCAGTGAAATGCTGACCATTCCAGCCCCAAGCAGAGGCTGATGGTGAACAGAGAGAGGGGACAACCAAACAAGGTCAATCAATTAATATTTATTAAGTGAATACTATATGCCAGGCACTGTGCTAAGCTCTGGGAATACAAAAAGAGGCAAAAGATAGTTCCTATCCTCAAGGAATTTACAATCTACTGGAGGAGACCACATGCAAACAAATATATACAAAGCAAGCTATGTGTAGGAGAAATGGGAAATAATTAAGAAAGAAAAGGTGTGGGACTTAAGAGGAGTTGGGGAAGGTTTCTTGTTGGAGGAGGGATTTTAGTTGGGATTTAAAGGAAGCCAGAGAGGTCAGCAGTCGGAGAGGAGGAAGGAGAGCATTAGAGTGGTAGGGGACAGCCAGAGAGAGTACTGATAATAGATATGTTGGGGCAGAAAGCTCTGTTTTGAAAATGTATCTGTCAGTGAGTAAAAAATAAACATACCAGAGTCACACTGTGCTTCTAGCAATCTAGTCCTCATTTTCAAAGGTCATTATGAAGTAACAATCTAGGGCAACCAGCATCTACAATTGCAAACTATGGCATAACCACTGGTCTTCCAAATTTATGAAAACATTTCTCAATGTTTTACTCAGGTTATTGTACTAAGCAGTCTGCTTGGTTTTTCCAGGCCTCCAAGATTGTGTTTTGTCACACATGGAAATTGATTCTTTTGACTTTTTTAATCTAATTAGAAATTGAATTTCTATGCATTACATCTTTCTAGCAATGAACAGTGAATTTTCTTATAATTTTTAACTATGGTGGGCTTCAATTCTGTTAACCATAGGGCATAGCTTTTAACTTGTAATCTGTTAGCAATTTTTGTGAGATCTGAAATCAAAATCTAGTGTGCAATCATTGTACAAATAATTACTCTCAACTTTAGTAAATATATTTAACAAATAAACATCATTTCCTCCATGTGTCTTGGGGCTTCATAGCAACCTGGCACTAAAACACAAAATATAAGTTCTGTGTTTACACCTATATGGCCGATCTTTCCAACAAGGCAGCTCAGAATTTCTCTATAATTGAGCAGTTTCCAAAACATATCATCACCGGGTGGTCAACAAGGCAGCTCAGAATTTCTCTGTAATTGAGCAGTTTCCAAAACATATCATCACCGGGTGGTCAACCTTCTGATAATGAGATTCTCTGTACTTAGCAAGACTCATCCCCAAACAAAAGATGCACAGTCTGTGCCTAGCTTATACCTCAACACTTGCCAGCTTGGTAGGGCCTCTCAAAGTGATTTCATCTTTTGAGAACGATGACATTTTAAAAGTTTGAGAGAAATAATTTCTGAGTAATTTGTCATTTTATTAATAGTGCTAGCATTTTCATAAGAGGTCAATGGTGCTCTCAAATGGCAAGACAATCATTACAAGTGGGCTTGTGGCTTATATGCCAATGCAAGATAGGTACACCTGAGGGTAGCTATAAACCCTGGTTAACAATTAATGAGAGAATGAATATTACAGTGAGGGGTTAAGAGTGACATCAAGTCACTCTTGGATAGAGAGGCTATCCCCATACCTACACTACCCCCAGCGTTGGGCAATCTAGAAAAAGGATCTACCTGCACCCAAACTTGATTGAGTGGAATTCACCATAGATTAGAGATTCCTTGGAAGGCTGAGCAAAGTCTGATAGAGGAGAAAGTTCAATCTTCAGAAATATGGTTTTTTGAAATGAGGACTTTAGAAAAAGGGGAAACTCTGGGTATCCCCAAATCATCGATTATTAATAATCATTTATCTCCACCCCCATGCCAGGATGAGACATTGGATTATGACAATGGAGGGTAGTTGATGATGTTGTGGAAGTTTATTATAGAAAAAAAAAAAAGGAACAATTTTTCAACACCAAGGACATTTCCATCTCATTGAGGAGATTAGGACCATAGATTTGGAGCAGAAAGGGACCTTAAATCTTATCTGATCCAACCTTCTCATTTTACAGAGGAAAAAATCAAGACCCAGAAAAGTGAAGTATTTGCCCAAAGTCATGCAGATAAATGAAATATAGAGAGAGGAAACAAACAAACAGAACAATAAAGAAAATTCAAGAGTTACTACTGAAGTAGAATCAATACCAATTAAACTTTGCTGCCAGTTTTTAAAGACTAGAAGCTTCCACAGACAGAGAATATATGAATGGAAACTTCCTTCAGATGGGCAGTGCCAGACCCCACCCAACCATGACCATTATAAGTTCTTTCAGATACTCTTTTTCTTCCTTGACTTCATGCTTAAGACCTGGGATTCTTAATTTTTTTCTTATGTTGTGTACTTCTTTGGCAATCTGGCGAAACCTACAGATTTTCTCAAAATCATGCTTCTATATTCATAATTGAAGCTAATGCTCAATTTCAGTTAGAAGTTACTAAAAATATATATGTAAATTTTTTACTATCCAAGTTTACAACCCTTCTCCCCCTCCTTTTCCCTGAAAACTATCCTTGGACCAATGGATTCATAGATTATAAATTCAAAACTCCCATTTTAAACCATCATTCAAATCCCTGGATTTTCTATCATGCCAAGCAACTTCCTCTTCACCACTCCCACTTTTCTCCAGACTGACATCTTGGGTAATGACTCAGATTTAAATTAGACCTTGCCCATGTTTCTCTCCAGACAATTAATGGCTAAGAAGTCTCTAAAGGGTGTGTGACAAACTGGGCTTGGTGATTAATGAGGTATAGAGAGTAAAGGAGAAGGAAAAGTCAAAGGTAACTGCAAAATTGTGTGAGTCCTGGGAATTGCGAGAATGATGACATTATTAACAGAAACTGGTAAATGCAAAAAAAACAATCATTTCCCAAAAAACTCAAGTGTGATTTGAGATAAATGCAAATCTATCTGATTGTAATCTCAACTGAGTTCTTACAGCTTACACAGCAATCTCTTCATTTTGTCCTTATTGATTCTCTTTTATAGTCCCCATAGCAACCATTCTAAATATTCTATTGTTTCTTCAAACCTCCAACACCATTCTACTAGGCTATTTATCAAATATATTCCCACCATCCACATAAAAATCAAGGCCATCCAAGATGGGTTCCATCATCTCCCTTATTCCACACCCCAAAATCCCTCTATATTTTATTTTTAGCACTTATTTTATTTTTCCTCAATTACATGTAAAAAACATTTTAACATTTGGGTTTTTTTTTAATTTCGAGTTTCAAATTCTGTGCTTACCTCCCTGTTCCTCCCGCTCCTTGAGGAGGCAAGCAATTTGATATAGATTATACATGTGAAGTCACATAAAACATATTTCCATGTTAGCCATGTTGCAAAAGAAAACACAGACCAAAAAAAGAAAGAAGGAAGAACTTTAAAAGTTTTTGAAAAGTATGCCTCCATCAGTTTTTTCTTTGGAGATGGATAGCATTTTTCATCATGCGTCTTGCAGAACTGTTTTGGATCATTGCATTGCTCAGAAGAGCATATCATTTACAGCTGAACATTGTACAATATTGCTGTTATGTTGTACAATGTTCTCCTGGTTCTGCTCACTTCATTTTGTTTTAGTGCATATAAGTCTTCCTAGATTTTTCTGCTCATTCCTTATAGCACAATGGTATTTCATCACAATCATGTATAACAAGTTATTCAGTCATTCAACAATAGATGGGCATCCCCTCAATTTCCAATTCTCTGCCACCACAAAAAGAACTGCTATAAATATTTTTGTACATATAAATCCTTTTCATTTTTCTTTGGGATACTGACCTAGTGGTGGCATTGCTGGTTTATACACTGTTTTATAGCACTTTGGACATAGTCCCAAATTGCTTTCCAGAATGGTTAGATCAGTTTACAATTCCACCAACAGTGTATTAGTGTCCCATTTTTTACACATACTTTGCAACATTTGTCATTTTCCTTTTCTGCCATATTAGTCAATCTGATAGATGTGTGGTACTTCAGAATTGTTTTGCTTTCTATTTCTCTAATCAATAGTGATTCAGAACTTTTTTTCATATGACTATAAATAGCTTTGATTTCTTTTTCTGAAAACCACCTATTCATATCTTTTGGCTATTTATCAATTGAGGAATAACTCATATTTTTTTATAATTTTTATTCAGATCCCTATGTAGCTGAGAAATAAGGACTTTATCAGGTAAATTTACCGTAACAAAAGTACTTCCCAGTTTCCTGCTTTCCTTCTAATTTTGGCTGTATTGGTTTTGTTTGTGCAAAATCTTTTGATTTAAAATAATAAAAATTATCCATTTTACATCTCATAATGCTCTACATCTCTTGTTTGGTCACAAATTCTTCCTTTATCCATAGATCTAACAGATAAAATTTCCCATGCTCCCTGAATTTGCTTATGATATTACTTTTTATGTCTAAATCCTCTACTGATTTTGACCTTATCTTGGTGTACAGTGTAAGGTCTTGATCTATGCCTAGTTTTTGCCAATCTGCTTTCCAGTTTTCCCAGCAATTTTTGTCCAATAGGAAGTTCTTGTCCCAAGAGTTTGGATCTTTGAGTTAACAAACACTAGATTACCATGGCGAATTACTACCATACATTGCATACCTAATCGATTCCACTGATTCACCACTCTGTGTCTTAGCCAGTGCTGGATTGTTTTTGATGATTACCACTTTCTAATACAGTTTGAGATTTGGTACAACAGGTCACTTTCCTTCACATTTTTTCATTGTTTTTCTTGATATTCTTGACCTTTTGTTCTTCCAAATGAATTTTATTATTTTTTTAGCTGTATGAAATCATTTTTTGATATTTTTATTGGTATGGGACTGAATAAGTAAATCAATGTAGGTAGAATTGTCATTTTTATTATATTGGTTTGGCCTACCCATGAGCAATTAATATGTTTCCAATTGTTTAGATCTAAATTTATTTGTGTGGAAAGCATTTTGTAATTATGTTTATATAGTTTCTGGGTATGTCTTGGAAGGTAGATTCTCAAGTATTTTATGTTGTCTGAAGTTATTTTAAATGGAATTTCTCTTTCATATCTTCCTGCTGGACTTTGTTGGGGAATAAATTAAAATGTTGATGATTTGTGAATGTATTTTACACCCTGCAACTCTGCCAAAGTTGTTAATTATTTCAAATAGCTTTTAGTTGATTCTCTAGGATTCTCTAAGCATGCCAGCATATCATCTACAAAGAGTAATAGTTTTGTTTTCTAGCCCTTTACATCTTCACCAGATCTCTTTTCCTTGTATCTAATCTCTGGGAACAGACAATTCTTCTCCTTTACAGATTGAATCCATTTACTTGCACTCTTGAACCCAAGACTTCCTTTTCTTCTCAGAATTTGCCCCTTTAATCAGTTTCTCTTTCTCTTTTTATCATCTTCAACCCTGCCCTGCTCCTGACTCCATCTCCACTGTCTACAAACATATTTAGGTGTCTCCATCTTGAATCTGCCATCCTCTCATGAGGCTGAACTGTCTCCATCTTTCACTATTAGATTCCTTGGGTCCCCCACATTTGCTGTCACTTCCTCAAAAAACTTACCTGGTATTCATTTGTATGTACCTATATGCATGTTGTCCTTCCTGATCAAATTTAAACTTGTTGAAACAAGGGTCTGTTTCACCTTTTTAAACTGCATGTCAGTAACTGACCCTTAGAGATACCTAATACAGGCTTGTTGATTGATTAGCTGATTGAAAGAATAGATGAATGAACATAGGAATCTGGATTGTTTTTTGTTCACTCAAATTTGTTTCTGTGACGAAATTGCAACTTAGGACTCAGAATTGAAAGGACAATGAGACCCCCACTCACAGAAGGTCAAAATCTTCCAGGGCCATCTTAGTTTCCAAATTCTTGTTATGAAGAGTTGAATCTGAGGCATTTCTACTAGTGTTGTTCCAACCATGATTTTTCTCTTCTAAATATAACCTTTTCTTCAAGACCCCTATAACTCAACACTCCATTACCATCATATAAAAAACTGATAAAAAAAACATTGGGTTTTTTATTCCAACACCATTTTCTTAAACAAAAAGATATGCTACCCATATTCATCACAGGTATATTTTTTTAATACATTAATCTTGCCACCAAGGGATTTTCATGAGGGAGAATATATTTTACAAAAAAATAATTGTTTTATGGAAGACAGCACAAAATATCCTGCCTCTGATACATATTGACTGTGATATTAATGCATTTAACCACTCAGTGTCCAAAGGTCACTACTACAGACTATATACACACCTTAGAGACAAGTTGTCAATCTCCATCAGTGCAGGCAGTTTCCATACCAGAAGTTCCATATCCTGATGAAATCACGGGTCTGGAACATATATGTGTGCGTATGTATATATACATATATGTATATGCCTGTAAATGTGTCCATATATGTGTATATATATATATATATATATATATATATATATACAAGTATACGTATACAGACATTTTTATGTAGAATGTTAGCTCACCAGCTCCTCACAACTGAAGTTTCTAAAATGAACAAGCCTCAGTAAGTATCTGATGACTGAAGGATTTCAGGTTTTCCTTCTCTCCAGTTGATTGAGAACGAATTGTTTTCAAATAAATTTCCTACAAGCAAATTTCTCCAGTTAGTCTTGAAGCTGATTGAGTTGTATGAAACTCATCCAATCTCTGTGATATTCAGAAATCAAAAGGTAACACTACTTGAGGACATCAGTAAAGATCTGGTTGGGATTAGAGCTTTTAGTGTCTGAAGATAAGACTATATTATAAAATAACTGCAATCCTTATCCCTATAGATTGAAAAAAAACATCTTTCCTATAAAATTATTTACACTTCTAAGACATATATACATGGAAAGAGTTTGCTTATCTGATATTTAAAAAATTTATTATTTGAAGAGTAGTTTATTTTCTTTCCTCTCTCAAGATTGAGTTAAAAATCAGAATTCAGACGTCTTAACAGCACCACCTTGTGGAAATTAGGAGCTTGGGTAGCAATCATTCAAAGCTCAACCATACCTGCCCCTGTTTGTTTCCCACTTCATCCCCGCTTTTCAACAATCATTTTTTTTTAGTCAAATTTTCATTTGCATCCATTCATCACTTGTACTTTGATTTTAATCTTGAATCTTGTTTCTTTGATTAGTGGAAGAGGGGTCTTGGCAAAACAAGAGTCCACCAAAATCCAAATCCAAATCTGAGGTAAACTGAGACCCACTGGCTAAAAATCCTCTTCTCTGGTTACCCGTTTCCTCATCCACAGACACGGAACCAGTTCAAGAGAAACAAAGCTTCTCAACCTCAAACAATGAAATATTAAAAGCATTGTTAGTCTCCTCCTGGCACCATAGACAACATCCAGGTGCTAGAGGAGTGAGTTGTTTATTCAAGGAACAGTCAGATGTTTCTTCTCTTCTTCCATGGCTCTTCTCTCAACAGGTATCCCTGAGTGCCCCTGCACAAGGTATTTAAATAGCACTTGGGGAAAGAGCCAAGTACCAGGAGAAGCTTTTCCCCTTCATCCCACAGTTTGGATTATTTACAAGTGATGGAGATCTGAGAGTAGACAGCTTCTTTAGGGAGTCAGCTTCAGGGTCAGGAATGTGTGTGACAAGTTGACCATAGAGACACTATTATTGTGCCTGCTTTGAGACCAGGAGACTTAGGACCATAGGCACACATAGAGGGTGGCCCAGTACACATATTCCCCTTCCCTGGCAATGCTTCCCTCAAGGGAAGGGCCAATGGGGATGCTCCTTTCAAGAGAAGATCTAAAGGGAATATTAACCATAGGATATGCCCCACACACAGGCCACCCTCTATGTAAGCCTACACATAGGACCTGGACTTAAAGAGTATAAGTATCTGAGTTCAGCACAACTTCTATCCTTGGAAAATCATCTCCTGTGCCAAATGGTTAATTAGTGTTATTTAGGCCCTTAAAGATTATCTAGCCCAATGGCCTCAACTTCATACATGAGGAAATTGGGGCTCAATAAAGGGAAGTGACTTGCCAAAGTTACCCTGATAATAAGTGTAAACACATCTTCTGCAGCTAAATCCAGGACCCTTTTCACTATAACACCCTGTCCTCTTTTCAAAGAAAAAAATGTTTAGGGGACAGGAGAGAAAAGGGAAAAGGTAGAAAATCATTAACAATTTGCATAAATTAACAATTCAGCCATTCCCCAATAGATGGGCATCCCCCCAATTTTCAATTCTTTGCCACCACAAAAAGAACTGCTATGTATTTTTGTATTTATAAGTCCTTTTCCTTTTCCTTTGATCTCTTTGGGATACTGACTTGGGGCTGGTATTGCTGGGTCAAAGGCTATACATGGTTTATACGTTGTTTTATAGCACTTTGGGCATAGTTCCTAATTGCTTTCTGGAATAGTTGAATGAGTTCACAATAGTATTCATGAATTTACATGGGAAAAAGAAAATTACATCTTCATTTTCACTCACCTTTAACTAAAACTAGTATTCCCTTCAATTATAAATATAGGTAATAAACCTTATTCTAAGAAGGAGTCCACAAGCTTCACCAGATTGTCAAAAGGGCCCATGGCACAAGAAAAGTTAAGAACTCCTGTTCCAAAAGAAGTATGACCAGAGGATCCTCTTCTGCCTTCTCCCATAGAGGGGTCATAGACCATCTAAAAATCTCTTCAAAAACAGTCTCACAAGGAAAATCCTTACCCATATGCCCCTCTGAAATCTTAGGTATGAAACTCTAAGTAGGACAAATATAAATTTTGGGGGGAGGGGATTGGATTCAAAACTCCAGAACAGACATGATAAAAGCTGTCTAAATCTTCAGTGAAGAGGATTGATTGTTAGAGAGCAATCAAGGTGCTAGGAACAGTGGCTTTGCACTGGGAAGATGGAAATTGAAGGTAAGTAGTTGGGAAAATTATATAACCAACTGTGAAAAAGTTTAGATAGCAGGCACAGATTGCCAGAGGAAGTGCTGACTGGGCTGGAGAACTCCAAGCTAGATGTGTTAATCATGGCGTGTGGGGCCCTGGAGAAGGTCCAAAGTACACAGAGGCAGACAAGCTGACCTTTCTGAGGTCCTTTTTAGTTCCAACCAGTCTCTGAAGACGGTGACCAGAGAGTGAGTTCCTGTTCCTTCCTGGTGACGAGGCATTATTTTCCAGTAAGTTCTCCCATAATACAATTGTTTCTTTATCTGTACAGGAAGAAAATGTGCAAGTCCTTCTGGAAACTGGAGGGCTTTGGGTGCTGCAGTCTGGCTTCCTGCAGCCACCTCTGCTTCAGAGCATATATAGAAATGGAAGGAAGTCTAATCGTACCTGGGCCTGATGATGCAATATGAATATTGTCTCACTGCCAGGTTGGGTCTTTGGTTTCTTATTTAAGTATTTCAGGCCCAACTCCCTTTCATGTTACTACCATAAGGGCTAACTCACCAAACGGGCTCAAGACAGAAAGGGTTAAGATGCATCCATAGGATCATTGATTTAAAATTGGAAGCTTCCTGCAAGATCCTCCAGTCTTTGGATGTGTAAACTCTCTGGGCCTTAGTTTCTTCATCTACACAATTAAGAGGTTGGATGACATGGTCCCTAATCTCTTCTAGCTCTAAATTTACAATCCTAGTCCACTGTTGAGGTTTAGGGGCTTAGGGGTGCTCGAGACCCCAAAATACCAACACACCAGGTCCTGCCGAATGAATTCAACTCATCTTCTCTCGTCATACATACTACTTAGTAAAAACTGATTACCATAAAGTAGGCATAAAATAAGTCTAATTTCTTTATAGTCTCACTACCTTTTGGAGGCAAAAAAGAAGAGAGGGAAACCTCCCATTTTTCCCATCCATTCCAAGGAATAAGTAGAAACGATATAGTCCAGATTAATAAGGTAAGGATTTAACTCAATTCGACAAACATACACAAGGTAAAAGACACTATGCGAGGTACCAGGAACACAAGGATGAAAAACAAGACAGTCCCTACCCTTGATGAACCAGCCCATTGAACACAGTATTGCATCTTTCTGCTGGGTCTTTTGTCATAGTTACCTGTGCAACGTTTAATCTGTCCATCTGTCACCCTTTGCATTTTGCTCTACCTAGTTCATTCTGTTGTTTTTATTTTTAATAAAGAATCAATGACACATAGGGATCTGGAATTATTACTACTTCTCAGTCAATTGTTTGATTATGAATATGCGGTATGCTGTGAAAAAATATCCAAAAACTTGCCTGCTCTCCTCTCCCATTTTCATCAAGGATACCTTCAGTACGTCTTCAGAACCTTATCATGAAGCTTTTATGGAGATGAAGAAATAAACATAAAGGTCACTAGTTGCTCATATATTCTTAGTTATCCTTGGAAAAAATAGCATATGTGTGATATTCTCCATCCTTTGAAACTTTCTTCTCTTAGATATATATCGAAAATAAATTCTCAGGTGTCCTTCAAATATTATTGCCCAAGATTTCTTCTGTGTGTATTTGAGTCAGTGACTCCAATGATTCTGAGATAATTTTCTTAAATGAGAACTCCATTTTTACATATAAGAATTGGGGAACTGAGGTTTTAGAAAAGTCCAAATGTGGTAGTTCTCCTATCACAAACAATGAGAATAAACCACTATAGGAACGTCTGTTACATTTCATTTGTACTTCTGTCTTCCTTCCTATAAATAACATGGGATGATCTGGCTTAGATGAATCACATGCCAAGATTTCCTCAGCTTGATTTTCCTCTCCATTGACTTTTGATCTTTTGGGAGGAAATATTGTCCATAATCTCCTATCACACTCCTATTTAATGTTTTGCAAATAAGCTTATACTTTATGCAAACAGTGCCTGTGTCTGCCATGTTTCTCTGTTTAGCAAAAAACATGATATGTTTACTGACTGAAGCAGTTTCTGGGGTTTTTAATGACAAAATTATTTTGTATCAGTTAAAAGTCTCTAAGAAACCAAGTACTCAGCCAAGGGGGCAAATTTTTAACCAAGCTAGAGACAAAAGTAATTATAGAAGATTCAATAGATGTCAAGTACATGAAATGGAAAACATTTGCATAAATGAATAAATGCAACTAGGATAAGAAGAGAAACAACTGATCAGAAAAAAATCTTTACATCGAAATATCTGACAGTCAAGATTTATAGAAAACTACAATATGTAGAGGGTAACAAGATGGCTCAGTGGATGGCATTCAAGGCCTGGAAGACTCATGTTCCAAAGTTCAAATCTGACTTCAGACA
Source organism: Pseudochirops cupreus (assembly GCA_028627135.1). Lineage (NCBI taxonomy): Eukaryota > Metazoa > Chordata > Mammalia > Diprotodontia > Pseudocheiridae > Pseudochirops > Pseudochirops cupreus. The sequence continues at coordinate 321,729,055 of CM053580.1, read as the reverse complement.
CTTACTTCCTGTGTGACCGTGAGCAAGTGACTTAACTGTGTTTGCCTCATTTTCCTCATCTGTCAAATGCACTGGAGAAAGAAACGGCAAACTACTCCAACATCTCTGCTTCAAGAAAACCCCAAATGGGGTCATAAAGTCAGGCACAACTATAAACAACTCATCAACAACAACTGAAAGATACGTAGAAGATAAAAGCTATCATTCCACAGTAAATAACTGGTCAAAATATATGAATGAACAGTATTCAGAGAAAGAATTGCTAAGCGCTTAATTGACTAAGAGCCATGTTTGTTGACTAAGAACCATACATCACTAATAATAATAGAAACATGAATCAAAACAACTCTGACACTTCATATCCAGTACATTTTTTAAAAAGAAAAGAAAAAAACTACTAAACATAGGAATAGTCTGTGTTGGAGGGATACAGAAAGAGAGCACACTCATTTATTGTTGGTGGAGCTATGAATTATCTCAGCCATTCTGAAAAGTAAATTGATATTACACTGAGAAAGTGATTTAAAACATCTACATCCTTTAATCCAGAGATTTCACTGTTAGGCATATCCCTTGAGGAGGAGAATGTCAAAAAGCAAGCTCCCGTTTATAGAAGCAGTGTGTGTGTGTGTGTGTGTGTGTGTGTGTGTGTGTGTGTGTTAGCAAAGATCTAAACTAATGTCCTTTGATTGAGGAATGGCTAAACAAGTTGTAGTACAAAAATAAAATGGACTAATACAGTACTGTGAGGAATTATGCACATGATGGATTCAGACAAGGAAGGGAAGACTTATTTGAACTGATGCAAAGGAAGTAAAACCAGGACAATAATATACACAATAACCACAACAGAAAATCACAACAAAACAACTGAAATTGAATACTACAAAACCGTAATGACCAAGGTTGGTCCTAAAGAAGAGATGTGTGCATCTGCCTCCCTTCGCTAATTCTAGGAGAGGGAATTCTAACTAGAAGTGTACCCTATATGACAGACTTTTTACATGTTTATTAATTTCACACAATTTTTTTCCTTTCTTTTATGTTTTTATTATGAAGAATTGCTCTCTGGGAGGGAAAGAGGGATGAACTGGAGAAATGGAATGATATTAAAGCAAAGATATCAATAAAACATTTTTAAGTCTTTAGGAAATGTGAATAAATAAAATCAATGCCTTTATTTGTATTTTTTTCTCATTTTCAAAGTCAGTAGCTTATTTAAATAGGTCAGGTTGAAACTGTTATATTTGTACACAGTGTTTTCTTCTCAACTTTATCCTTTCTTCAATTTTGGTATTGATTTTGACCCTTGCTTTAACTAGTTAAGGATTATACCCAAACAGCTAATTCTGAATCAACTCCCACATTGGAAACCAGCTATGTCCTGTCTCGTAAGACAGAATCAATCATTTGGAGGATGTCATTTCAAACATTTCATGTCAAGTTCCTTCTGACTTTCTTCTTAAACAAAATATTTATGATATATAGGCATGAAATTTCTGAGTTGCCTGAAAGTCTCTTTTAAAGGCAATGAGGTACAGCATGAAGGGCACCAAACTTGGCACCAGAAGACCTAGGTTTGGATCTTTTATTTCAGTTTTGTAGACAAAATGTAAAGAGATAGCAAAGTTTGGTGAAGTCAGAACAAGACCTTGAAAACATTAATTAATGGATTAAGTCAAATCTGGATGAAGGTCTCTTGAAGTGCCGCTAGAAATTTGTTCTTGCCCCTGGTCCATTTGACATTTTTATCAGTGATTTCATAGGCATAGATGGAATGCTTCTCAAATTTTCAGACTAATGAATTGGAAAGCACAACTAATATATTGGATGACATAGTCAGGATCTCCATTCCCTATTCCCCCTCCCTCCTCTCCTTACTCAAATCTTAATAGGTTAGAATGATGGGACAATCTCCATAAGATTACATTGAATTGAATGGGAGTAAATTTAAAGTCCTCTGCTTAGCTTTTTAAAGTCAACTTTGGGAGGTGAAGCCAAGATGGTGGAACAAAGGCAAGGACTCGCCTAAGTGAATTCTCCCCCAAACTCTTCCAAATACCTTTAGAAGTTACTCTAAACAAGTCCTAGAATAGCAGAACCCACAAAAAATGGAGTGAAACCCAAGACAACTTAGAAGGTCAGCAAGAATTGTCGGTTGCACCAGGGTGAGAGAATCACCAGCCTAGCATAACTGAGTATAATCCTTTTTGGGGGAAAATGGACATTCAATGAGATAGAGGACTTCCAAAGAGTCTTGATGAAAAGACCCAAGTTGAATAAAAATTTGGCTTTCAAATAAAAGACTCAAGAGAAGCAAAAAAAAAAAGGTAAACAGGAAAGGGAAATCAAAAAGGACTTACTTTAAAATTTTAAGTTATTTACATTCTTACATGGGAAGATTATATTTGTAACTCATAAGATGTTTCTCATTATTAAGATAGTTAGAAGGAGCATATATAGACAAAGGGCACAGGTGTGAGTCGAATATGAAGGAATGATATCTAAAGAATAAAATTAAGGGGTGAGAGAAGAATGTACTAGGAGAAAGAAAGGGAGAAGTAGAATGGGATAAATTATCTCACATAAAAGGGGCAAGAGAAAGCTTTTACAGTAGAGGGGATGAGGGGGAGAAGTGAGGTAGAATGAGTGAATCAAAAATGACTCAAAGATGGAATAGGATACACACTCGTTTTAGTATAGAAATCTATCTTGCTTTCCTTACAGGAAAGTAGGAGGGGAAGGGCATAAGAGAAGGAGGGAGGTGATAGAATGGAGAGCAGATGAGGGAAGAGGGTAGTCAGAAGCAAAACACTTTTAAGGAGGAAGAGGGTAAAAGGAGAGAGAGAATAGGATAAATGGGGGAGGGGAATAGGATGGAGGGAAATATAGTTAGCAAGAGTAACTGTGAAAAATATTTTGAAGCAAGTTTTTCTGATAAAAGCCTCATTTCTCAAACATATAGAGAACTGAATCAAATTTATAAAAAATAAGAGCCATTCCCCAATTGATAAAAGATCAAAAGATATGATCATTTTTAGATGAAATAATCAAAGTTGTAACCACATGAAAAAATACTGTCACTATTGATGCAAATTAAAACAATTCTGAGGTACTACCTCATACTTATTAGACTGGCTAATAGGACAGAAAAGGTAAATGACAAATGTTGGAGGGGATGTGGGAAAAATGGGACTTTAATGCACTCTTGGTGGAATTGTAAACTGATTCAATCATTCTGTAGAGCAATTTGGAACTATGCCCAATATGGAACTAGCATTCCCACTACTATGTCTGTATCCAAAAAGAGATTAAAAAACAAAAAAGAAAAGGACCTCTATGCACAAAAATATTTATAGCTGCTCTCTTCTGGGTGTAAGAATTAGAAGTTGAGGGGATGTCCATCAATTGGGGAATGGATGAACAAATATGTGATTATGATGAAATGCTATTGTATTATAAGAAATGATGAGCAGTATGCCCAGAGAAACCTGGAAAGACTTGCACGGGCTGATGCAAAGTGAAATGTATTATATACAAAGTAACAGCAATATTATAAGATGATCAGCTATAAATGACTTAGCTAGTCTCAGCGATACAATGCTCCAAGAAAACTCTGACTTATGATGAAAAATTCTATCCATCCCCATAAAAAGAATTGATGGTGTCTGAATACAGATTGAATCATACTTTTTTACTTACTTTATTTTTCTTGAGTTTTTTCCATGTCTGTTTTCTTTCACAATATGACTATAGTGTGTTTTGTATGACTATACATGTATAACCTATATCGAATTGCTTGTCTTCTCAATGAGGGAGGCAGGAAAGGTGGGAGGGAGAGAATTTGGAACTCAAAGTTTTTACAACAAATATTAAAAATTGTTTTTACATGTAACTGGGGAAAAATAAAATGCTAAATAAAAGCTTTAAAAATTAGCTTCCTAAATATAAGACAAGGGAGTCCTGTGAACTGTCAACAGTTTATGTGATAAAGATCTGAAGTTTTAAGTAGACCACAAGTTTTGTGTGAGTCAACAATGTATTGTGGAAGGAATAAAAAAATAAAATAATGTAATATATTTAGAGAAATCAGGTATGCAGAGTGATGGAAGTTACAGTACCATTGTATTCTGACCCAGTGAAAATTCACCAGGAGAATTATGTTCAGTTCTGGGTACCACATTTTAGGAAGGGCATTGACAAACCAAAGAGTATAGGAAAAGAATAACCAGGATGGTGATGAAACTGAGGACCATGACATATAAAGACTGGATAAGGAATTGGTGATTTGTAGTCAGGAGATGAGAAGACTCAAAGGGGAGGAGACATAATAGCTATCTTCCCATTAGATGGTGAGCTCCTGAAAGGCAGAGATTGTCATCTACCTTTATCTACATCCCCAGTACTTAGCACAGGGCCTGGTACAGAGAACGTGTTTAATAAATGTTTATTGACTCTCAGTGGGCTGCTCTACAGAGCAGACCCAGCTGCTCAGATGTCTGGATCACCTTAATCGGCACCAGCTACAATCTTCCTGATGAGATGGATTACCAGATCTTAACATGGAGGTAACAGCACTTTACAACCTTAAACCTGTCCTGACAATATGTCTTCCAGATTCCCAGTACTGCCATCTTACCTGTAAATGCACCCTGGGGATATCTAGGGCCTTGGAGTTGCCACCTTAGGATCTCCAGGCCTCTTCATCTGTGGGGCCACTGAACCCACCCATATTGTGTACAAAGAACAAGATCTGTATCCTTGCCCTGATCACAGGGTGGCACAAAGTAATAAATGTTTGGGGGTTTTTTTCATTCATGTATACTTTTTCATTTACCCGTTAACTTGCTATGCGTCAGGTACTGCGCTAAGTAGTGGGAAAATAAAACAATGAGACAGCCCCCATTCTCAAGAAACTTACAGATTGGTAGTACAGTCTAACCCTAACTTCATCCTTGCCTCCTCCCCATCCCCACACCCCCTCTGGGGTCAAACCCTGTTCTGTCAATGTTATCTCTGAACTACCCCTCACAGGCCTCCCTGCCCTAATTCCACTCCCACCCCAACAGCCTAATTCAGGCTCCTATTGTCTCTAATTTACACTTAATTTGTCTCCCTTTCTTCAGTTTCTTCCTTTTCTAATCCAATCTTTACAATTTGCCAGAGTAATCTCCCTAATGCATAGCATTGTCTATGTATTACATTATTCCCCTATTCTAAAACCTTCAGTTCCTCTCCTTTACCTCCCAAGTAAAATACCAACTCCTTAGCCTGGAACTCCAACCCCAACCCAGTCTCTGTCCACCCTTCCTTTCCAGTCTTACTTCATCAGGCGATGTGCACTCTCTCCTTCAGTTCACTTGCTGCCACTCCTCCCTCTTGCTACTCACCTTGCCTCCTCTTCCCTTGTTTGAATTATGCCTCTGTTTTAAATCTACTTCTGCTACCCTCACCCATCCTCCCATCTCCACCTATTGAAACTCTCTTCCTTCAAGACTCAGCTCTATTGTCATGGTTCTGGACTTAGAAAACCTGGTTTTGAATCCTACCTATCACTACCTGTGTGACCTTGGACAAGATTTTCAACCTCTCTGGGCTGCAGTTCTTATCTATAAAATGAGAATATTGCATAAAATGATCTCTAAAATCACTTTCTGCCTTAAATCTCTGATCCTATGATCTTATGGTCTCTTCTACTAATCTGTCACATACTCTCAGCTTTTCCTCTTAAAATTGCCCATGCCACTGTCTGACCCCTCCTATATTCTTTTTTTCTTTTAGAGGTGGGAAGGTAGGGCAATTGGGGTTAAGTGACTTGCCCAAGGTCACACTAGTTTGTGTGTGTATGTGTTAAGTGTCTGAAGCTGAATTTGAACTCAGGTCCTCCAGACTCCAGGGCCAGGCTCTAGTCACTGAACCACCTAGCCACCCCTAACCCCTCTGATATTCATTTTCTTTTTCTAAAACATAATTATTTTTAATATGTACAATTTGTAATAGATTACCTTCTTAAGGACAAACCTTATCTCATTTTTTAAAATCTCTGTATCCCTAACGCCCAGAAAAATGAATTGTAAGTAACCTGTACTAAATAAATATTTACTGATCTCCAAATCCAACAAGTAGTTATTAAATGCCAACTGCATTCACAGCACTATGATAGGAGGTACAACATTCATTACAGAATTTGAGAGTGGGAAGAAACCATTTAGTCGAGTCATACATGAAAAGAATCCTCACTATAATATACTGGATAAGTGGCTGTCCTGAACCCCAACAATGTTTTTAGAATAGTAAGAGAAGAAAACAGTTTCAGGCATGACTCAATATGGTCTGGTACTTCAGGTCTGGGATTGGAAAAGAAAAGTAGACACTCATAGACAATCTAGCAATGACCAAAAGGAGGTTTACTTGACCAGTGCATGGAAAGGATACCCAGAAAGGATACAGCACTGGTTCAAGTAGACAAGGCCCCCTTAGCTCCATACAGAAAGAAATCTATGGTCAACCTGGTGTTTTAGGCATGGTGATTTGCATGAATGAAGGATAAACTGCATCATTAACTAAAGCCTTAACCTCCTGCAACAATCAAGTCTCAGACAGATTCTCTACCTTTTAGGGAAAAAAAGAACTACCCTTGCCTATATGGCAGCTATTACTTCTGTCAAAGACACAAACACAAATAACTGTGACACAAAATTGAAAGTGAAAAGTACATTAGAGAACAGCAAAACATATTGCTAAGGGAGCTCTAAAGCACAAGTTATAACTGACCAGGGGGATTAAAGAGAACTTCAATAAGGTAATATTCGAGTTGGGCTTTAAAAGGAATCTAGGGAGAGAAAGAAGGAGAGAGAGGGGGAGAGAGGGAGAGAGAGACAGAGAGACAGACACAGAGACACAGAGAGAGACAGAGAGAGAGAGGGGGAGAGAGAGAGAGAGAGAAGGGGTGGGGGGGAATATCCAGGCATAAATGAAGGCACAGAATAAGACAAAGAATTTTTTGGTGATCCAAAGAATGACTGACTGTTGGATTTTAAAATATCTTTATAGTACAGGCCTGAACAGTTAAAGTTTTCTAAGAATGAAAATAAGAGAAAGAGAGAAAGGGAGGGGGAAGGGAAGGAAAGAGAGAGAGAATAGGAAGTATGGAGAGAAAGGAAAAAAGATTTGGAGAGAGGGGGGAAAGAGAACAAAAGGGGAGAAACAAAAGAGGAGAGGGAAGGAGAATGAAAGAGATGAAGAAGGGGAAGAGGGGAGGAGAGAGGGAAAGAGAGGAAAAGGTGAAAGAATAGTGACAGAGCAAGGCAAAGAAAGCATTGCAGAAAAATATAGAAAGAGATAAAGGGAGGAAAAAAAGGAATGACAATATAGAAAGAGGATCATAAGACCACAGATTTAGAGTTGGGTGGAACCTCAGGTAGCATGTAGTTCAACCCCTTTTTACCAATGAGGAAAAAGAGATGAAGAAAATGAGACCCAGGAAGGTTGAAGCATCTTGTCCACAGGCGCACAAGAAGTGTCAGAGGCAGGGAATGGGAACCCATGATCTCTGCTAATACAGCTTGAGTATGACAACATAGTGCATAGGATCAGAGCTGGCCCTGATCTACCAAGATCTTAAATGTGTGACTCAGTTCCCATGGATATAAAAACTATGTTTTTCCAAGTCAAATAACAGGATACCTGTTTTCACAATAGATATTCCTTTCACAAGGGCTTATTAAGAATATGTTTTTCTCCTTAAAATTAGGAGTACATGGTGGCAGTGTCCATATCTGATAAGTAGAAGACTGACAAATATCTCCAACAGGCTGCTGTAATAACTAATGTTGACCGTGCAGTTCCAGAATCATGAATAAAAGGAATCCACAGTATAGAAATGATGGGGTCTGGAATGCTTTTGTCTGTAACCTCAGTTTGTACTGTAATATCAGTTTGTGAAACTAAGTTGTAAAGTCACACTTCCCCCAGCCTAAAAGTCTTTTCCCTGAACCAGCAGTCTGCCTAGCTACAGTAGCCATACCTATGAATACATCACCCAAGCATTCAAACAAACCCTTTAGTTTAGAGATGCATGGTCCCTTTGTTCTAAGTGGCCAGCTGCACCCAAAATCTTTGAACACTCTATCAGAGAGATAATTCCCTCCCAACTTGGCACCTCTTGAAGCCCCCAATCAGTCTAGCTTCCAAACTTGGCACCTCCTAAAACAATCAAGCCTACCCTCCCAACATTCAAAGAGACCTGTTACTCAATGAGTAACAGACTGGACATATGTCAGTCAGTCCTGACCACAGGTGACCTAGTCACGCGTCAAGGCAAAAATCACACATCCTGGTAGCCTCCCCGTGGGCTTTCTCCCAGTGAATTATGGGCAATACACCTGTGCAGTTGATATAAAAAGTACATGTCCCTTTAAGCACTGATCACTCCTAAACTCCTCCCTAATCCCACCCTTACTCACCTAGTTAGCATAATTAATATCTGACTGACAGCTTTATGGCTTTAAAACTATCTCTAATTCCTGCACTTTTGCAGGTCCCCCTACCTCTCCTGCCTGCTTCAAAGTCAGCATAACAATAAACTTTTATAACTCTGCCAAAAGATTGCTTGAGTCAAGTAATTCATTTTGGACTAAAAGAACCCTCAAAGGATTTCCTAGAAATTCATCTCTCTTTCTGCTTCATCAAAAATGTAGAGCAGAAAATACATTATATTAGACAAATTACAAATTATATGTTTTATATATATATGTATATATATATATTAGACATATGTATATATAAATCAGATATATTATATATAATTATATGTTAGAAAAATTACAAATTAAATAAATACATTACATTAGAACTGCAGTCTAGAGAACAGAGTGACGTATTTAAAAAAAAAACTTTCATTTTCCTCTTTTTTTCTTTAATTTCAAATGTTTTCATTTTTCTCCCTGCAGAGGAAGATTTCATAGATATAGATCTATAAATAAGTGCATATCTAGAGATATGTAAATCTATCCTCTATAGATACATATATGTACCAAGTTAAAAGCTCCTTATAAATTGATCTTTAGGGAATCCTTTTTATGTTATCACTGATGGTCTCTTTATTACAATGTAAAACCCAGTGTTATGGTTAGATTTGTTGTTGGCTTTCAGGCTGACTTTTTACTCCTTCCCAATTTGCTGGTGAAGGGGCATGGTTAAATGTGTATATGAACGAACTCAGCCCAGGTGCAGAGCTTCAGTCATTAAGACAAGATATGTTTGCTCATTTTTCTTCAAGGAAACCATTTCCTGTTTCCACAAATAAAATACAGTGTAGCCTTGATGCAATCAATCTATGTAACGGGCAGAAAGGCCTTTATGATCTTCACAGATCCCTGAATTAAATTTGGTTTTTATTATGCCAAAGTAAAAATCCCTTGACATTGCCTGTACTAGCAGTCTGGCTAGAAACAGACTTGTTGATTCATTTCTGTATTTATAAATCATACAACTCAATGACTGACTGTCTTTGGTCAAGACTCAGAACAGGTAAAAAGATGAATAATTTAAAACCTCAGAATCAAGGAAACCATTTTAAAGTTCTTCACCTCAAAAACTTCCTCCTCAATGCTCTATAGTCCTTTATTATAGACCTGTTAACCTTTCTATTGCTGCACTTTTCAATTTTCACTTCTTTTTCTATTACTCCCTTTTCTTGTAGAAACATGCAGCAAGGGGAAAAAATTGAGAGCAGTTTGTTGGAAAATTAGTTTAAACCAAGATTTTACACTATATGCCTCAATAAATTCTTAATGGACAAAAAATTTAAACATTAAAAAATCATAGCATAAAAAATTAAAGAGAATGGAAAGGTACAGTTTTTCATCGTTGATGTTAGAAGAAACTTTTAATCCAGCACAATATGGAGGAAATTACTGAAGACAAAGTCGATCTGATTATACATATATTTGTAAAACAAATAATATTTTACATATATAAATATTTATTATTATCCTCAGATCCCATCACACATGAACCAATTCCCAATATGGCCTATGTGTATGTATTTCTAGGGCAGGATTAGTAATTAGACCACATGCAGGACTAACAGATGAGTTCTTGTTACATCAGGTCGCTGAATTATAAAGATATTTGTAAAAGCTTTTACACAAAAGTTTATTATGCAAAAATAACAGTAATGTAGACAGAACAAAAAGGAAAAGAAAGTCTTAGGATGAATTTTTTGCATTAAACATCTTGAATAGAAATCTGACAACCAAAATATAGAAGAAATTGGCATGAATCTATAATATTCACCATTCCCCAGTGGTTAAGTGGTCAAAAGAAATGAATTTCAGTTTTTGGGAAGGAAAAACAGAAACTATCAGGAACCAAATGCAAAAATGTATTTCAAATAATCAGAGAAATATAAGCTAAACAATTTTGATGTATTGCTTTATGTCCATCTAATTAGCAAAGATAGGTTGTTATAGTTTTTAATGCAGAAAAAGCTCTGCAGGGGCTGTGAGAGATGAATGGGGTTGTAAGCTGTTCCATCCCTTTGGGAAAGTGAGACAGAATCATATATGAAAAGTGGCAAAATTGTTCCAACTCTTTTATCCATTGATCTGACTAGTTGGCTTATGTCTTGAAGGGGTTATTGACAGGCAGAAAAGATTCATCCATGCAAAGCTTTTCCATAGCAGCACTATATGTAATAGAAAACAGTTGGAAGAAAACCATTATTTGTCACTGGGGAATGTCCAAATAAATTGTGGCATATTAATGTAGTTGAATATTATTGCTCTGTAAGGAATAATGAATATGAAGAATTCAAGGAAATATGGAAAGACACAGGAAGCGGTATAGAATGAAGAAAGTAAGTCAAAAGAGCAATATCCACACTGACTACACATACCTAAATGAAGATAACATTATATCACAGCAAAAACTCAGATTAAATATAATTAAATATAAGTTAAATTAAATATTGGCACTGCCTTGTTTGATGTTAAAATATGCAACCTTTCTTTTATCAGTTAAATGCAAACATGCTTGGTATGGTTGCATGTATTATCAGTCTCCATCACTCTTATGTATTGTTTTGCTCTCATTTTTTCCAGGGAATAGGCTTTGTGCTTTATGTGTTTGCCTATGATTGTCTATGATGCTAAAACAAAATTTACAAATTTTTTAAAATGCAATATTGGGATTAAATTTGAGTGCTGCTGCTCCTCTGTTCCTTTAAACACAGGATAGAGTATCCTTGTTTTAGCTCACCTGGTCAAGGGAATGCTAAAGCCGGCTCAGACTGAGTCCTGTGAGCCAATTATTAAATTTTCGATGTGAGCATTTACACATAGGAAACCAGAAAAAAAAAATCAGGGCCCAAGTTATTGTTTTGTTGATTGTCTAGTTAAGAAAGTGATGGACAAAATGTTAATAATCTGAATTTAATGTAAAAGTGTGTCATGGATACATTTTTTTTTTGTAAGAGCCAGGTGTTAAAAATTTACAAGCACATGTCTGCCTATACACAGTTTTTCCCAGAGTAATCAATGGGTTGCAGCTTTTGCCCAAATGACAGCCCTTCTTCTGTTTCTCTTTATGTGACAAGAGGTCTTCTAGGCCCATCCAACCCTCCCAGTTCTTAAGACATTCTCTGTGCCCAGGAATTACTTTATATTTTGTGTTCGTGTTGCTTCTTCTGCCTCCCCTCAAAAAGAGAATATAAGATCCTCGAAGGCAGGGCCTGTTTCAGGTTTTTTTTTTCTTTGTTTCCCCAATGCCTAGGATGTGCCTGATTCATAGTAAGTACTCATTCTTGTTGTTCACATGTGTCTGACTCATGATCTGTGGTCCATGACCCTATTTGTGGTCTTCTTGGCAGAGATACTGGAGTGGTTTGTCATTTCCTTTTCCAGTTCATTTTACAGGTGAGGAAACTGAGGCAAACAGGGTAAGATGACTTGCTAAGGTCATAGAGCTAGTATCTGAGTTGATATTTGAACTTAGGTCTTCTCTACTCGAGGCCCAGTTCTATGCACTGTGCCACCTAGCTGCTAACTAACTAAACACCTAACTTAATACATAAGTATTAAGTACTTAAGTAAGTTCTTAATAAATTCATGTTGAATTAACTTTGTACTATAATATCCCTTGAATAGTGATAACTAACATTTATATCACATTTTAAAGTTTGCAAAGTCCTTTTACTAGCTTATCATACTTGCATGTCACAATAAGACTGCAAGGGAGAGATTAGGCATATTATTATCTTCATTTTACTGAAAGAAATACGAGTTTCAGAGAATGTAAGTGAACTGATCAACTCATCAAGCTCTCAAGCATCAGAGGCAAGGTACGGCAGGATATTGTCTCTGTTACTTGACCCCCAACCCTCTTCTAGAGAGTGTAGAAGGGAACGGTAACACCGACTTGTGATCTCTGGACATCTTCCCAGTGACCCAATGTAACAAGAATTCATCTGTTAGTCCTGCATGGGGTCCAATTACTAATCCTGCCCTAGAAATGCATACACAGAGGCATATGGGGAGTTGGTTCATGTGTGATGGGATCTGAGAAGCTTGAAAAAGCCCACTTGCCCAGTAGGGTCTTCCCATCTACCATGCTACCTGAAACTTCTATGATTAGTTTAATTCAGTTCTATTAAACATTTATTAAATTAAAATTAAATTTAAAAATTAAAATAAATTAAATTTAAAAAATTTAAATTTAACATATTATTAAATTATATGCATGATGGTGCAGACATCTGGGTGGTACGGTGGGGTCCAGAGGTACCAAGCCCTGAGTCAGGAAGACCTGAGTTCAAATCTGACCTCAGACACTACCTATGTGACCCTGGACAAGTCACTTAACCCTGTCTGCCTCAGTTTCCTCATCTGTCAAATGAGCTGGAGAAGGAAATGGTAAATCATTCCAGTATCTCTGCCAAGAAAACTCCAAATGGGGTCAGATATGATGGAAAAACAAATGACCAACAGCAATGCACAACAGTGCAATGGATGTTGGGAATAAGCTGTTCTTTAAAAGAACACAATCCCAGTCCCCCGAGAGGTCACAATCACACTTCTCCTCTGAAGCACAGCATTGTCTCCAGAAAACCTTAGGTAAGATGTATGACTTACCTATGGCCGTATTAGCAGGGGACTTCCCCACTGGGAAGGTGGACAGAACAGATAAGTTTTGATTAACTGAGGGATGAGAGGATTGGGAAGAACAGGAAAACTACCCAACATAGGCAGCTAGGGGACAGGGTAGATGGAGTGCTTAGAGCCAGGAAAGCCCTAGTTCAAATCCTGCTGAGACATTTATGACCCTGGGCAAGTCACTTTTGCATCTGCAAAATGAGAGGGCTGGATTCAAAAGCTTCTAAGGTTTCTTCCAAATTAAAAACAATGATCCTCTGAGTGCTGCTCGGGAAGTGTTGGTGCCAGCAGAAATGTTAAAGCAGAAGATCATGGGTAGCCAGGGAGCAGCAGCAAGTCACTTGGCAGCTGAGGATTTCATTTCCTTTATCATCATCTGCTGCTGCTGCTGCCAGGGTCTCAGAACTGCAATAAAGCCCAAGGCACAGGAAGCAGAAGGACTGCATGGGAGAAAACTCAAATCTGCAAGAGATCTTGAGTGTCGGAGCACCAAAGGTACTACAGGGCCTATACATCTAGGACCTCAAAGCTTGAGAGCTGTTGGGTGGGTCTCTTCCAGCAATACCTTGGGGTTAGGGTCTGGGGCTGACACTAAAAATTTAAGTTCATTCGAGTTTAGAAGACTATTACTTATATTTTTTTTTGCCTTTTTTGGGGGGGAGGGGGAAAGGTAGGGCAATTGGGGTTAAGTGACTTGCCCAAGGTCACACAGCTAGTAAGTATTAAGTGTCTGGGGCCAAATTTGAACCCAGGTCCTTCTGACTCCAGGGCCAGTGCTCTATTCACTGTGCCACCTAGCCAACCCTACTTATAATTATTTACTTACCAAGATGAGTGGGCAAAAGTCTCTGATTTCTGTACCCCCTAACCTCCTCTGTGACCTTAGGAAAAGCTGGGTTGCAGGTTCCTTCCTCATCTATAAAGTGAATGGATTGGAACAGATGACCTCTGAGGTCACCTCCATTCTATAACCTACATCCTCAGCAGCCCTGGGTTTTGAGTAACCAGCTGTGGAGCGTAATACTAGAACAAATGACTTAAAAATAGAACTCAGTAGTTTAATTTATAACTACTATTTCAGTCTCCTGTAGGGAAGTTGATACTTGAATCTCATCAGAAGAACATAAAGTGGTTTGCATCAGCATGATTGCTGATTTAAACACTTTACATATCACCTGGCATCTGCACTGTCTTCCCCAAAGGCCATATCTACTAATAAGCCAGGCTAGGGAATTGTTTTTTCTCTTGTACATGGTCATCTGCTTTGATAAAGAAACATCCCTTGCAATAGTCAGATTCACTCAATGGACCCATGAGCTCCAGACCCTTCGCACTCAAAAGTACCCTCTGAGCCTGGGTACAGCTAAATCAGTGTTGAGATTTGGTCACCTTCTCAGCAAAGAAAGCACAAAATGGAAAAAGTAGCTGGGAAACCCAGGTACAAGCTTTCTTTTTGGACTCCCCTGACTTTAACTTCTATGGGAATGTGGCTGCCATGATACCTGGAGAGGAGTGGTCTAGCCCATCCCCAACCCTTCACTGGAAGTCTGAGTGTTCCATGATGCTACCAGGAGGACCAAAGAAAGAAAACAAGTTAGATGCTATGTCTTCTTTCAGTTGACAGTCCACCCCAATCCCTACAAACTCCCGATGCCTTCCACTCCTAGTGCTGTCATGGGGTAGAGAGTACCAGGGACCACTCAAGATATAGCGTAATATATCCAAATATCATGTCCTTTCAGCACTGGATCCCCATGGTGCTAGAAGCAGCCAGAGACTTTGTCACCTCTGATGTGCCTAAATGCTGAGATGAGAACTTTTCTTTTCTAATTCTTGAGTTTCTGTGGCTGCTGAGGAGGCAGGGCTTGCATATCTCCATAGGGTTTGCTTATCTAGATGATGGTTACAAGGATTGAGCTGGAAGCGGGCCTGATGACCTGGAAGGGGGGTGGGGGAGGAGGAAAGGAAGGAGGAGGAAAGGAAGACTACCATTCCTGGGACTCTTGGTCTTACAAGCTTATTCGTAATAGTTGTTCCACAGTTAGTTTTTGGGCCACTAGGTGGTACAGTGGGTAGAGTGCCAGTCCTGGAGCCAGGAAGACTCATCTTCCTGAGTTCAAATCCAGACTCTGACAGTTCCTAGCTATGTGACCCTAAGTAAGTCAATTAACACTTTTTGCCTCAGTTTCCTCACCTGTAAAATGAACTGGAGAAGGAAATGGCAAACCACCCTAGTATCTTTGCAAAGAAAACCTGAAATGGGGTACAGAAGAGTCAGACATAACAGAAACAACTGAACAACGATAGGTATTTGGTATTGGTGAGGAAGGTGGGCCTCTTCTCCACTGAGGGATCACTCCTCTCAGTGATGGCTCGGGCAAGAAGCAGGGCCTGGGAGGCAGGGACCACTGTAAGTCCTAAGGCTCTTGGGTTCAGGGTCTCCTTCGAGATGTGAGGGGAGGTCGTAGCAATGACTTAAATTTTCTGGAACATGCAGTCTCCTGACTCACCCTCAGAGTTCCCGGTTGTTTCAACTAGGCTGGCTTGCTGCACCATGTGTGACCACTGGTTAATAACTGATAAGGGTGGCCTCCTTGTTCCTGAGGATTTCCTGGAGCTCCCTTTGTTTCTACTTTTCTCAAAGGGAATGTCACCTTTTCTGCCCCAACTCAACCCCAGACAATTGCTTTGGTTTTTTTATAAGGTCTAGCAGACATTCACAAAGTGCCATTATCAGAGCTTTCTTTAAAGGGCCAGGGCTAGCTGTGTCATCCCGCATGTCTGCCCCCTCTTTGGACAACCCTTATGATTTGCAAGAAGCATTTTGGAATGTGTTTAGATGATGGCTTTTTCAGATCATTAGGATCACCCAGGAAGCCACCAAGGCCTCAAATTCAATATATCCAAAAATAGGAATTCAGACCCTTAACAATCCATTGAATAAACCCACAAATTAAAGGTGAGGCCGTATTTCTCGTGAGGTTTTGTAGTTCCTTCCCCACAGCCATTATCATCTCTTCTAGTTCTGGTTTTCTCTGGTTTGAACTGAAGCCAGTTGACTCTCCTCCAGATTCCCATTTGGGTCAGATCACAGGAGACTGACTGTCTGGCTGCTCAGAGAATACAGTTCTTCACAACCACGCCATAGCCAGGGCCCAAGAGTATTGGTGCCTCCTGACGTCCTCCAGCGGCGTCCCAGTCCAGAGGAGGCAGATTACTGTTAAGCTCTCTGCATCACCACATCTAAATTTACTGAAGTCTACACAACAAATTTCAGAGCAGACCTGAAAGTTTTATAGTCTATTCTATTTTCCCTTGCACAATCAGTCTCTCCTGCCAGGCATCTCTGTCATCTTCATTTGGGGGCTTTTATTTTGGTTTCTTTTCTGTTTACTCATAGACTTGTGGTTATCCTTTCCCCAGTCAAGGCCTGGGAGATATCTGTCAGTCAAAATTTGGTGAGTCCCCACAGGTCAGAGGCCAATGGATGCAGCACCAGCCCTGGAGTCAGGAAGTTTTGATTTCAAATCTAGCCTCAGATGCTTACTGACTGTGTGACCTTGGGCAAATCACTTAACCCCTATTTGTCTTAGTTCCTCATTTGTAAAATGGGGACACACAAATGGCAAACCACTGCAGTATTTTTGCCAAAAAAAACCCATGGCCACCATGAGGGTCATGTGGAACTGGACATGACTGAATGGTGCAACAACAACGCTGCTCAGAGTACCTTAGTACATGGGAATGTTTCAAAGGAAAGAAGGTGAAATGGTCCATACATTTCAAGAACTTCCAATCTAATACAGTGGTTCTCAACCTTCCTAATGCCACGACCCTTTAATACTCGTATGTGGGTATATCTGCATGTAGGCGGACCCACCTGGAGACAGATAGAAGAGCAGTGTCTCAGTTCCTAAGACCATCAGAAATGTATAGTTTCCGATGGTCTTGGGTGACGCCTGTGACCCCTGTGAAAGGGTCGTTCAACCCCCAAAGGAGGCACGACCCACAGGTTGAGAACCAATGATCTAATGGATTAGACAATGTCAGCATGCTTTAAACTACACAAATGATAAGAAATATATAATTATTATATATATGAACCTACATGTGTTGAGGACAATATATACAAACAAATTTATTTGCAAACAGGCCAAACCAACTTCAGTCTGTTATGGAGTACCTGTCCCTTTCCACAAAACAAATTCAGTTTAACAGGCATTTTATAGTATCATTGGACTTGGAGCCAGAAAATATCTTAGAGACCATTTGGTCCAACCTTCTCATTTTTCAGACAAGGCTAAGTGATTAGCCCAAGCCTATACCCAAGGTAACTCAGCAGAGTGAAGATTCAAGCCTACAACCCACAACTCCAAATCCATTGCTCTTTCCACAAATTCAGAAGCACCTTTTATATGCAAGGTAGTAGGGTACTGATCATGAAAATATTCGTATTAGTCAATCAATCAACAAGCATTTATTAAGTACTTGTCTTGTGCCAGGCACTATTCTAAGCACTGGAGATATAAAGACAAAATAAATAGGGCCTGGTTTTCAACATTATGAAGAGGGAGACAACATGCAAAAATATATAACTATATAAAAATACATATAAAGTCGATACAAGGTCATTTCCAAGGGAACACACTAAGAAGCTGGAGAGATCACAAAACGACTCAAGTATATGTTGGTATTTGTGCTAAGCTTGGAAGGAAAGTGGGTTTCTGAGAAGTAGAGGTAATGAGAGCCTACATTTTGACATACGGGACTACCTGAGCAAAGGAATAGAGACAGAACATAGAATGTCATATGTGAGTAAAAGCAAGATAATTGAGTTTGCCCGTATTGATGAGCATGTGAAGGGAAGTGACATGCAGGGTGGAGCCAGGTGATGTTAAGTGCCTAACAATGAGGTTTGTATTTGACCTTAGAAGCTATAGGGCGCCGGTGGAGTTTACTAAGCAGGGCAGTGACATGGTCAGACCTGTCATTTAATAATATAACCACTAGTACTTGTGGCTACAGGAAGACAAGGCCCTTTTCTGGGCAAAGATCAGAACACAGATTATTGGTGGAGTTGTGAATTGATCCAACCATTTTGGAGAGCAATTTGGAACTATGTCCAAAGGGCTATAAAAATGTGCATACTCTTTGACCCAGCAATACCACTTCTAGGATTGTGTCTAAAACAGATCATACAAATGGGAAAAGGATGCACATGCAGAAAAATATTTACAGCAGCTCTTTTTGTGGTGGCAAAAAATTGGAAATTGAGAGAATGTCCATCAATTGGGAAATGACTGAACAAGTTCTAGTATATGAATGTAATGGAACACTATGTTGCTATAAGAAATGATGAGTAGGCAGACTTCAGAAAAACCTGGAAAGACTAACATGAACTGATGCAGAGTGAGGGGAGCAGAACCAGGAGAACATTGTACACAGTTGCAGTCAAATTATGTGATGACTAACTTTGATAGACTTAGCTCTTCTCAGCAATGCAAGGTTCTAGGACAACTTCAAAAGACTCATGATGGAAAATGCTATTCACATCCAGAGAAAGAATTATAGAATCTAAATACAGATCAAAGTATAATATTTGCTCTCTCTTTTTTGTTTTGTTTTGTTTTAATTCTTCTTTCTCCTGGTTCATTCCTTTGGTTATAATCCTTCTTTACAACATGACTAATGTGAAAATATGTTTAATATGAATGGATATGTAGAGCCTATATCAGATTGCATACCATCTTGAGGAGGGGGAGGGCAGGAACGGGGAGGAAATTTAAAACTCAAAGGCTTGTGGAACTGAGTGTTGTAAACTAAAAATTAATTAATTTTTTTTTTAATCAGAGCAATGACCACAACTTTCCCAGGGTAACACCACCTTGGAAACACCTAAAACTTGCAGATCCTTAGAACTAGCTCTGAAAACAGCAGTATGAAAAAACCTGAGGCTTGTGCCTCCACACTCCTTGGGTGAGCATAGCTCAACTTTAACACAAGGTTCAAATCAAGAAACAGACTAGAAAAATGAGCAAACAACAAAAAATGAACTTGACCATAAAATTCTACTATGGTGTCAGAGAAGCCCAAAACACAAACTCAAAAGAAAACAACATGAAAACAGTTACAACCAAAGTGGTAAAGAAATTTACTAATTGGACCCAAGGCCAACAAGAATTCCTAGAAAAGTTAAAGAAAGAGATAACAGTGATAGCAGAAAAATTGGAAAAAGAAATGAGAGTGATTCAAGAAAATTATGAATAGAGAATTAACAGTTTGTTAAAAAGAGACACAAAAATATATGGAAGAAAACAGCACCTTAAAAAACAGAATCAGCCCAATGGTAAAAAAAAAAAGACACAAAAGTTCACTGAAAAAAATAATTCCTTAAAAATTAGAATTGGTCAAGTGGAAGATAATGACTCCATGAGGCATCAAGAAACAATAAAATGAAATTTTTAAAAATGAAAAAAAAAATAGAAAAATGTGAAATATCTCATTGGAAAAAACAACTAATCCATGAGAGATCATTTAAATATTATTGGTCTACCTGAAAGCCATGATCAAAAAAAGAGCCTAGACACCATCTTTAAAGAACTTATAAAGAAAATCCACCCTGGTATCTTAGGTTCAGGGGGTAAAATATAAAATGAAGAATCCACCAATCAGCTCCTGAAAGAGCTCCCAAAATGAAAACTCTCAGTAGTTGGTAGTGAAAATTCCCAAATTCCAGCTTTCCCAGGTTAAGGAGAACATATTGCAAGCAGCTAGAAAGAAACAATTCAAATATCATGGAGCCACAGTCAGGATCACACAAGATTTAGGAGCTTCCACATTAAAGGAGCAGAGGGCTTAGAATATGATATTCCAAAGGGCAAAGAAGCAAGGATTACAATCATTAATAGTCTACCTGATGGGGTGCTTGGGTGCTTGTGCTTGAACCCCACTTCCAAGATCACATTTCTCCCTAGACTCGAAACACTATCTCTGACAGTTTTCTTCCCAGCCCAAGGACACTGAGCCTAGCGATAAAGTATGAATGGGCCCCAGTGAGGCAAACTATCTCTCTCCCTGTTACAGGAACAAGGCGACCTCTATAGAATTTCCCTTGTACGAACAGGACTATTTTGTACCATCAGAACTATCTTGTACTGCTTCCCATAGTTACTGTATACAATCCAGAAAGTCAAGCTACAGATGTCAACTCCCAAAGCTATCTTGTTAAAGACATAACAGATCAAAAAATACACCCTTTAGGACAGTGGTTCTCAACCTTCCTAATGCCATGACCCTTTAATACAGTTCCTCATGTTGTGGTGACCCCCAACCATAAAATTATTTCATTGCTATTTCATAACTGTAATTTTGCTACTGTTGTGAATCATAATATAAATATCTGATATGCAGGATGTATTTTCATTGTTACAAATTGAACATAATCCACAGGTTGAGAACCACTGCTTTAGGAACTGTGTGTCTATCTCCTCCCTAACCTCCCCCCCACCCCGGTTTCCAGTAGTGAATTATGCCTGTGACCAAGGTTGCATGTTATCACCTAATTACCATACTTACCCCTAATCCACACTTTTCCTATATAAGCTTTAACATCATTCCTGTTAGGTGGCAAGTTCCTTAAGGAACTCTGCCCACCATATTAGCATTACAATAAACTTTTGCCAACTTGACTTTAAAAATTCTTGAATCCATGAATTCTTTCCAGATGACCCTGTCCTGCACCCTGGTCCTTGAGGGGGTCCCTGAACCCCTCAAACCGCATCATACTCAGCAAAACTGAGCAAAATCCTTCAGGGGGAAATGGATATTTAGTGAAATAGAGAACTTTCAAACATTCCTGATGAGAAGACCAGAGCTAAATAGAAAATCTGACATTCAAACACAAGGCTCAAGAGAAGCATAAAAAAAGTTAACATGAGAGAGAAATCCTAAAGAACTTACTATGTTAAACTGTTTATATTCTTATGTGGGAAGATGATACCTGTAACTCCTAAGAACTTTATCATTATTAGGGCAGTTAGAGGGAATCTACATAGACAAAAGGCATGAGCGTGAGTGAATTATGCTCGGATGATCTAAAAAAATATGAAAGAGGTAGAAAGAGGGATATATTGGGAGAAGGGGAAGGGAGAGGTAGAATGGGGAAAATTTTATCACATAAAAGAGGCATGCAAGGAAGAGCTTTTTTGAAGACTTCTCTTTTTCACTGAGTTCCTTTCACTGATAGAAAGAGTAGCTTTCTGAGATGAAAGGAGGGACTGAAGGATCATAGAAGACAGAAATAACATAAGGCATGGGAAGCCCAGGAACTTTTTATTTCTTTGAAGATGAGAGGTGCTCTAGGGTATGGTCCTACACTGACAGCAAGCCGATCAATTGCCTTGTCTGACTCACTATTTATGGAGTAATCTGTCTGGAAAGAACTTTGGAGTTGCCTTGACTGGGCCCCTGGATTACTACTGGGATGTAGAGGACATACATACTATTTGTTTCCTCCCTTTTCTCTGTCTCATTGCTGCCTGACTCACATTGCTTAGCTTCCTGCTCTGTATCAACTATGTTTATTTACTGTCTATACTTTTATCATGGGTTTTATATCAAAAATAAAGAGAAGCTGATTTCTATTGCATTCTGAGGGTGTGTTTGCTGTAAAGGAGTTGGCAACATAAGGATGGGGAACTCATCAAACTAATTGCCTTCTACTTAATCATGAGTCCATATTAATTTCTCTCCAGAGGCACAAAGGGCCTTCAATAGTATTATACTTATTCAATGTGTTATGAACTTTTTAAAAATTCGTTCATTTTTCTTTCTATTTTTATGAGTCTCACCATTAGTTACCAACTGTGACCTAGGCTTATACTCAATCTTTCTCCCTTGGAATTTTTGGTTTTCAAACTTTTTCCTATATGAACCAGTAGCCTATATCTGAAATCTTTCCAGAATGCCTCGCCTTTCATTGTGGCATAGACACCTTAGGATGGGTTGCTCTATCTCCTCAAGTTTCAAGGCCTGGCTGGCTCTCTGCCCAGAATAAAATCTGTGGGGAGAGAACCAAATCTTTTCCCTAAAGTACAACAAAAGTAGGCACCAAATTCACAACATGGGAGTCTAGTGCCTTCCACAAGAGATCTCTCCCATATATGAGAAATTGGAAATATTGTCTTCTGGTAAAATTCAAGTAGGCAGCTCTAATCTAGATCTGACTGTAGCTTCCATTACCACTTACTTGTCAATAATGGTGCACACTATGTGGGAAGGCCTTGGACCCTAGAACAGAAAAGAGAGCTATAGTACCCCACACTACAATGACACCATCAGAGGGAAAAACCCCAGATCCTTTGTAAAAAATTAAAATTAATACCACAGTTGGACCAGACTCAACTGGTCTCTTCCCTGAATTCATTCTCAACACATGCTCTACTCTCTGCTATATATAGGCTGCTTTGATTGAAGATATAAGAGGTCCTTTCCCACCATTTGCATCCCTTAAAAACTCTGTTAGAAGTACCAGAGCCTGGCAAAGAATTGGAAATCAAGGGGATGCCCATCAATTGACGAATGGCTAAAGAAGTTGTGATATATGAATGTAAAGGAATACTATTGTGCTATAAGAAATGAGGAGCAGACGGACTTCATAATAACCTGGAGAGATTTATATAAACTGATGCTGAATTAGGGAAGCAGAACCAGGAGAACATTGTACACAATTACAGACATGGCATATGTCTGATGACTAACTTTGGTAGACTGGGCTCCTCTCAGTAATGCAAGGTTATAAGACAGCTCCAAAAGACTCATGATGGAAAGGGCTATCCACATCCAGAGAAAGAACTACAGAGTCTGAATGCAGATTGAAGCAAACTACTTGCTCTCTCTCTTTTTTTGTTTTGTTTTTTTCCTCTATAACTTGACTAATGTTTAATGTGAAGGTATTTGTAGATGCTACATTTGATTGCATGCTGCCATGGAGGGGAGAGAGGAGGAGAGGTAGGAAGAAAAATTTGAACCTCAAGGGATTGTAGAACTAAATGTTGGAAGCTAAAAGTAAATAAATAAATTTAAAAAAAAGAAGTATCAGAGCCATCAGCTTCTGTTCACTCAGAGTCCCAGCACCAAGGGAGGATCTCAGGGAAACTTCCCCATGTGCTACTCAAAGCTTCCTTTGCCTCTGTGCCCAGCAGTGCCCAATTCTCTCTGTTATACTGACAATGGTCATAAATATATCTAACACAGTGATTATGCAAAAGACTCCAATGTCCTATAAATTATAGAAAAGATTAAAAATACAATTATACTGCATTATCCATATTGATCACAGATTGTCTGGCTCACTGATTCACTTACGGAGTGATCTGTCCGGACAGAACTTTGCAGTTTTCTGACTATGCCTGAATTGACATGCTGGTACTTAATGAGTATTAATTAAACAATTAACTAGCATTAATTTGCCTTTTTAGAGTTTGGAAAGACTTCTTGGGTGGTGAGAGGAGTGATAGAAAGGATCATTTAGATGACTTAAGTCTCTTTAAAAAGCTCTCCAAGGAAGTTTGAGCTAATGCCTTCTTGCCCCACCCTCATAAAAAAAAAAATCACCTTTGCTGGTAGAAACATTCAAAATTGTTCCCTTGTACTAAAGTTGTTATTCATTACAACAATGATGTTTCTCCCACTGAAAAACATTTTTAAAAACTAAAAAAGAAACAGAATTTCTTGAAATTCCTCATATTCATCTTTGACCACCTCAATTTTTTGAAAGCTACAAGAGGCTCACCTCACAGACACACAGGCCAACAAGGAATAAAACCCCATACCTGATACCTTTCTGGGTGATCAGAGCACCTCACCCTTCAGTGGAAAGCCACAAAACTCATAGTTAAGAAGAACTTCAAAATATCTCTCACAGAATGGTGAGAGATACACCATTACCTTCCCACGGTTTAGACCAGTCACCGAAATGAATGGAAAAATGAAGTGCTAATTTGTTGTTGAGTCATTTTATTCAAGTCTGACACTTTGGGACCCCTTGTGGGGTTTTCTTGGCAAAAATACTAGAGTGGTTTGCCATTGTCTTCTCCTGCTCACTTGACAGATGAGGAAACTGAAGTAAACAGGGCTACATGACTTACCCAGGGTCACACAGTTAGCAAGTGTCTGAGGCCAGATTTGAACTCAGATGAATCTTCCTGACTCCAGGTCCAAAGTGTTAATTAGGCAGTATAAAATCAAAACTCTGACTTAGTGGATAGAGTTTGCCTTGAAGTAAGAAGGTCTAGGTTTAAGTTCCACCCACCTCCTCCCCTATTGACACACACTGCATCCCAGGAAACTTTCTATGTTTATAAA
Source organism: Pseudochirops cupreus (assembly GCA_028627135.1). NCBI lineage: Eukaryota > Metazoa > Chordata > Mammalia > Diprotodontia > Pseudocheiridae > Pseudochirops > Pseudochirops cupreus. The sequence goes on along the minus strand of CM053580.1, from coordinate 321,704,537 downwards.
TTGTAAAACAGTCTCCGATCCCCACTGGTGAAGGGAGTTTTCCCACCCAGGAGCTCCCTACCCCAATGAAATCACAGGCCAGTGGGTGTTCCACCAAAAAATTTAAATAAATCTTGAATCAGAAGTAATATACAAAATGTAGAGATTGCCTGCAATATGAAGAAATCTTAGGATACAAATATTAAACAGAAGACCTAAGTTATAAGTACAGGTTCATGCTATTCCCCCCCAGCTTGCTCACCCAAGATCTTGTCTGATAATTTCCTACAGCTCTAAAACCTCCTTTATTCCTTCTGCTTTCACAGTTATTCTGAAAGGCCTAAGTTGCTCTGGCTGCCATCCCACTTTGGGGAGGGGGTAGCTACACCCCCTGATCCCACACCCCACACAGCATATGCAGGTGTTCTCAGACTGCCTCCTATTAGCTATGGCATTTTAACTGGTTGCTGAGTCAGAATTCCACAGGCAGACCAAGGGGACAGTCTCAACTCCTCAGGCCTTTCCTTTTTGCTGACTTTGAGGTATAAAAACAGCTTTCTATGCTTGGGTGGATCTATGGCAGAATGCTTTTCCCCCTATACATTGTGGGGGCCTTGTAAGCATATGGCTTCCCCATCAACTCTGTGTCTGGGATGGGGTCACCTCTTGTTTGTGTCTTCTATCCTTTGTATTATGAGATCACTTCCTTCCATGGCCTTGTAAGGTCTCGAAAGGCATCTTCCTGGGTACCCAAACAGTAGGCATCAGCTCCTGGAACAGTTGTGGGGAGAAAGAGAAAGGAGAAAGTAGGGGGGGGAGACAGACTGACAGACAGAGAGACAGAGAGAAAGAGAGAGACGGAGATGGAGAGAGAGAGAGAGAGGAGAGAGAGAAAGAAGGAGAGAGAGAAGGGAGGAGGGAGAGACAGAGAGACGGAGAGAGAAAGAGATGGAGAGAGAGAGGAGAGAGAGAAGGAGAGAGAGAAGGGAGGAGAGAGAGACAGAGACAGAGATAGAGAGAGAGAGGGAGGGAGAGAGGGAAAACCTGTGTTCAAATCCAGAATCAGCCACACTTACTAGCTGTGTGATCCTGGGCAAATTACTTAACCCTGTTTGCCTCGATTTCCTCATCTGTAAAATGAGCAGAAGGAAATAGCAAACCACTGCAGTATCTTTGGCAAGAAAACCTCAGATGGGGCCTCAAAGGGTCAAACATGATTCAAATAAATACTAGAGTTGGGAAGGTAGGATAGGATTTGAACCCAGGGCCTCTGAATTCAAATTCAGTGCCCTTTCCATTTCATCACCCTGTCTCCTACCCATAAAAGATCATGGACTTTGGGATTCGGCTATACTTGCTTCTGGAAAATCATGACAAAAACAGCCTAGAGTATGATTTTGGTACGATTGCTAAGGATAAATAAATCCTTGGTATACATTATTGTTGAGTCTGAGGAGAAAACTGGCTTCCTCAAGCTGACTGAGTCCTGCCTGGGTTATTTGAATACAAGGCCTTAGGAGGCTTTTTAAAAAGTCATTTTGAAAAGGCCTTGTGTTTGGCCTTCATTCAGGCCTGTCCACACTGAAGCTCCTAAAACAAAGTGTAAATTAAGCACTAAATTAGGGCTGAGCTTGGATTTTCAAATGGCTTTGTGAGGAGGCCAAAGAAGCTCTGTTCCCCCTCATTTAGCAGTTTGTAGCTGGTATAATTTTGCTTGAAATCTCTGAAGAAGTGCTTTTTTTCTTTATTTTCTTTGGTCGTTTTCAGTTCCTTTATCAGACAGTCACATTGCATTTCCTGTAATTACCTAAGATCACTTGATATGGACTTTTACTTCCCTCCAATGGGCCCACGCTTCCTGATCGAAACTACCCAGAATGCTTCAGCTCCACTCCTGCTCTCGGATCTCACCTGGCTGGCAGGTGTAGGGCAACACAGGAGATGCTGGCTTGTCTGGCTCAGGGTAAGGTCTGGACAGAACTAGTGACCATTTCAGTAGGCACTTTAGGCTCTCTGGGGCAAATAGCTGAGATGAAATTTTTTTAAAATTCAGTTTTTCAGGGGTTGATTTTTCTTTAAAACAAAATTAAACAAAAAATAGAATAAATATATGTATATATACAGACATATATAGCTATAAAACAGAATATATATTATATAAATATATGAACATATATTATATTTCTATGAAAATGTGTACTTATATTTATTAATGCATAAATTTAATTTATAAATCATTTATCTTTATGATATATTTATATGTGTTACATATTTCTAGAGTAGCTAGGTGGTACAGTGGACAGAGTGCCAAGCCTGGAGTCTGGAAGACTCATCTTTGTGCATTCAATTTGACCTCAGACACTTACTAGTTGTAAAACCCTGGGCAAATCACTTAATCTTGTCTAACTCAGTTTCCTTATCTGTAATGAGCTGGAGAAGAAAATGGCAAACTATTCCAGTATCTTTGCCAAGAAAACCCAAATGAGGTCACCAAGAGTTGGACATGACTGAAATGACCCAACAACAGTAAAATATGTAAAGTAAAGTGTGTAGGTAGATAGACAGACAGATAGTTAGATAGATTTAAACCCAAGGACAATGATCCTATAATGGACTGTGTAGAGAAGTCCTACCACTTTAGCCATCTTATTTCCCATTGGAACTAAGAAAAATGGAATTCTTACTTCATCACTCTTATTCTCTGAAAGAGGGAGAATTTTGAGTCAGAGTAGAGGGTGAAAGAGGTCAATGAAAGAAGGCAGGAGAAATTTGGGCAAAAGAAGGACCTTAACTTCATCATAACTCACATTTACTTAATTCCTCACGGTTTACAAAGGTACTTTCTCCAATAATTACCAGGTTGAGGGGTCAAGGGGGATAAACATTTAAATAGTGCCTACTATGTGACAGGCACTTTGCTAAGCACTTTATTTTACTTTATTTCATCCTCATAACAAACTTAAGAGGTAGGTACTATTATGATCCCCATTTTATGGTTGAGGAACTGAGACAAACAGAGGCTAAGTGACTTGTCCAGGGTCATATAGCTAGTGACTCTGATCTGAGACTGGATTTGAACTCCAGTTGTCCTGATTCTAGGCAATCTGAAGTCATTGAAGGCTTTTGATCCAAGAAATGATTATAATTCAGACCTTTCTTCTTCCTTCTTGCCACCTCCCTTTCCCATATCAGAAGATGACATATTAATATTGACATCAAATAAATGATCTATGATATTGAAACTTCCTGCACAAGTTGTCTCCTTCTGTTAGCCTGAGTTTCTTGTGAGTAGGTATTGTCTTGCTTTCCTATTTGTATCCTTAGTGCCTAGAAGACTGCTTTGTACATAGTAAGAAATGCTTCCTCATTCATTCTTTCATTCATTCATTCATACCAACTGGCAGGTCTTGTGAGCCTCAATGGAAGAGCTTCTGGACTTCTCTGGACCAAGGAGCCCAAGTAAGAAAGGGAGAGCAAACTTAGTACTAAATTTTCTCAGAGCCACAAAATGTGTCAAGTACTTAAAAAAAAAAGGTGGAAGACGGAAGGAAGTTAGTCTACAAATAGAATGACTGGCACAATTTCTAGGCACCTAAACTACGCTGTCATATCCTTACTGAACAAAACACACACCCACGTTCCCTGCTCCCTCCATACTGAGATACACACAAAAGGAGCGTTGATCGGAAACATTCCCATTCCCTTCGAGCTGAGGATAGCTTCCATACCAGAAAGTACCCCAGTCCCCTTTCTGTTAACTGCACTTGCATTTTGTTCCTGTTGTCCTAGGCATTTTATTCAACCAGTGCTTCTCATTTTCTAGACGTTTTATGTTTTATAGACATTTATGTAGCCAGAACCTTCCTCTTTCTCCTAAAAAACAAAAAGTGTGTGTATATGTATACACACACATATACACATATATGTGTGTGTACATATGCTTATGTGTGTATATATATGTGTATGTGTATTATATGAGAGAGAGAGAGAGATAGTGGATGGACAGATGGACAGATAGAAGGATAGACAGATAGACAAATGGACAGATAGATAGACAGATTTAAAACCAAGGACAACAATCCTATAATGGACTGTGTAGAGAAGTCTTGCCACCTTAGCAATCTTATTTCTCATTGGAACTAAGAAAAATGGGACTAATCACCAAATTATATCATATCAACGTATGTATTTCAGTCACAAACAAGAGCTTTCCATTGCCATCTGTCTGTTACAAATATTTAAAGAGCACTAGTTTTAAATTCAGAGAATCTGGGTTCAAATTTTACCTCAGATATTTAATGTTTGTGTGACCTTGGGCACTTAAATTCCCTTGACCTCAATTTAGGTGGTATAATACTGGACACAGAATTCAGAAGACCTGAATGTTAATCCTGCCCACCATTTATTAGCTGTCTCTTCTCTTTCAGCCTTAGCTTCCTCAATTATAAGATGAGGAGGCTGGACTTTGATGGCCTCTGAAACACCATGAAGCTCTAAATGGATGATCCTTCAATCCTGTACTTTCTTCTTCCCATAATCTTATCATCCTGAAGTGTGAAAGGAAGGAATTAGATAAATGGCCTCTGGGCTCCCTTCTAGCTGTAGTTATATAATACTCAATTGGGCAAAATTGGGGAATTTTTTTCATCAGTTGGGAAAAAAATCTTTACATAAAATATTTCTGATGAGGGTCAGATTTCCACGTTCTTGATGGAACAGAGGATTACAGGAATGTTGTAAAGAACCATGAAGATGAATCATGTAAAGACTTGGATGAACTGATGCAGAATGACTGACATCAGCAGAATTGGAAAAACAACATACACAGTGACAACAATGTAAACAGGAAGAATAATCAAATGAAACAGAATTCTGTATAATAAAAATGACCACGGTTATCCCCGAAGAAGAGTTGAGAAAATGCGGCTCCCATCGGGAGACTGGGCAAAGAGGGATTCCCGTGCTGTCAGACTCGGGTGACATGTTGGTTGGCTTTTCTTGACCTGCTTTTTGTCCCACAACCCCTTTTTTTTTCATCTTTATTTCAAGGAATGACCCTTTAGATTGAGGAGGGGTAGGGAGAGGTACCTAGGAAATTAATGCGAAACAAAAGGTATCAATACAACTTAAATTTTAACATATAAAGCATTTGGGGATATGAAAGAAGGCTGGAGAAGACAAGAGCATTACAGAATGTGGGACGGCAGAGCACCGCTTTGCTGTGACATTCAGAAAATGGTCACTAGGTGGCAGCATGAACATTTGAGAGACAGAAGCACCAGCCACAGCTTTTTAAAGGATCACTGTGGGATCTGGTGCCAAAGGCAAAGCCTTTCCCTTCTGAGTGCCACGTTTCCTATCCCAATTAAACCAGCTAACAGAATAGCAGTAAATGATTTTAAATTGCTGTGTAACCTAGCCTCACTAAACGAAGATTACTTAGCCAAAGCGATTAAATCAATAGTTTATCACAGAAGGTACTAGATTAGAACAAGCTATTTGAGCAGCCAAGCTTTTGTTTCCCAGGAGTGTGTGATAGACAGGGAGGGGGGGAAGCCAGAGAATTGGATCAGCCAGGGAAATGTAGTGTTATCCATATTTCACTTCCATTCATTAAGTTCACCAACATTTATTAGTAGCCTGCGGTATGCAGAACAGTGGTTTTAGTATAGTGTAATGGAGAGAATGCTGGTTTAGGAGTCAAAAGACTGGGATTGAAATCCTGGCTCTGATAGTCACTCCATGGGTCAAGTTACAATTTCTCTGGGTCTCAATTTATCCTCTGTAAAAGAAGTAGGTAGGATGGATAGACTAGACAACATATTTAATTAGGCTACTTAGCCACAGGAATTTATTTTTAACTTATTTTAAGGCAAACATTTTAGGTAACAAACATTCTAGGTGATAGAACACTGGTCTCAGAGTCAGGAAGAGACAAGTTCAAATCCTGCCTCAGACATTTCTGGTGTGTGACTCTGAGCAAGTCACTTAACCTATATTTGACACATGCTTTTTCCTTCCTCAATTTATGCTGCATTCATTTGTCTATGTACTTGCTCCTTGACTCCAAGGCCATTTTTGGTTTTGGATCCTCAGTGCCTAGCATAGTGTGACTTGCACATCACAGATATTCTTATCAAATTGAATGGGGTAAGTAAAACTGTTTGGGCATCATTTTTTTCATCTGCAGACCTCTTATACTGTGGAATCACCTAACAACAGCAACAAAAAGCAAGCAGTCACTGGTTACAAGGCCCTATGCTAGTTGCTGAGTGTACGAAAACCAAAAAATTAGTCGTCACCCTCAAGGAGCTTATGGTCCATGTAGCTCTAAAATTCTATTCTTGGGGCAGCTAGGTGACACAGTGAATAGATCACCAGCCCTGGAGTCAGGATGATCCGAGTTCAAATCTGACCTCACACTTGACACTTACTAGCCGTGTGACCTTGGGCAAGTCACTTAACCCCAATTGCCCTGCCTTCCCCCCTTCAAAAAAAAAAAGCAAAAAATAAATAAATAAAATTCTATTCTTTATTGGAGGTTTTTTCCCCTCTTTTGATATACTGCTATTCAGACAATTCTGTGAATGTAAGTCCCACCATTACATTTTTTTCTTTAGCAAATGATACATTTATTTTTTTTAATCAAATATAGGTCAAGGTCACAGTGAGGTTTTGGTTTTTGGTTTTTAGCAACTAAAGCCTTACTCCAGTGACTCATTGTGGCGCAAAGATTCGCTTGGTTCCTCAATGATTTTCAATGGAAAAAAAGAGATTCTGAAGGATGCTACCAAACCAGAAAAGCTTTGAGTGTGGGGTGGTGTATCTACAGTCTGAGCACCAGACTAGCCAGCTAGCTGAATGAGGAAAAGTTCATCATTAGAATACCAACTGGCGAGTTTTTTAGCCAGAGCAGATCACAACTCTAGCTACTGAGTCAGAGAGGGGTTGAGATCTGTTTGGGTGCAGGGCACACTCACCCTCATAAAATCTCAAATTATAGAATCATATGATTAAAGACCTTAGAAGTCATACTAACAATAATAATGATAATAGTTCACATGTGTACAGTGCTTTAAGATTCACAAACCTCCTTATTCATGAGGCTCTTATGAGTTAGGTGCTCTTATCATCAACCTCATTTTACCGCTGAGAAAATTGAAGCTCGGGGAAATTAAGAGGTTTCCCCACAATCACATAAACAGCAAATATCTGAGGCAGAGGGCAAACCAAGGTCTTACTGACCCTGAGTCCAATATTCTAGGGGTTAGGTCAAGAGGGAGAACGGGAATCTTAAAAAGAGATCTGATTTTGAAAATTATGAAATCTGAGTTATTGACAGACAAATGTCTCAATAGCTTGTCTCTTTCAGAACTATTAGAAATGACCTAGCCATTTTCCTACTTCCTGGGCTAAGTAAAGCTCATAGGTTACAATCTGCCCTTCAGGTATTTGGTTTAGTCCTAAACTCCAACACTTCTGATAGTGACATCATAACTAGTAGAAGAAGGGAGTAAATGAGCCATATGCCAGTGACTTATCACTGACACTTCAACACCAATGCCATCTTACCGACACTGCTCATAGCATATGCATGCCAGCATCCAATGTAGGCATCACACTCCCCCAAGGAAATCTACCAGCCCCTGTCATGGGCCATACTATCCAATAAAGCTATTTTTCAAACTAAACTTTATCTGGTTTCAAATAGATTACAGGGCTGGAGTTTGAAGAAGCCCAACAAATACTAAGCTAATATACTTTGACACCATTCATTTGTGGCCTTCAAATGCGTGCACTAAATATATTTCAAATGTACTGGTGGTCTTTAATTTATATAACAGACATATGTGTAACTTGAATTTTTATAAATTAGATCATATTTTAAATGCAATAGAACAGCCCATTATTTAAAGGAAACCTCTGGATAATTCCTTAATAAAGCAAAGAATCTTATTTTTAAAAAAAACACATTAGAGTTGAAATTTTACTGTTTTATGGAGCTCCCAGTGAGAAACCCCTTCTACTCATGCTGTTTAGTATCTTCCCTGCAACTTAACATCATCAGGGAGTTGCCTGGGGACACTAAGAGGTTAAGTGGTTTGGCAGGGGTAATGTGGCTCTTAGATGTCATAGGCAGGACTTGAACCCAAGTTACTCTGACTCTAATGCCAATTCTCTATCCATGATGCTTCTTATAAAATAATCTCTTATAGGAATGAATATTTATCTTTTAACTTATTATATTTATATGATTTATTATATTTATTTTATATTTATATATTATATTTGTTATATTTCTTAATCTATGTTTTGCTTATTAACATCTATATATTGAAAAGAGAAATGGAGATTCAAAATTTCTTCTTTTTTTTGTTCCCAATAAAAGACTGCAATGAGAAACAATTGGATTCCAACGGAGTAGTCGAGTGGGTTTAGAACTATGAATTCAACATTTTCCCCTTACTGAGTCACTGTTGATTGGCCACCCTCAACCTTAACCACTTCCCCTATATTTGACACACTCAGTATTTTTTTATTTCCCAGTCCCTGCTGTTTCTGTGCCCTTTACAACATTTGTTTATACAATCATATAAAAGCATAGACTCTCCCAGGCTTCCCAATTCCTATTCCTAAAAAGGCTCCTGCACTTCCTGTTGAAAATCCCTAAGCTACACTGGTTTTTGGCTCCTTAAATTTCTTCCCAGCATGTCTCATAGTCTTCCATCTCCTATAGGAAAAGCTGAAATCTCAATTTGGTCCCATTGGGGGATAAACTTGGCTGCTCTGCTGATTAATGCTTCCTTCTTCCAGCCAGGGCCAAGGCAGTCTGTTTGCTATCATTCAGGAGATTTGTGACCCACCTGCTCGCCCTGCGTTTGAGCTGGCATATCCTGTTAGCACATCTCAACTGGGCACCTGGCACTCTGTCAATCAGAGAGAGGAAGCTCTAGCCCGAGAGCTGATAGAAGGTTTCATCTCCAACTTACTCAGGCAGCTGAGCAGCCCAGCCCCCGATCTGAACATCCAAGGCATGTGAGACGCAGCTGGCCAGTGGGAGTGGGGCTTTAGGCAGTGAGGGACAGATGAATGTTGTCAGGATGTGAAAAGCAGCTGAAGAAGGGACAGCAGAAAGAGGAAAATGAAGATCTATAGGCAAAGGAAAGGGAAAGGGCTAAAGTTAAAGAGACGTAAAAGATGGAGAGATGAAAAGGAAAACAAAAGAAAGAGCATCGGGAAAGGAAGCAGAAGAGAAATGAAATGAGTTGACAGGCAAGGAAGACAAACAAGAGCTTGAAAAGAGGCAAGGGAAAAGAAGAATGGAAATCTCTTTTAGGAGACAGAGTGGCTCCGTGGGACAGTGGGAGCTGCTGACCAGCCTCCAACTGATGGTGGCAGTCTGCCATTCATTAAAGTGCTCCATTCAAACCACTTGAGTAAACACACTTGACCAGTTTTTAAAAGTCAGAAACAATAAGGCTTTCAAAATCTTTTTCTAAACAGTAAACCTGGCAAAAAGAAAAAAAAAAGTTCACCATCTTTTTGTATTGTTCTAAAAACAAAGAAACTCAACTCCAAATAGCCCCACAGCAAATGAGATAATATTAAGTGGAGTGCTTTGCCTATTCTATATCAACACCACTAATTACTGTTATCTTAGAGAAACATATTCATGATGCTTAGCAAAGAACCCCGGCCCTCCCCCACACACACTTTCAAAACTCTTTAAGCCTGTGAGAGCTAAACGCCCGCAAAGAAAGGAGGTATTATCAATTTCTTCTCATTAGGAATATTTACAGAAATCAGAATGACAGTATTCAACTTCAGAGAAAACTGCGTTACATTGATTAAAAGAAGATAAGCAGATCATTTTACAAGTAATTTACCAAATTACAACTTGGACTTTTTATTTAGATTGGACTTGTGATTTCACAAGTGTAGGAAACTCCCACTAAAGAAACTCTCCCTCAATCATTTTAGTTATGTCAGACTCTTCAGGACCCTATTTGGGATTTTCTTGGCAAAGGTACCGAAGAAATTTGCCATTTCCTTCTACAGCTCATTTCATAGATGAACAATTGAGGGAAACAAGGTTAAGTGACTTGCCCAGGGTCACACAGCTAGTAAGTGTCTGAAGCCAGATTCAAACTCCCAAAGATGAATCTTCCTGATTTCCAAGTCCAGTGCTCTATCCACTACACAACCTAGCTGCTCAAGACACATTACAATTGAACTGTCACGTCCTTCATTCTCTGGGTTTCTTTGTTTTCTTTGGCTAGACCTATTAATTCATAAGTGTAAGTAGCCCAGGGGATAAAGGGCTGTCATTGGAGTTAGGAAGACTTGAGTTCAAATTCAGACTTAGACACTCACTAGTTATATGACCCAGGGCAAGTCACTTAACCTTGTTTGCCTCAATTGCTCATCTGTGAAATGGGGATACAAATAGCACCTACCTCCCAGAATTTGTTGTGAGGATCAAATGAATTAACAATTCTAAAGCACTTAGTGCAGGGTGTGTCACATAGTAAGGGCTGTATAAATGTCAGATGTCATTACTATTCCTATTATCATTATCCTCGGTCCACTCACCCTGATCAGCAATGTAGTCTTAGAGAGTCATTGTGACACTGAGAAGTTAATACCCAGTTAAGTGGCAGAACCGTAGGATTCGAACCCAGGTCTGCCTTCCTCCAGCAGCTGGCTCTTTAACCATTATACTATACTGTCTCTCCACTTTATGCTTATTCCTTTCTTAAGACAGACTAAGGCCACGTGAGAGTGTAAGCCCCTGGGAAGTAGGATTGTTTCATTTTGTGATTTTAGACACAATAAATGCTTGTTGAATGTAGCCTCTTTGGCTGCCAAATCTCCAAAGCCATCATCCACACCAGAGAATCTCAGAATTGTAGGGAATCTCAGAGGTCATCTTGTAAGAGGAATTCCTGGATGGAATTCCTAGTCTAATAGGAATTTCCTCTATGACATCAGTGAGAAGCCGTTATCCAGCCTCTGGCAGGAGGGAGCTCACTACCTTCTGAAGCAGCTCATCCACGTTTGGCCAGCTATAATGGTTAGGAAGTTTTTCCTTAGATCAAGCAGAAATCTACCTCTCTCCGACATTCACACTCAGCTCTTAGATTCTATGAGGTTTTTAAAGTATTGCCATCTTTATTTTACAGATGAGAAAACTGCTTCACAGACTTACTGACATTCCTATGGCACATAGCTAATAAGTGACAGAACTGGGGCTGGAATCTAGGTTTTTAGTCTTCAGCCTTCTACAGTTCTCTGCTCCCAAATTTCTTGGGCTCTTTTCCTCACCAAGAATAATCTCTCTACATGTCAATTTGGCCCTATCCCTTCTTCTAATCTGACAGCTAGGTGGTGCAATGTAAAATGCCCATCTGGAGTCAGGAAGACCTGAAATCAAATCCTACTCAGACACTTACTAGCTATGTGACCCTAGACAAGTCACTTAACCCTATTTGCCTCAGTTTCCTCATCTGTTAAAAGAGCTGGAGAAGGAAATGGCAAACTGCTCCAGTATCTTTGCCAAGAAAACCCCAAATGAGGTCACAAAGAATTGGATGGGTTGTTGTTGTTGTTAGTCCTTCCTTCTCAAAAAAGAGACCAATAACATCATACCATGATGTCTAGACTTATATGTGATTTGGATCTAATAGATCCTCCCCATCATCACCTCTGGCAATCTTTAATCACTTTGTGTCTATCTACTAGTCCTTTCTCTATTGCCTACAAACATGCCCCCTAGAGCCTTACTCTGAGAAATCCTCATTAGACCTTACCATTCTCTCAAACTATTATCCTATCCTAACCCTAAATGCAAGAGCTGGTCTTTTATAGACGAATTTTTAGATAAAGCTAGGTTTATCCATTGTCTCTCTTTCCTCTCATTTTATTCACTTCTCCCTGTCACTCACCCTGCATCTCCAATCAGTTGATAAATAGTCTTTTCCATCTCCATGACCTCTCTTCCATGCTTCCCTGTCCCTCCCATCACACAGCCACTATCTCTCACCTTTCACTTGGACTTTTGCAGTTGCTTCTTCATTCGGGTCCCTGCCTAAAGTCTCTCCCCTTTCCAATCCATCCTCTGCTCATCTGACAGTGATTTTCCTAAAGCACAGGTCTGACAGTGTCATTCCCAAACCAAAAAACTCCAAGAACTCCCAATTGCCTACAGGATGAATTATAAGCTTCTCTGTTTATGGCACTGACCTACCTCTCCAACTTTATGTCTTACTCCACTTCCTGTACCACAAAACCTAGCCACACTGGCCTTGCTATTCCTGACTTTCTCCATCCTGGAATATACTCCCACATCACCTCCACCTCTTAGAAGCCTTCAAGATTCTCCTCAAGTGACATCTTCTACATGAAGCCTTTGCTGATTCTACCCTTCCCCTGCCTCCAGCTTCTAGTTCCCTGAAAGAGAGTTCTCCTGTTCACCTTGGTCCTCACCTTCCTCCAGTCTGCTCTTGGGTACACCCTCTGTCATCTCCCTTATGTAGGGATCCGAGGTTTTCTCAATGCAACGAAAATAATAATGGTGTTAATAAACAGTTCTAAGCATAATGCCTGGCACACAGTAGGCATTTGATGAACACCTATTGATTGATTGACAATCTCTTACCTTTTCCTGGAAAATGTCAGTTCCTTGAGGTCAGGAATTATCTTGTTTTTCTCTTTTTATCCCCAGTCCTTTGAGAAGGGGTATTCTATAACGGATGAAGAGCTTGCACTAAAAAGTCAGAGGCAGTGATTTCAAGTTCTCCTTCTAAACTTAGTGGCAAGTCATTAAACCACATAAAACTGCTTATATTGCACCAGAAGTTCCATAACAATGAAGTCACAAGTTCAGCCCAAACAAACACACAGAGACACACACTCCCCAGCACTTAACCCTGTGCCTAGCCAATAGTAGGTGTCTAACACATGTGTGTTGATTGATTTCTGCCTTTGTATTCCTAATGATTCACACAGTACCTGGCACATAGTTGGGGTCTGATAAATGCTTGTTGAACAGGATTGTATCAGATTGAACAAGAGCTGTTATTCTTGCTCTGAAAAGGCCACAGAAAGCTGAAAAGATGGGGCAGACCGATTGTGTATGTAGAGCTGGCAAGCCACCTTAATTAGCTTCTTTGTATGTACAAACATTTTCACTCTGCTCTACTTAATCAGCAGCCACAATGAGGCTCTCACTGGAAGATGGGCAAGGAGTAGCCGCCTGCTCCCCGGTACCATCATAAAGGAGCCTCAGGTAAGTGGTCTGGGTAGTAAATCCATCTCTTTAACACTGAGATTGCAATGGAAAAGTTGCTGATTTTTGGCTGGAGCCAAAGCACACTGACAGCTTTTACCAGGGCATGATATCTAAGATGCTCCTTCGCAGCATCAGGCAATTGGCTTTCCCAGCAGGAGCTCAAAGCTGTAGATTTTGTGCAATTAAGGGAGCTTGTCAGTGCGAGTCTGGGAGCGGTCCACAAGTCCCGGACTGAGTTGGCACGTCCTTGGCATTTACAAAGTCCAGATGTCTTTATCTTCTTGGGCACCAAGTTAGATTCTGTCCAGATGGCATGTTGATTGCTTGAGGCTCCCATGATTGAATTACCAAGGCCGTTATCTGTTCAGCAATTTCAAAAACACCTACCACACTCATACACTAGCCTCTGAAATGGAGTTGTCGAATGCCAGAGGCCCTCCCTGAGGATAAGTAACTGCTGAAGTCCTGGAGGGCTCCTGAGTCTGGATGCCATCCATTTTCTACTAAAAGGCCAGAACTTCTTCCCTCAGGGTTCCCAAGCAATAAGCAAGGGAATTTCTCCTCGCAATTCACCCAGCCTATTGAGCTAATCTGGGCAGAGTTATGCCTTTGGGCATCCCATGCTTGATCAAAGGGATGATCCCGGGCCTCCTAGAGAGCTGACATTTAACGGCTTTTTGCAGTTTCCTTTTCATGGTTAAAAATAATGACTTACATTTGTTTGGGGCTTAGAGTCTCCAAAAGTCTTCAGCAGACACTGTGAGTTTAGATGCTCACAGTAACGCTGCGGTCTGAACGGCGCAAATACAGTAACAACAGCCGACATGCACATAGCGCTTTGAAAGCGTCTAGAGGGCTTTGGACAGAGAGAAATGGAGATGACGGAGACGGAAAGGCAGAGACGCAACTTTGCAAAGGAGGTGCTATAATTACCCTCATTTTACAGACCAAACCGAGTCTCAAAAAAGGGCGAGTGATATGCCCAGGGTCACACAGCTATTCCATTTCTGGGACAGGGTTCTAACTTGGGTCTTCCCGGCCCTACAGCCCAAAACCTGATGGACCAGGCCAGCAATTGCAATAGAGAATTCAAGAAATAATTGCACTGGAAATAGAGTGTCCCCAGTGGACAAGATTGTTGCCTACAATCACCCAGGCTTAGCACTGATCCATAATAATGTGAGAACAATGTTTTTAATCGATGTTATCATATTGAATATTCATAATCTTCAATCTGCATGGGATAAAAAACTCTCAAAAGACGGGATTCTAGCAGAAGAAAGCAAAACCATATGGGAAGAGGTATGTATTATTCTCCTCGTCCTGCGTGTTCCTGGAGTTGTTCAGAAAATGCTTTCAGTGGACTTGCTGGCATCCCAATATTTTCATTCCTCTGAGATGATTAACCATTTAATTCACCTGCACAAGAGTCTAGAAAGCATTAAACATAAAAGAATAACGGTAGGATAGAGACTTTTCCCAGAATTGCTTTTAACTGAATTTTATCAAATAGCAAAATAGGACAGGAACTGATCTGTGGTTTCACTGGTATAGGGAACTCCATGGTGAGGAAGCTTCCTCTCTTTACCAGTGCCAATCCAGAGAGTTGTCTAGATCACTAAGAGGTTAAGTGACTCATCCAGGGTCACAGAGCCTGTAGCTGTCAGAGACAGGACTTTAACCTGGGTTGCCTAGCTCTGAGAAAGAGAAAAATGAGAATGCCATTATTATCATTGTTAATAAAAGCCCAACCCATGATTTGTGTTAGGGAAAACTACAGCAAAGTAGAGAAAGGCCAGCCGGGGTGAAACATGGCAGGAACTTTGGCTTCCCTGAGATCTGTACAGCATCTGGGAAGGCCTGATAGGAAACAGGAAATTCTGGCCAATTGAGTTCTGATGATTGCACAGGCTGGGTGAGCAGGTCAGCCAGTGAGATGAAGCTCCTAACAAATCTAAGAAGGAGACAGGTGGGAGGGTCAGGCTCATTCTTCTTCTAAGGATGGTGGTAATCAGCTGGCATGACACCCAAACTGCAACTAAACATAACCAGTTAAAAGTGAAGGCTTCATCCTGCTTCTTGTTAACAGTACACTCAGGCCCAAATCATATGACACATCTCCAGTCAAGGCAGAACTATAACTTTAAAAAAAAACAAACTTCATCCCTAAGCCTGGATTAGACGAAATGGCATTCTTGTTGTTTTGTTTTGGTGGTGGTGGTAGTGGTCCTTCCTTTGCAAGAGGACCCATGACGATGGGTAATGTCTTGACTCATGAATGAATTAGATTTAACTGAGGCAGAGTTGCACAAAGACGTCAGCCTCACTCTCTCTTCCAGGACTACAAAAGTCCAGCGGCAGGACAAAAGTCAGGACAACCAACGATGCCCTCACTGGATGCAATGGATGGTGTTGGCATCTTAGACATCTGACCAAGCTCTAAGCACTCCAGAACAGCCACTTAAGCTGCCTTCCTGGCCATTGGAACAAATTGTTCTCATCTACCCATTCTGCCAGGCGGAGTCTTCACATATTTGGGGTAGACACCCTCTTAACTCATCCACAGGTGTGAGGCCTGTCAGTTACCCTCACCTGCTCAAGTGGCCAGGGTGTAGCCACTGGGCATGCCACAGCATGTGGCCTCAGGGCTTGCAGAGCCCTTTCCAGGGCCACTCATCCACTGTCCACCTGTCACCCAAGTCTCACCTGTGTCTCTGAGAAGCTGTAGCATTAAAATTGAGTAAATTGAGGCAAAAAAAAGATTAAGCGTCTAGCCCAGAGCCACAGAGATAAGCCAGATTTAAACTTAGGTCTTCCTGACTCTAAGCCCAGAGATTTTATCCACTGGGCCACCTAGCTGCTTTTAGAGTGGTAACATTTATAGCTCCTACTATGTGCTAGGCACTGTACTGAGTGCTTTACAATTATGATCTCATTTGATCTTCACAGCTATCTTGAGATTTATTATCATTCCCATTTTACAGTTGGGGAAACTAAGGCAAACAGCAGTTAAGTGACTGGGCCACACAGTTAGTAAGCTTCTGAGACTGGATCTGAGCTCAGGCCTTCCTAATTTTAGGCCTGGTACTCAAGAATGGGAAAACATATTGGTTCTGGAGTCAGAGAACAAGGGTTCAAATCCCATTCCTGGTGTTAGTAAACCCTGGACAAGTAATTTAACCTCCTTGATCCTCAAACTCCTTATCTATAAAATAAAGGTGTTAGACTAGATAACTTCTAGGTCTCTTTGAGCTCTAGATCTATAACTTTAGATTAGAAGGAATCAAAGCTGTATAAAGAATAAAATACACAGTTTTGACATCAATCAAAATTTTCCTACAGAGGTTTGGGAAGTTAAAAAAAAACATGCAGGAGGGAGAGAAAACCCCTGAGGGAGGAGGCTTTACACAACTGGGGGTTCTGTAGAGTTATAAGGAGTCTCTAACACAATAAAAATACAATTGGACCAAATAAGAATTGAAAAGCTCACACATCACTTATTAATCCACTATTATGGTAGAGCACAGGGCCTGGAATCAGGAAGACCTACCTGAGTTCACTTACTAGCTGTGTGACCCTGCACAAGTCACTTAATCCTGTTTACCTCATCTGTAAAACAAGCTGGAGAAGGCGTTGGCAAAGCCCTCCAATATCTCTGCCAAGAAAACCCCAAATGGAGTCATGAAGAGTCAAACACAACTGGACAACCACAACACTGAATGATAGAACACTTCCATCCAGAGAGATGAAGGAAATTTTAACTTCTTTACAAAATTGCAATTGTCAGACCAGGTGAGATCAACAGTTATTGGCTCAAACTCTTCACAGGGATGATCCATGAATTACTAGCAAGGCACTCTACCAGCTCCTTCTCAAACACAAGCCCGAGCCTACCTTACTCAACAGGAGGCATTGTGTATCTATTCATCAAAGCTGAGAACATATAGGACAATGATGTGTTAATGTATTTTATGTAAAACACTCACAGCTCATATCACACACACACAACTTACTAACACTATATTGAAAAGAACATTGTATTGACCGAAGAACAAAAAGAATGTATATGAACAACCTGAGAATTTAAAAAGCAGTATATCAATTTGATAATTATTAAACAAGCTACCCAAAAACTCTATAATATTTATATTGCTTATGTTGGTTATCTTAAAGACTTTGACTAAGTTTCACATTCATGGCTTGTTCATGTATAGCAAATATATGGAATAGGCCCAAATATAATGAGAATATTAGAGTATTCAATGTCTATATGGAAAACTGTTCTCCACTTAAAATGTCAAAAATTAATAAATAAAAAACCATCACAGTTTTCTAGGGAAACTGTTTAAATACATTGTGGTTCTGCCAAGCTTTAAATCCATTATCATCTCTCCTAAAAAGAAATAAATATGGTTTCTGAATTAAAGGAGTCAAAACAAAACCTCTTATTAACTCCCTGATGTATATAGATGATATCAAGCCATATTGCTCCACTGAAAAACCCATTAAACAGCTCCTTCATTTCATGGAATATTTTCCAATAATTTCAAAATGTTATTTAGACACATTAAGTATAAAATTATACACCAAGGAAAGACCGAGTCTGAAGGTGTCAAGCTTGACTTCAGAGGTCACAATGAACCAGTGGATGAGATAATACCTACATAACATCTCTAGCTAAGCAAAATGGAATGTAGGGATATGGATAGAAGACTGGGGTTGGATGTTACAAGTGTAACAGCGTCATCAGACCTCCCCCCATCTACTGTGGGGGGAGAATACCCCTCTGGAGCATGTGTGGAGGTGAGCTGGACTTCCCTGGCTATCTCCAGGGGTGCATGTGGCTTAGTGCTGCAGGACTTGCATTTTGGGAGTGACAGAGACATCCTTGTATTATTCCCTTTGTCTCTCTGGCGGTGACAAAGAAGCAAAGTTCACTAAGCCAGGAAGAAACTTCCACTCAGTGAACTTTAAAAGGAGAAATAACATTTGCTTTTGCTTTCTTCTTCTTGTCTCCAGAATAGATGGTATGGAACTCTCTCCCTTTCTCTGGGACTTCAAGTAGTTTCAGTGATTGCTTAAATGTGGTAGTGGGAACATTTGCCACACGGGAGAGCCTGAACCTAGACCTTTGACCACTGGCTACCTCTTCTACTTTGTTTCTTTCCTTGAGAATAAGTCAACAAATAGAAAGCCTAACATGTCTTTTTCTGCCGGGGAAGGATGTTTCTAAATTCAAGAATCGGAGAAACCAGCACCAGCCCTGGAGTCAGGAGGACCTGAGTTCAAATCCAGCCTCAGACACTTGACATACTTACTAGCTGTATGACGTTGGGCAAGTCACTTAACCTCAATTGCCTTGTTTTCTTCCCTCAAAAAAAATCTGAGAAATCAGACCTCCTATAGCCCTCAATTTTTGACCCTAGCAATTCAGGCAGACTGACTTCTAAAGTACAAAGGAGGTATCTGCATCAGTGGAGAAATGCAGTCACAGATATTTGAAGACTCCTCTCCCCTCAGGGAACTGTGCAGCCCCCACAAGTTACAGTAGTAACTTTGGTGAAGTCCCCAGAGATAATACCAGAGAGGGGATCTATGACAAAAAAGGAGAGGAGTAACCCCTGTACACACACAAGTGAGGCTCAGTAAAAATGCAAAAACACAAAAGAACATGCAGCAAGGGATAGAACAGGTCCAGAGAGAAGTGGACTTTGAAATTGAAACAGCAAAGAGGCAAAAGTCCAGTCAGTCAACATTTATTAAAGAACATACTATGTGCCAGGCACTGGGCTAAGCCCTGGGGATACAAAAAAGGCAAAAAGACAATTGCTGTCCTCAAGGAGCTGACAATCTAAAGGGAGCAGACCAACACGTACAAACCATAAAGCTATAATTCTAAAAGCCAAAGAAAAATTAAGGAACTGAATGAAATGGAGAAAAAGAGCAAATACAAAGCAGAAAGCCTACTGCCTGAGTACATTTTGGCAACAGGAAGGGCATAATTAAGAGCCTTCCACCGAGTCCCCTCGCAGTGCTTCATCATGGCATTGAAGTGACCCTGAGCTCATTCAGGCTCCACCAATGAAACGCAAGGGCAGGCAGGTTCTACCAAGACAGAAAGGCATCAATTATAGACCCAATGATTGACTATATCTGTCATCTGGGGACCAGCCTACGTAAGTTAGTTTAGTGAAGCTCTCACCAGGCTGGCCACAGAGAGCTGAATTTTCCAGCCACAGAAACTCTCAAAGACCTTCTCCTAAATTATAGAGGGACTATGATGTCTACCAATAAAGGGGCACCCAGAATGATGAAATCATAGAACCTGAAATTGCGGAGGTAATGATAATAAACACAAAGGGAAATCCAGTTATATCAGCAGGCTTGCTGCTTGCTGTCCAGGATGGAACCTTGGCCCAGAAGCAGAGCGAGTGCAAATTATTTCAGCAAAGAAGGGAGGTCACTAAAGCCTCAGAAGGAGGAGGAGGAAACCAGAGATGCAGACAAGGGAAGGTTAGAGAATGAAGGCGAGGAGAGATTCAGGCAGGACTCGGGACTGGCTCCAACCAGTACACCATTCGTACACCAAAGAGCCTGTGACCTTTTGCTAATCCTCAACAGATAGAAGTTAGTCCTATACAGAACTAGTCGGTTTTCTGTCTGGTTTTCTTTTCCCTGAAGTGTCCAAAACACCCAGCCTCTATTAGATTTTGGGAGTTTCTTTCGGGATAACTTTTTGGAAAGGCCAGGGAAATCTGAAACTCCCTCCCTTCCTGGGCTGTCTGCTTCCCCCAGCTCTCAGTCCTGGCCCCTGTACCAGAAGGCTGTCATTACATTCCACTTAGGCATGGGATACTATCCCACCCCTAGGGTAAACTAGAAGCACTTGGGAAATGGGGCTTCTACTCACTCTTTGCCTTTTCTCCAAAGACAAGGACAAAGAGAACAAAGGGATGGGACTAGTTAGGATCTCCATTGTGACTGTGATCCTCCCAGCTGCTGGCGCCTCTCTTCCACATCACCTTCTATGTATTTTCTAAACAGTTATATGTGTGTATGTTGTCTCCCTTGATAGAATGCAAACTCCCTGAGGACAAAAAGTATTTCCTTTTTATCTTTGTACCCCAGCCACCCGCATGCTGCCTAGCACACAATAACTGATGCTTCATATATCCTTGTTGATCGATCGGCTAGTCAATCAACAAATGTTTATCAAGTACCCATGGGCCAAGAACGGTGCCAGGCTCTGGGAATACAAAGACAGAAGAGAAAAACTCTCTGACGTCAAGGAGCCTCTGTTCACGTTGCTGTTGTTTCATCCTGTCCAACTCTTTGTGATCCCATGGGTTTGGCGGGGTTTTTTTGAGGCAATCATGATCAAGTGATTTGTCCATAGTCACATAGTTAGTAAGTTTCTGAGGCCAGACTTGAACTCAGGTCCTCCTCACTCTAGGGCCGGTGCTCTATCCACTGCACCACCTAACTGCCTCCTATGGGATTTTCTTGGCAAAGATACTCACATGGTTTGCCATTCTCTTCTCTAATGTATTAAGACAAACAAGTTAAATGACTTGCCCAGGGTCACACAACCAGTAAGTTTCAGAAGTCAGATTTAAACTCAGGTCTTCCTGAATCCAGGCCCTGTATTCTATCTACTGAGACATCCATCTGCCCCTGAGACAACATATCCATACAGAATAAATGCAAAATTAAAACAAGGTATTTAGGGAGGGAAAGCACTTATGGAGGGCAGGGGGAGGATCAGGAAAGGTATCAAGTAGAAATACTTGAGCAGAGATTTGAACCAGGAATCCCAACAGGCAGAGGTGAGGAGAAAAGGCACTTCAGGCATGGGAATGGCCAGTGCAAAAGGTCAGGGATGGAAATTTGAGTGCTCTGTGTGAGGAACAGAGATGGCCAATTTGTCTGGACCGTAGAATCAGGAAGGGTGGAATGTGCAGTGAGGCTAGAGACATAGACTGGGATGAGTTTGTAAAGGACTTTGAAGGCCCGACAGGGTAGTTTATACTTTAGCCTAGAGGCAATAGAGACCCACTAGAATTTGTTGAGTAGGGGAATGACATCATCAGATCTGTGCTTATAAGAGATTATTTTTCAGCTGAATGGAAGGTGAATTGAATTTAGGAGAGACTTGAGGTAGGGACACCCTCTAGGAGGAAATTGCAATAGTCTGGGTTAGAAGTGCCCTAAGGTGGTAGCTGTATACATAAAGAGTCAAAACCCGTTGGAAGATGTGTTATAGAGATAGAAACAGCCAAGGTCAGGCCTATGTTTGAATATGTGAGATTAGGGGGATGTTTGAGTAATCATGGATAACACTTGGGTTATGAACTTGGGAGACTGGAAGAATGATACTGCCCTTGACAGGAAAAGTGAATTTAGGAAGAGAGAAGGGTTTGGAGGGAGAAGGAGAAGAATACCAAGTTCTGTTTCAGACATGCTAAGTTTGAGATGTCTCCAGGACATGCAGTTTGAAATGTTCAATAGGGCAGTTCGTAATCCAGGACTGAAGCTCAGGAGAGAGACTGGGGCTAAATATATAAAACCGTGAGTCATTTGCTTAGAAATCATAATTGAATCCACGGGGATCAATGAGATCATTAAGAGAGGGGGGATATAGAGAGAAGAAGGCCCAGGGCGGAATTTGGGGGGAACATCTACAGTTGTCGTTGTTCATGTTCTTGTTGTATTGTTTCTTCAGGATCCCATTTTAGGGTTCTCTTGGCAAAGATACTGGAGTGGTTTATCATGTCCTTCTCCAGCTCATTTTAGGGTACATGAAATAGATAATGATTTATCAGTGGAGACTAAGGAGAGGCGAAACAAGTAAGAAGGGAATTAGGAGGGGAGAGCAGTGTCAGGTAAACCCAGAGTGTTCAGGAAAAGAAGGCTTGGTGGTGAGTAGAGGTGGCCAGGTGAGAGCTCACAGGAAGATTGTGACCCAATCCAGTTTTTCCCAGATCCTGCCCTTCACTGTGCCAAGTTATCCAAAACCTCAGGGAATCCTTCTGCCCTTCTTAGGCACGCTTCACCTTGCTCCAAGCAATTATTCTAATGAAGCTTCCTCAAATCAAATAAAGTTCTCTACCACATATACATATATGCATACATACATATATAAATATATATGTATATATGTGTATATCTATGTGCGTGTGTGTATACATATATATCCACATATATATATATCCACATATATATATATATATATATATGTATATATACACACATACATATATATATGGCTTCCTAGCAGCTCTCATTTTCAGGGGCAGGAAATTCTCAGCATCAGCCAAAATATTAATGCTAGTCCACATTAAAATGAATTATTAATCTGGGAACCAACTTCGTTGCCCACCCCCAGCCCTGGACTAGGGGTTCTTCACCTTTTTTGTGTCAACCCTTCCATCTCCCCACAGTCTGGTGAAACCTATGGATTCCTTCTCAGATTAACATTTCTTTAACAAAATAAAATACATAGGATAACCAAAAATATTAGTTA
This sequence comes from Pseudochirops cupreus, assembly GCA_028627135.1. Taxonomy (NCBI): domain Eukaryota; kingdom Metazoa; phylum Chordata; class Mammalia; order Diprotodontia; family Pseudocheiridae; genus Pseudochirops; species Pseudochirops cupreus. Next base: position 321,681,744 of record CM053580.1, on the reverse strand, counting down.
TGGTGATAATAAAGATGTAATTTTTTTCCCCAACCAAGCTCATGGACCCCCTGAAATCCATCTGTGGACTCCAGGTTGAGAACATCTAGCCTAGGAGATTGCTCAAGTATATCGGGTTTGCTATCAGGAAGTTCTGTGTCAATTATTCATACTCCCAGTGGAGCTGAACTGTTGGTGGTGGGTGGATGGGGAGGGGCCCAGGCCCAGAGAAATTTCCTCTTTTTGCTGTGACAGGAGAGAGGAACTGCCCAAAGGGTAAAAGCTTTGACCCATGTGCTCAATTTTTTCAGAGTGCACTGCTTTGAGCTTTGAGCTCCTGACCTGTTGTGCATTTCCTTGATGGTCACTGTTTGACTTAAGAAGGTGGACAAGCCAGCTGGGCTGGAGGGTGTATGGCCTTTGTGATGGCAGGCTACATGGGCTGTCTGCTTCTGGCCAGCCTGTTGACTCTTCAGTGTATAGGAGCTAGATCTACAACCCAGATGTGTACTGAGGTGAGTGCTATTAAGGGGGAGGGGGGAGACAGGAGAACAAGAGGGAGGGGAACACAAGGAAGGGGAAGGGACAGTTTTTCTCTCGGTGAAATTCAGCTACTCAATTTGTAATCTGGCCTGAGTTCAAGCATCACACTATTCAATTGTAGCGGCAACCACACTGGCATCCCCAGGATGGCTGCTAGCACAGGTTCTTAGATCTGCTTTACTAGGAAAGATAGCTGTTTAAGGGGTCAACAATCTTTAATTATATTCACTAGTCCAGGGGGAAAGTCACCACCATGAACTTCAGAGAGTTCAAACAAGCAGAAAAATAAAGACCAACAGACAGGGCTCTGACTGCCTGAAGCACCTATATACTTTACATACAACCCTGGACTGAGAGAGCCTTTACATCTGAGCAGGCTGGGAGCTCTGCATATATGATCACTCAGAATCTCAACCAGGAAATCACAAGAACCTTTTCATAAGCAAACCCCCAAGGCAAAACACCAACTCAGAGTATATGTACACTTCTTAGAGCCAGAGGGCATCACAACCCTCATGACTCAATGCCTAATTATAAATTAGCAAAAGGTGTGAAAGTCTTCCTACAAGCAAGCCTCCCCTAAGCAAGCTTCCCTTAATGGACTCCAAGTGAAGCATATTAATGGGTTGAGAAGATCTTAAATGCCATTAACATTACATCACTCTCTCTCAATAAAAGGAGAATGAGGAACATGGCAAGATTTTCTTTCATGAGTAGTAAGCCAGACATCTCAGACAGAAAACAGAGTACTGTAGGGGAGAGTGGAATGGGAAGCAGGGTCAATATCAGGAAAGGTAAAGTCTAGGAATATCCTTTTCTCCAGATAGTTCTATTTCCCCCCCAAGAATTCTATTTCAGCTTCCCAGAATGTTAGAGCTAGAAAAAACCTTTCTTAGAGATCATGCCAACCCTCTTATTTTTATAGATCAGGGAACTGAGGACTAGTGGCTAAGGCAAGATCAGAGAACCAATGGGTGGCAGAGCTGGCATGAGAAGCCAGGTTTTCTGTTACTAAGTCATGGTCTCTTTCCAGTGTATGTGGAAGGCACCCCATAGAGAGTGGGTCATTGAAAGGGTCTCAAGGCAAAGCATCAACAAGCTTTGTGCCACTAACTTACTCCTCACTCTTACAAGGCAGAAATGAGCAAATAAGTATGGGAGGGGGGTGATGATGAGGGGAGTGAGCTATTTTTGGTTTTGAGATGTTTACACCTCCAAGTCCTTCTCAACTCTAAATCCTATTGACTTACATCCCTCTGCAGTCCCTAATTTTTCTTATAGCTCTCCACTTTTCCATTCCAACACAAAGAATAAAAAAGGAGAGAAGCCAAATTGTACATGACTTCTATGAACTCAAATTATATTTTTCAAACTATGAATTATTTTCTAAGGGGGATTATTGGACAATGCAGTCTGGTTCCCTTTTCTCATCAAATGCCCAGTCTCAGTCATCCTCTGCTCTTCCCGAGTGGGTACCTGGCATCATCTATTTTTCCAATGCCCAGTGCCTGACAATTGCTTCTGTAGTGGATGAACCTGCTACTGGACACCCATGTGACCAAGCGGGCTGCCTTGGTAGATTGGGTTGATCCTGAGGTTAATGGCTAAGAGCAGATCCATGCTAGACAATGGCATTGGAGTTAGATGGAGGCAGGGCCAGGAAAGTCCAATCAGCAACTGAAAACAGTACAGGAATAGGAGATAGGGAGGGTGGAGTGTGGGCAGAGAAGACAGGTTTGGTTTAAAAGAACACAACCCAAAAATGGGAGTTTAATAGTAACGGGTAACCTCCCCCCCCCAAAAAAAGACTGAAATAAGACACAGAAGCAGGACTAAAGATGGTTTGGGATTAGACAGATGAGGGTTAGATTGAGTTTAAGAACAGAAGTGATGAATGTGAGAAGGGTGCACCAGACCAGAATTGCTTCATTCATTGTCCACAAACTTGTGTTTTTATTTTTTAATTCTGATAACTAATTTCAACACAATCGGTTTCTTTTGTAATCCTATATATTTTGTTTAATGTATATATTTGTATATATGTGTATGGATGTTTGTGTGGGGGCGGGGTGTTTATGTACACTATGTACACTTAGAATCCATAGGCCTCACTAGACTGGCAAAAGGTTCTCTGAAAAAGAAAAAGTTAAGAACCTTTGGTCTATTTTGACACTAAGACTTTTTAGCAGCACCAAGGATGCTTGTTAAGGACAGTGTAGTGTAGGAAGTAGAGGTCTAATCTTAGAGTCAGGAAGAATTGCTTCATATATGTATAGACATATGTATATGTGAATGTGTATGTGCAAATACACACACAAACATACGTATAGATATATACATATATGTATATACACACACACACACGTGTGTATAGTTGTTTTTCAGCCATTTCCAGTCATGTCTGACTTGCCATGACCCCATTTGAGGTTCTCTTGGCAAAGATACTGGAGTGATTTGCCAATTTTTTTCTCCAGCTCATTTGACAGATGAGGAAACTGAGACAAACAGGGTGAAGTGACTTGCCCAGGATCATACAGCTAGTAAGTGTCTGAAGCCAGATTTGAACTCAGGAAGAGGGGTCTTCCTCACTCCAGGTCTGACTGCTCTATCTTACTTCATTCATCACCTAGTTGCCCAATAAATACTCACTTATATACATATTGGTTCACACTATAGAATGTAAACTCTCTGAGGGAAGGAACTATTTCCTTTGTTCTCTTTGTGTCCCCATCCAGACCTAAGAGTAAGTCCTTAATAAATTCTTGTTGACTAATTGACTGGTTAATATTAGCTTCAGGCCCTACAGAAGTAGTATAAGCTCCCAGTGCTCCAAGCAAATCTCTTAAGACTGTTAGATTACAAACGAGTTGCTTCACTGAAGAAAGCTTCAACACTGTGACATGCCTTCTTTGATGATATCCTAGATGTCAAAAAAAGGATATTCTTTATTTTCTTGTCTTGTCTTCTTGGAGGGGGGAAGGCAGGACAATTGAGGTTAAGTGATTTATCCAGGGTCACACAGTGTTAAGCGTCTGAGGTCAGAGTTGAACTCGGATCCTCCTGACTCTAGGGTCGGTGCTCTACTCACTGTGCCACCTACCTGCCCCCATTTCTTTTCTTCCTTTTTGTTTTTTGATTGGGGGAGGTGAGGCAAGTGGAGCCATTTCTTTTTTTTTTTTTAGTGGAGTCATTTCTTAAAGACATCCTTAAAGTCTGTCCTTGAAGATAGATAAGACAGAATGACAAATCTACACATACATACATAGGGAGGGAAAATCTTTCAATCTCTAAGTGGCCCAATGATCAACCCCCATTGAAGATCAACTTTCAGTTCAAGACATCATCATAAAATTGCTGTTCTTTAATAAACCAACACTTTCACTATGGCAGAAGAGACATAATCCCTCCATCTATTCTTTTGCTTTTTTTAATTATTAATTTTAACTCCGACCCTGGCAAATACTAGAGTATGTGCATTTGCATAGTAGACAAAAAAGGAACCCTGTACGGAAACCTCAGGGCTCTATTACGTTCAGCTTGATTTTCTTTTTATATATAAATTCAACTTGTAGCTCTCAAAGTCATCCTATTTATCTGACTTTCTTCCTGGTCTTCCTTTCTGGTCTATTTTCCTTTTTAAAAGATGCCTGGATCACCCTCTTTTCTTTCTTTTCTCTTTTTTTTTAATCACTTCATTTTATGGTGATTTTTATTTAATATTCATCAGTTCAACTTCCTGAGGGAGGCGGTGGGCAGGACATGCAGCCCCATAACACCTAAGAGCAGAAAACTGCATGATGCTATAGAGGAAGCCCTGGGCTCAGAGGGCTCAGATACCATCTCTGTGTGCCAGCTGGTTGAGCTTGGCAGGTTCCCTAACCTCTCCTAGCTTTAGTTTCTCATCAATAAAATGAGAGGCCTAGACAGGATAATCTCTAAGTTTCATTCCACCTCTAATTCTGGAATTGTATGAACTGACTCCTGGGACCAGGCTGCATTGCTTGGGGAAGGTGGAGCACATCTAACTGAGAGTCAACAGGACTGACTGACCACCTTGCCAAACCAAGCACCAGAAAGCCCAGAGTTGTTGACTCTTGCCTGCTTAATTAGCTTTACTTTAGGGTTAAAGGAAAAGGGGAAAACAGGAGATTTTATGCTATATGCAGCCACTCCTGTAGGCCACCAGGTCAGGCTTCCACCTGCAGTTGTGAAGTCTTCTGGGCACTACAAGGTAGAACCTTGAGGAATCTCTGGCTCTATAGACTTTGACCTAAACCCTGATCACTTTCATTTTTCAGATCTACTGGTTTCCAGAGTCTAAGGAAGCAAACATCCAAACACAGTGAAAAGCCCTCATTTTTGTTAGTAGCTCATGAGCAAAGCCTTCCTCTGTATAGGAAGTAGCCCCAATAACCCTGCCTGCTCAGCGGGCAAAAGCCAACACTCAAAGAGCCTCTCTGTGGCCTGGCTCTGGCAGGATCTGAGCATCACAGAGAGCACCCTGTCCTAGATCTAGGGTTGGAATGAACTTCAGAGGCTATCTATTACAACCTTATTTTACAGATGAGGAAATGGAGGCTGAGAGACTTACCCAAGGTCTCAAGGGCAGCAAAATTCAGAGGTCAAACCAGGGTCATTTAATGCCAGAAATTGTTCTTTCCAATGTGGGAATTCTATTTGAAGGTGGCTCTAGCTGCTGGCTTGGATTGTGCCCTTGCTACTAATACTAGTACTCTTCAAGAAACAGGAAATAACTCTCAAGTATCCCTAAAACCCAACCTTGGGGAATGGGCAAGGCTTCACATAAGTGCTTGGTGTGGCTGGTTTTCCCTTTATATGTCATTGCTCAGTTGTTTCAATCATGTCTGACTCTTTGTGACTCAATTTGGGGTTTTCTTGCCAAAGATATTGGAGTGATTTGCCATTTCCTCCTCCAGTTCATCTGACAGATGAGAAAAATGAGGCAAACTGGGTTAAGTGACTTGCCCAGGGTCACCCAGCTTAGTCTGAGGCTAGATTTGAACTCATGAAAGTAAGTCTTCCTGATTACAAGTTTGGCACTCTATCCGCTGCACCACCTAGCTGACCCTAGATAAAGGATAAATTGGGGAAAATCAACGGGAGAAGGCACTAGCGTTAAAGTGTGATCAAGAAAGGCAGAAGCTAAGATTCAAAGGAGACCAAGGAAGCCAGGAGGTGGAGATGAGGAGAGAGGCTAGGTCTCTTTGATTAGAGCTGAACTGGCTGTACATTCTGAATATGGGGAGAGTGAGTCTGGGTAGGGTGGTACAGTATGGGGTCTTGAAAACATGTGGATCCCATGAGAGCTGTAGGTATGGGGATTTGGGTCTGGATCCATCAGGAAAGAAAGCTGGGAAGTCTGTGAGATGCACCAGAAGGCCTTTACTACACAGCCTAGAGCCAGCCCAGCCAATGCATTTACAGAAAATTTTAGGAACTTACTCCAATGTTTCTTGGTAATGGTCCAAGGAATAGCCCAAAACCCTGAGCTAAGAACCAGTTCAAGTGCTCTGAGTAGCCTAAGAAAGCAGTTCACACGGGTGGCTCTTGGGTCCTGGGCTTCCCATTTTCACAGGGTGCTGCAGGAACCAGGCTCCACAGACCACCATTTGGCTGTGGCTGAATTTGATTCCTTGCCTGTGTTCTCATTTACTCAATGTAGCGACCATCCAATGAATAAGTTTTAAACACTTACTGTGTACAGAGCCCATCCTATGATTAAGTTACAAAGATGGTGCTGACCCATATTGGGAGAGGTAGTTTCCTCACCTGGAAATCCCCAATACTAATGATATCCCAGGTCTAGTCCCTGTCCCTAGTCCTATATTTAGACCCACAGGGGTGGGGAACCTGTGGCTTTGAGGCCATATGTGGCCCTCTAGGTCCTCAAGTGAGGCCCTTAGACTGAATCCAAATGGATTCTCTTGAGAACCCAGAGGGCCACATGTGACCTTGAGGCCTCAGGTTCCCCACCCCGGGAACCTAGAGCATTATACTGGGCTGGAGGGAGATACAAAGATAAATAGGACCCAGTTCTTGTCCTCATGGACTTTACAGTCTAGTATAAGAATCCACTATATTCAATTTCATTAAACTCATTTCAACCAATATTTATTAAGCACCTAGTATATGCCACACACTGGGGAAGCAAAGGCAGAAGTGAAGCAAAACCTGCCTTCAAAGAGCTCATATTAACAGCTATAACAGTAAATGGGACATGAGAAATACAACCTCAATAGGGAGTTGTAAGGAACAGTGCTCACTGGGGAAATCTAGGAGGGCTTCATGGAAGAAGTAGCATTGGAGCTAGACAGCCAAGGCTGGAGGCTGTTAGAGGAGAGGAAGTGTGTGTGTGTGTGTGTGTGTGTGTGTGTGTGTATGTGTGTGTGTGTGTGTGTATGTGTGTGTGTGTATGCGTGCGTGCGCGCGCGCGTGCTTATATATGCCCTAAATACATGCCCTGGATTTTCCAGGCCAGTTACAACTTCAAGAAAAGAATGGGTCCTTCTAATAATGCTTGGCAAAAGGAAGATGCTTTGTCAAACTATGTATCCTGATTTTTTATTTGGAAACTACATTCATTTTAGGTATAGATGGAAAGGCAGAGTGGGAATAGTTATAATAGATGGGTTCAAGTACTACTTCTGACACAGTGTCCCAAAAGTCTTAGTGTAGTTTTGAGCTTTAATAAGTTCAGAAATACAAATGGTACTAACTTAGCAAAAACACATTGTAAAGGTTAATTATATATATATTTTAAAATATTGCTGTTTCTCACTAAAATTTCGCATGACCACTGCTTGACGCTGAACATTGCTCTCGTGAATTTTTGAATTTTGTAAAAGTTTTCATCATTCACTTGCTCAGTGACTGAAAAGATTGCATTTTAGCCGTAAAATCATCCAAAGAACAAGGTTTTGATGCGTACATGACAGTTTTGATGATCCAACAAGAAGAAAGACTAGAGGAGATAGGTCAAGTAACTGAGGTGGACAAGCAAGAGGATTCACTCCACTAAGCCTCAGGTCTGCGAAAGTGTCAGCAAAGAGCAACACATAAAAACAGGGTGCTCCATCTTGTTCAAATTAAAATGTATTGCTCAAAATTCACAAAACTCAGTAAGCATGTAAGAAATTGCAGTAGTTAAACTTTCTCATGATTTTAAAAATAAATTTGTGCCATTTAGTTTTCCTAAAGCTTAAAACTGCACTGAAACTTTTGGGACACCCTATATTAGTTGTGAGATCGTGGACAATGTATTGCACCCCAAAGCATTCCAGGCAACTTTTCTGGAATATAAATTACAGAAGGACTCAGTTGTTGACTGACATAGGCAGAGTTTACACACAACATCTTTCCCGACACTAATGATAAAAAAGAAAGAGAAAGAGGGAAGGAGGGAGAAAGAGAGTGAGGAGGGAAGGAAGGAAGGAAGGAAGGAAGGAAGGAAGGAAGGAAGGAAGGAAGGAAGGAAGGAAGGAAGGAAAGAAGGAAGGAAAGAAGGAAGGAAGGAAGGAAGGAAGGAAAGAAGGAAGGAAGGAAGAAAGGAAAGAAAGAAGGAAAGAAGGAAGGAAGGAAAGAAAGAAGGAAGGAAGAAATCATAGATCTGGACCCCAAAAGTCTTAAGGAATAGAGTAAGTAAAAGTATAGGACATATTTCAATATATCCAGATGACAGGGAAAAGTATGGGGTAAGTACCCTGAGATTTACATGACATAGAATCTGGAAAAGGAAGATCAGTTTGAATTATAGCTTTACTAATTGGTTAGCTGACTGACCTTGAACAAGTTTCTTCCCCCCTCTCCAGACCTTAGTTTGCCCTTTTGTAAAATAAAGGAGGTGAGACTAGATGATCTCTAAGGTCTCTTCCTGATCTAAATCGATGAACCTGTGATTCAATTATAATTTCCCAACCGTTGCATCACCTTGAATTTCTAAAAGACATTTCATCTGAGGAGCTGAAAGTATTTCACTCATTTCAGCTTATTACTCAAGCTAAAAAGTCAGCTCTATAACATGATTTTCATTCATTTGTAGACATACCCCTAGTTTTATCTTTCTGCTGTCTCAGATGCCTGCTACTAAAGCCCATGAATGTGCCACTCAGGCATCTTTACCATCTTCTCTTGGAGCAATGAAAGTAAATGACAGCTGGGGAGCTCCTGAGCGTCCTCTCTCCTCCAAAGGCAATGCAGTATAATGGAAAGAAGACCCAAGGATTTGGGGCTGGAAGGCACCTTGGACATCATCTTGTCTGACCCCCTCATTTTACGGAGGAGAAAACTTGGGCCCAACGAGAGGAAATGATTTCCCCCTTTTCCCATTCCCCTCAGCCATCCAGAGGATGGGAAAAAGACTGGTTCTATAGTCTTTTTGCCCTGGTTTACTCAGATATTTTGTCTCTTTCTGATTTCTGCCTTGGCAGTCTCATATTAAGAGAAATTTGTTATTCATTACTTATGTATATGTGCAGCTAGGTGGCACCATAGTGCACAGAGCGCCAGGCCTAGAGTCAGGAAGACCCATCTAAATCTGACCCCAGACACTTACTAGTTGTATGACCCTGGGCAAGTCACTTCATCCTGTTAGCCTCAGTTTCCTCATCTGTCAAATGACCTAGGGAAGGAAATAGCAAACCTCTGCAGTATCTTTGCCAAGAAAATCCCAAATGGGGTCACAAAAAGTCAGACATAACTGAAAATGACTGAACAAAACTTATGTATAGGGTCTCACTTTGATTTCCTTAACAAAGTCACCTCCAGAAGAAGGAAACTCCCTTTACCAGGGCATTTCAGTACCTTTACAACTTACAGTCTTAGAGTGCAATGAATCTCACACTTTTTGGTCTCAAGATCCCTTTATACTCTAAAAAATCATTGGGGGTCCCAAAGAAATGTTATTTATGTGGATTCTATCTATTCCACATTAGAAATTAAAATGTCTTAATATTACTATGAAAATAGTTTTGCCTTCATAGACTCCCTGAAAGGGTATCAGAGACTCCCTAGGGGTCCTAGGACAACATTTTGAGAATCACTGATCTAGAACACTGATCAATTAAGACACTGTCCTGGGTCACACAGTCAGAGGTGAGGCTTGAACACTATGTTGGAATCCAGCTCTATGTTAGAGGTTGACTCTCTATGCATTTAGTGCTTTAAATTACAAAATGCTCTCTGTACTTTACCTTATTTGCTCAAAATGACCCTATAAGGTAGGGAATGAATGCATCATTACCCCCATTTCACAGATGAGGAAAAAGAGATTTTAAACAGTGCCATAGTCCTTTGGAGCTGTGGACCTGTTCAGATGAGTCCTAAGACCGATATCTGAGTCCTGGCTCTGATGTTTCCTATATGTGTGACCTCCTGGACCAGTTGCTTCTGTTCTCTGGGCTTCTCTTGGCTTCTCTTGGCCTAGGTAACGACTAAAGTCACTTCCAGCTCTAAATCTTTGAATTCTGCTTTCAGACTCTGGGCTCTTTCCATTATACCACATTGCCTTTTGGGGAGCGCAGATGCCCTGGAACTCCCTCCCTAACAATCATTTTCTTTCGCTGCTCCAAGGGAAGATGGTAAAGATGTATTGGTGACACATTCACGGGCTCTAGTCACAGGCAGCTGAAACTGCAGGAAGATAAAACTAGGGGAAGGTGATGGATAGCAAGAGCTTTCAGGGAAAATTATAGGGGCCCTTAGGTCTGTGAGGGAACTGCCCTCCCGCACCAGCAGAATTACAGGGGGCTAAATGGGAAGGGGCCTGAAGAACGGCAATGAAAATTATGAAATGCCCCTGGGAGACCCTAGGGAAGAAAGATTTTACAGGCCTTTGATGATTTATTTTGTTAGAGAAAAGGAGACTAAATAAAAAGTACCTACTCTACTAAAATCTGAAAGCACCAAGCAACATTCTTGTTTTTTCCAGTTAGCTTGTGTAAGAACTAGGGAAATGATCAAAACAGTAAGAAAAAAATCCCTATAACAGAGAGTCTATCAATAAACATTTGTTAAGTGCCTACTATGTGCCAGGAACTGGGCTAAGCACTGAAAGTACAAAGGGGAAAGTGGGTTCTTGCTCTTGAGGATGCCCAAAGAGAGAGACAAGCAAATAGCTCTAAGTTACTTTAAGTTACACAGAGGCTAAGCTGGAGTCAAGCAATAGAGACAAGGCACCAGAATAAGTTTTTTGAACCAGGTCTGTGAGACATTATGGGGAGAGGGGGATGGTCCTTAAGGGGAGGAGGAGAAAGGAATCTCTGCTTGGCAGGAGAGTTATAGTGACTGCCAACATTAAGTCAGGAGAGACCCTGCTTTCAGTCTTGCCTCTGACATCTCCCGTGTGACACCAAGGAATCTCCCTGGTCCTCAGTTTCTGTTTCTGTAAAATGGCTGTAATACCTCACCAGGCTGTTGGGAAAATCAGATGGGTTAAAAGCTAGACAGCATTTTATAAATGTCATCAATTACTTAGCAGGCACTCACCATGACAAAACACACACTGGATACTGAGAGAGGCAAAATTGCGTTAGGCAAGTCAAGTTGGGAAGCATTGATGCTGGAAATAGGAAACAAAAGCAGAAACAGAGCCCACCCTCAAGGAACTCACCGCCCAAGGGTTCCTGTTTTCATTTAGCTGGCAGTTTAGAAGGGGGATATAATATAAATACATATCACTACATTATTACATGATTCAGTTCAAATTCAATTCGACAAACACTTGTTAAACACTTAGACAAACCAGGTACAGTGCTAGGTACAGAGAATGGAGGAGGTTGGCTTTTTGGTGGTCCCTAAAATCTCATTGGAGATGGCTGCCTGGGAATGCAAAGACAAAAATTCTTGCCCTCAAGGAGCTTCTTTTCTACTGGGGTGGGATACAAGAAGTACAGGGAGGACCGGATCTCTAACAACTTCGGGGATAAGGGAGAGAGATCAGGAAAATCTTCCTCAAGGAGGTAGGGCCTGAGCTGAGCTTTAAGGAATTAAGAAGACTGCTCACTGGTACAGCAGATAGAGTGCCAGACCTGAAGTCAGGAAAACTCATCTTACTAACTTTGTGTGACCCTGGGCAAGTCACTTAACCCCATTTGCCTCAGTTTCCTCATCTGTAAAGTAAGCTGGAGAAGAAAACCACTGTAATATCTTTAGAAGAGGGGAGGGACTTTATTTTAATCAGGGATGGGGCCAAGCCCAGGCCAAGGTACAGAGAGAGTCAGGAGCTAGAATGGGGAGTTGGGACAAGAGCAAGGAAGCCAGTTTAGCTGGAAGGCCTAGTAGGCAATACATCTAGAAAGGTAAAATCATGAAGAGCTTTAAAATCATATGGAGGAGTTTATGTTTTATCCTAGAGGCAATAGGAAACCCTTATATGAGGTCATCCAGGCTAATCTCTCCCTAACCAACCTCAGAAATGGTCTAGTTTTAAAAAACTTCTTCAAATAACCTTGTGAACCCTTCAATTATTCAATAATTGTTGAAAGTTAAGGTCCATCTTCTTTTGCTATGACCTGCCAAGTGAGTAAATACCACCCTGTCCTGCCTTCTTGGGCCCAAATGAATAAAAAGACTTGCTTCTCTGTCCAAGCATGGTCAGCTTTACAATCAGACAGCCTCAGTTGTAAAAAAAAAAAATACCTCCCAATGGTATTTTTGTTGCTGTTGTTCAGTAATTTTTCAGCCATGTCCAAGTGACTCTCATGAACCTATTTGGGGCTTTCTTGGCAAAGATACTAGAGTGATTTACCATTTCCTTTTCCAACTCATTTTACAGATGATGTAACAGAGGCAAATGAGGTTAAGTGACTTGCCCAGGGTCACACAGCTGCTGAGTCTGAGGTCAGATTTGAACTCAGGAAGATGAGTCTTCTAGACCTAGTGTTCTATCCACTACATCACCCAACTGCAAGGAAATTTTTAGGGGCCACCAAAAGGCTAAGCTCCTCCTCTTTCTCCTGCCCCTAAAGTAGTAGGAAACGAGCTGGATTTTGGAGTCAGAGGCCCTGGGTTGAAAGCCTGCCCAGCTACTTTTTACATTTGCAACTTAGAACAGATTACTTCTTCCTCTCTGGGCCTCAGTTTCCTCAGCTGTAAAATGAGAGTGTTCAACTTTATGATCCATTTCTGAGATCCCTTCCATGTCAATTAAGGGCTTACCGTGTAGCAGGTGCTGTATTAAGCACATCAAGCACATCTTAAGATCCTCTCTTTCTTGACATTCTCCCATTAGAGCACATAGGATTTTCAATAATTTAATTCAACATTTATTAAGAATCTACTGTGTGCCAGCAACTGTTCTAAGGGGATACATGTGAAAGGAAGGAAGGAAGGGAGGAAGAGAGGAAGGAAGGGAGGAAGGAAGGAAGGAAGGAAGGAAGGAAGGAAGGAAGGAAGGAAGGAAGGAAGGAAGGAAGGAAGGAAGGAAGGAACAGTCTTTGCCCTCAAGGAACTTACAATCTAACGGGGGGAAGACAATGCCCAGAAGGAAGCTGAAAAGTGGGAAGGTGCCAGAGATTGAATCAGAGCCTGCTAATGGAAAGTGGAATTACGTGGAAAGTTCAGCCACCTGCTCTCTATAAAGAAGGCTTTAGGAGGAGTTTAATTGCTCCACCCTCCAATGGGAGGAAGGAGAAGCTTTTAAGGCTCAAAAATTGAGTCAATCAATATGATGATGAGATTTCAGGCGATCGGTTTATCCTAGGTGAGAACCTAAAGAGGCCTTAGCCTAAAAGGGCCAGGGTCTCCCATTGCATCCTGGGCCATCTCCATTCATCCTGATGAACATCTGGCCACTGGACCCATATGGCTCTGGAGGAGAAAGTAAGGCTGGTGACCTTCCACAGTCCTCCCTCACTCAAATCAAAGTCAACTGCAAGCCATGTCATCATTTCCCTGATGTCATGGCCCTCTTTGACAAATACAACCACCTTATCCTAGGTGGGGCATGATCTCAATGGAAGCAGAACCATTGATGGAAAGTGTAGTATTAGAAGACCCGGTTCTAGTTCTCACCATTCTATCTGCAAGTTGTTGGGACCTTGGGCAGATTCCATAGCCTCCCTGAGTCTCAGTTTCCTCATCTGGAGTAATCTCTATTCCATACCCTCTATCCTCATCCTGCTGGGTTAGAGGGAGGATGAAATGAAACATGTATGTGAAAGCCTTTATAAAACTGGAAAGGGTCATATGACATTATCACTATTCTTTGGCTTGAAGCTTTGTCCTCTGTTCAGATGCAAACACCTCCATTGCAATGTAGGTGATACAGTGTATAAAGTGCTGGACCTGGAGTCAGAAGACATGGATTCAAATCTAACCTCAGACACTTAGGAGCTATATGACTCTGGATGAGTCACTTAACTGGCCTCAGTTTCCTTATCTGTAAAGTAGGATTAATGATAGCACCTACATCCCCAGGATTGTTATGATGATAAATTGACATAAGGTTTATAAAGCACTTTGCAAACCTTAAATTGCTATTTAAATGTTAACCATATTATTCTTAATGATTAATAATAATGATAATAATTTCTTCTTTCCCTTCTCCTTCTTCCAGTCTTCGTCTGAATGGATTTATCAGGTCCTTTCCTGAAAGGGAGGCAATTAGCTGGCTTAGGGGATGGAGCATTGATTGTGCCTGGAGTCAGGAAGACTTGAGTTCAGATCTGGCCTCAGACACTTGCTAGCTGTATGACCCTGGGCAAGTCATTAATCTGTGTTTGCCTTAATCCACTGGAGAAGGAAATGGCAAACCTCTCCTGTATCTTTGCCAAGAAAACTCCATGGCCAATATCAGCATTCTATGACCCACAGGTTCACAAAGAGTCAGACAGGACTAAATCACAGTACCAGTTCTCATCTATATAGTGTCTCAAGGTTTGCAGTCCTTTGCCTACTTTATTTCATCTGATCTTCATCATAACTCTGAGTTAATAAGAAGTATCCTGGAAAGGGTACAGAACTAGGCCAGTGTCAAGAGACACTGATTGCAGCGTTGGTTTTCCTTATTAATTGAATGATGTCAGGCAAGTCACAACCTCCCTGGGCTTCAATTTCTTCAGTTCTACAATAACAACTTTAGGGAAAGCACTCTCTCAGGTGGTGCTTCTAGTTCTGAAAGTCTGCGATTCTTTTTTTGGTTTTTTTGGTTTTTTTCCTTTTTGGAGGGCAGTTGGGGTTAAGCAACTTGCCCAAGGTTACACGGCTAGTAAGTGTTATGTGTCTGAGGCTGCATTTGAACTCAGGTCCTCCTGACTTCAGGGCCGGTGCTGTCGTTGCTGCGCCACCTGGCCTCACCAAGTCTGTGATTCTAAGAGAGAAGAGAGAAAGCAGGCATTTTGGCACCAGGGAAGAAAGCATAGAATGGTGGATACCACTCAGGGAGGTTGGAAATAGAAATGGGCAACTGGAGGAACCAGAAAATAAACTTCATATTTTCACTTGGGTCAATCTTGTTTTTAGGAAATGACACCTCTCGTTCTCTCAGTTTATTTTCTTTTTTTGTCTCTTTGTTTTGTTTTGTTTGTTTGTTTTGTGAGGAAGGTGAGCAGTTTGTGTAGCAAAATCAAAGTAATTTGGTCTTCAGTGAGTGCCAAAGTATCCTTTACCACCCTCTGTACCCACAGCCAAGACAGACTGGAACCATGAGAAAATGGAATCTGGCAGCCCTACCGCACTGTGCCTAACCCATCTGGGAGTGGGTGGGAGAAAGAGAAAAAAGGCTTTGTGTGGCTCGTTGGTCAAGGTCAGACTGAGTTAAACTGGAGACTGTCTATCCCTATGGCTGTCTTTCATTCTTACTCTCCTTTCAATCAGTTCTGACCCAGGCCATCTCCAGTCTGCTGATCTATATCTTGCCACTGGACTCAGATGTTTCTGGAGGAGAAAGTGAGGCTGGGGACTTTGCACAGCTAAATCTAATCCTCACTTAAATCTAACCTTGTCATCACCTCCCTGAGGTCATGGTCCTCTTCCAGAACAGAGGACAAACAACAACAACCTGCTTTTGACACTAAACTCCACAGATAGCATTATACAGTTATCCCTTCCACATCAAAGGGGTTATGGGCATGGTGCCCCCCACTCTTGCCCCTGAGAAATCCAAGCAGATTTTTTTTGGCCCTCCCTTCATACCATGGAAGAAGTCTGAGTTATTATGTTATTAAAAATAAAATATGTTGATATTATATAATACTATACATATATTTTATGCATTTATGAGTTTCTAAACCTTTTCCTGTTTCATCCACTGGCCTTTGAATATTATATGCAGCTTCCACAAAATTCGCATTTAATTTCTTATGCCAACCCATAATATATCAAAACCACACTGGGGAAAGTCATGATATGGAAGGGATAACTGTAGAATTTTAAGGTTCTCAAAGTACTTTACATATATTATCTCATTTGACCCTCACAATAACCTTGCGCCTTATTAACCCCATTTTTCAGATGGGGAAGCTGAGGCAGGGAGTATTTAGGTGAACTGCCCAGAGCTATGCAGTTACTTAAGGGTCTGAGGCAGGATTCCAAGTCAAGTCTATCCTGCCTCCAAAGTGGCACTGATTCTACCACACTACTTAGCTACATTAATAATAAAGCATTTTGGCTCTTCTAACTCTCATATTAAAGGAAGCAGGTATCCCAGACCTAGAGAGCCAAGAAGGATAGGTGTTCGGATTTCCAGGGCAGCCAGATTTAGGTTGGTGGTAGCAGGAGAGAATGAAAGTGTGGGCAGAAACCCAGACACAGAAGCTACTTCCTCCTTTTGGTCAGCCACCACCAAGGCTGCCAGCCTCTGTTGCTTATTCCTATTTAACTCCTTTAAGCATTCTGGGGACTTCCTCTTTCTGCATCCCCTCTTGACTTACCCTCTCTACTTTGGCTTCTCACAAGCAGACTGGAGGAGTCAGGGTGTGTCCTTGTCTAGTACTTGGCAGAAGAGGCTTTGGCTGGCCTCCCCACTGTGGGCAGGGCTGCCCTGCATCCATGGCACCCTGCCCTCCATTGATCAAGGGAGCCCCCTCATTGTCTGTCCACCCCAGTACCCTTCGGTACCAAGAGGCAGCTCAGAACCTTGCTCTCTCTCAGTTTCTCCAAGGTGATCTCCCAGCAGGAGCTGAGTTTTTTTTTTTTGGTTGTTTTTTTTTTCCCCAAAGTATCACTCACTCACTGAGTGCTGTGTCTGTACTTTCAGTTGTCTTTTCCCATGGGGGTTCATTTGCATTTTTCAATCAGGACCTTATTTTGCTTTTTTTTTTCCTGCTGTGTTCCTAACTCTTTTAGATCCATCTGTCTTTTCTTTCTGCTTGCTTGTGTTGAAATCACGTTCCAGTTTAGCATCCTCTGAATTTCACTCAAGGGCTGTTCTCTCCCTTTGCCCATGTATCATCAGCACTTTCCACTTTTATTACCACTTTTAATATTAAACCAGCAGCTAGGTGGCAGATGGATAGAGCACCCGGCCTGAAGTCAGTTAAGACCTGAGTTTCAATCTGGCTTCAGATGCTCACTAGCTGTATGACCCTGGGCAAGTCACTTAAGTGACTGTTTACCTCAGTTTTCTCATCTGTAAAAATGAGCTGGAGAAGGAAATGACAAAACATTGCAGAATCTTTGCCAAGCACACCCCAAAAAGGACATGACTGAAAATGACAGAACAACAACAAACATTTATTATTAGCTCTATACAAAGTACTGGGAGAGAGTTTTGTTTTGTTTTGTTCAGGGGGAGAGGGGACCTGTGATTTCAGTGGATAGAGCACTGGGTCTGGAGTCAGGAAGATTCTGAATTCTAATTCTACCTGAGATACTAGCTGAGAGACTCTCCAAGTTGCTTAACCTGATTGCCTCAGTTTCCTGAACTGAAAATAGGGATGACAATAGTAGCACCTCCCTCCCAGGATTGTTGTGAGGATCAAATGAGATAATATTTTAAAAAATCACTTAGCATAGAGCTGGTACATAATCAATACTTGTTTCCTTCCTTCCTTTCAAAAAGGAAGCTCCTACTATTCAACAACTTACAGTCTTAGTGACTCTTAGGGCTCAAGAACTGAGAATTTAAGTGACTTGTCCAGGATCACACATAGACAGTATGTCAAAGGCAGGAACTGTACCCAAATCTTTTTGACTACAACGTTAGTTCTATAAGCATCACTGTAGGCTGACTCTTCCTCAGAGACATACAGTGTTTAAATACACATGTCTTGACTGAACTCACAATAGTTCAATGATCGATGGAGAACCAGTGTGGCACAGTAACCTGAGGGCAGAAGAAGAAAAACCTCAAATTTCACCTCCAATTTATACTATGTGTGTGATCATGGACGTGTCAAATGTTCTGAGCCTCAGTTTCCTCATCTGTAGAATGGAGACCATACCTACAGGACCATATTTACCTCATAAGGTTGTTGTGAGAAAAGAATGAAATAAAGTATATAAAGCATTTTACGAACCGTAAAGTGTTATATAAATGTTTTATTATCACAACACAGACTTATAACTGGAGATCTCACTAGGATGATGAATGGAAGCTTCCTGGAGTTTGTGGCTTTTGAAATGGACCAAAAATTGTAATTTCAAAAGATGGAGATGAGGATAGAAAATTTTTGGCAGAGGGGACAATGTAAGCATGGCCCAAAGGTGGGAGAGCATGAGGAGTATATGGGATATGCCAAGTAGCCATGTTTTACTGAGTTGAACACAGAGTGGAATAGTGGGAAAGCTGATGGAGGGAATGGCTGTGTGGGTAATGAGATGCTGGGTGATAACAACAAAAACAGAAGGGAGAGGGAGACAGGTCAAGAGACTGCAGGCATAGTATTCACGGAACTTGACAACTAGTTTTTAAAAGTGAAGGAAAAGTCTGAGATAAATACCCCAGCTTCAACTTTGTAAAGGAGTAGGGACACCTCATCCTAAGACAAGAAAGAATGGGTAAAGATACTAAAAAATGTTAAGCTGCAGAGCAGTAGAAGTGAGGAAGCTTACTTCGGATGACCTCAGTCTTCTAAGTGAAACAGGAGGCTAGATCATCTGACATGTGTGAGTAAGGGGTGAGGGGTGTTACAGGTTTTAGAAGGGAGGAAAAGGTTTGAAGCAGCTCCTGTGGGAAACGACATAGAGAATCGATGAGAGTCAAAAAGAAGGATTGTCCTACAATTGTGAGGGTCCAAATGAAGTTATGCTCCATAAATTTATAGCAGGTGAAGTCATCATGATTTCATAGCTCTCTCCAAGGATTCTAGGCAGTCAGGGAACAGGAACACAGCAATTTGGTGGTGGAGGTCACTCAGAGTTGAGCGTTAGCAGTCCAGTAACATGCAAGGCCAGGGGGGATTAAGGCTTACTGTGTGGGAGTAGGGGATAGAGTGGTTGTTGAACATGGAGAATTCAGGATATCTTAGACATTACTCATTTCCTTGAAGATGATACAAACTTTGTTCTATCAGCATATCAAACTTGGAGCCCCCAGGTAGCACAAGCACCCCAAAACCATGCTGCCCAAAACCTGTATCCCAGCCTCTTCTTTTCTCCTAGAACGCCAACGGGTTGGCCTCCAACACCTGGCAATTCTTAGCAGGGCCACACACTCTTGGCTCTTAGCCCCCAAGAGCATGAGATATAGATTTCCCTTGGATATTCAAAGCAAAAGGGTTATTATCCAAGTAAATATGGATTGTTTTTATGACCACCATATTTGTGAAGGTGCAGACTCTGACAGTCACCAAGCATTTATTAAACATCCGCCATGGACCATGCACCATGCTGAGCACCAGAGATAAAAAGAAAGGCAAAAATGTGTCCCTGCCCTGAAGGAGCTCAAGTCATAATGCAATGGAAGCTATGTAAATAACTTCCAGGGTGGGACACCTGCAGGCTAGAGGTCACATGTGACCTTCTAGGTCCTTGGATGAGGCCTTTTGACTGAGTCCAAGTTTTACAGAACAAATCCTTTTGTGAGGGGGATTTGTTCTGTGAAGTTTGGGATCAGTCAAATGGCCACACTTGAGGACCTAGAGGGCCACATGTGGCCTCTAGCCTGCAGGATCCCCACCCCTGAACTAGGGGCATATAAAAAGAACAGTACAGGAGGAAAGTAATCTGAAAGGAGTGTAGCTCAGAAACAGCAGAGGATCAATCTTCAGGCTACTAAAGAACTAATAGGTAAAAAAATAAAAAATGCTATAGTTCAAAGGGCCAATAATTATTGCACACTAAGCTCTAGCTAATATTTTTGTAATTCTATTTTAAAATGTCTTTTCAAATTCACTAGTTTAAGCCTCCACTTACTCATTTTATTAGTTATAGAGCCATAAATTTGTGAAACAACTATGCAGGTAACCATGGAAACATGCAAAACTAAGTAGACCATAGGATTTAGGACTACAATGTAGTTAGCTACTTCAAGTTCTAAATATTTTGTGAGTCAGAATCCTCTCGCAACCACAGCTCACAAGCCCCCACCAAAGTATTTTGCTTTTTACTAGTCAGCCAGATGACATATTCAGTTCATTACAAAGGCATTTCGTAAAATAGTCATGTAAATAATAATAGAGGGGACGGAGCCAAGATGGCGGCGTAGCAGCGGCAACACATCGCAGCTCTCACATAGCCACCCCAAAATACCCATAAAACAGGACTCTAAACCAATCCTGGAACTCCAAAACGCACACAAGGATACTTCCCACTGAAGTCAGCTC
>CM053580.1:321570837-321661001 GCA_028627135.1 Pseudochirops cupreus | reverse complement strand
AAAAAAAAAAAAGAAAATCACTTTAGTGACTGAATGGAGGGTGAACTGAAGTAGGGAGAGACTTGAGGCTGTTAGACTAACCAGAGGCTATTACAATAGTCCAAGCTTGAGGAGACGAAGGCCCGTACCAGAGTGGTAACAGTGTCCAAAGACAGAAAGGGTTGTATTCAAGAGAAGTTACAGAGGTTATTACAAAAGGTTATTATCATTCTGAAAGATCTTGGGTTCCGTGACAAATTCATAGGATAATAGGATCATAATTGTTTTTTTTTTTAACTCAAAGCAATCTGAGAGTCCAACTCCTTCTTCGTATAAAAAATAAGTGTTAGAGGCAGGATTTGACACTGGGACCTTTGACTCCAAATACAGTGTTCTTCGTGCTATGCCATATTTCCTAGTTTTCCCTAAAACCCAGGCTTTTGGGCTAGAGACCTGTGGAAGCCCTGTGCTAGTCCTTTGGTGCCTTGGACAAGAATTAACCCAACTTTCCCTAACTGGCCTCCAAAGAGCCTTCAAGCCTTAGTGAACTTGTAGGCAGCTCTCTCACCTCCTGGGGATCTCAATGACCTCAATCTCCACCTTTCTCTATTGACTCATTCTTTGTTTTTTTTTCCCCCATTTGTAAAGCCAAGCACAAGTAGTTTTCCAGAAGAATGCTGCTATGAACAGCTTTTCAAGGTTCTGATTACACAGTATAGTGAACTCTCTATTTATTCAATAACAAATCAGAGCAAAACATTCACAGAAATCAAAATACAGCATTCACAGTGTTACAACTTATCACTAAAATGGCCACATAAGTTTTCACCAGAGTGGTCACATAGTTTTGAACCAAGTACATTCATTTAGTCACTCAATCATTTAGTAACTCAATCATTCAATCATCCTTAAGGAGGTTTGCCTCCTTAAGGGACACAAAATACAAAAGTCAAAGTACTCAACCCTGGGTAGTCTCAATTAGAGATTAGTTTCTAATCATAAACAAAGTATTTTCATTTAGCCAATCACAGAGTCCTTAATTCAGTCACAAGGTATAATAGTCAAAGTCCCCCACCCATGGAGTGCAATTAAGTTACAACTTCAACAGTCACTTTAATCAATCAAACATATATCATTTACCTAGTTCAGAGGGAAAAAAGTCAGCACCCTGAATTTCAGAGAATACAAACAGAAGTTACAACAGAAAATAACACAATTTAGCAGACAGGGCTTCTAGCTGTCTGACCATTATATCCATACCTAGTTAGTTACCAGAGAGGGAAGCACCAACATCTGGGTTTTCCCCTCTCTCTGGGGGGAGATTGGGTGGGGGCAGGGGGAAATCAACAGCTGTCCAGAGCCTCATCTGGCCAAATCACACAACTCCTCCCAAAGTGAGTCCCAAAGCAAAACCTCACACCAGGGTCAGTCATTACTCAGTATTCACGGAGAGGCCTTTTCATCTTGACTTGAGGCAGGCTTTCAGCTTTCATGGTTTCCCTTCCATGGTCCCAGCTCCCATCTGAATCCACCAAACTGTCACCTGGGTTTGAAAGCAGACAACTCCCAGCTCCTTGTCCAGCTCTCCATGCAGTTCCCACTCCATATTGAAGCTCACAGTGTCCAGTCCACCTCAAGTCCTTCAGAGTTTCTGTTCCTGGGAAGAGAAAACTTAACAGAGCCACAGATAAAGTACTAACACCACAGTCATGCTTCCTTTGGCAGCTCCAGCTGGCAGCTCTGGCTGGTCCTCAGAAATCCTCAGCAGCCTCAGCAGCTTTGGCTGGCCTTTGGAAGTTTTCAGCACCGTAAGCTCTGTTCTCAAAATCAAAATCACTTTCTTCCATTCTCAAGATCAAAATCACTTTCTCCCATTCTCAAAATCAAAATCACTTTCTCCACAGAAATTCCGTCCAGCAGCAGCAGCCCAGCCTTCAGATGCACAGCTGCTCTGCCTCCACAAAGCTTATCGGAAGAAGTTCTGACTTTCCCAGCTAGGGTTTTTCCTTATATACAGTATTGCTCCTCTCTGTTCAGCCTCTTCCTATTATGTCAGCAACAGGGGTTCATACCTTCTGTTTCTTTAATAGACGCTTAATTTGAAACTAGGTGCTAAGTACCTATCAGCTTGGCAATACAAAGGGATCTTCAAATTTCATTACTGTTACACCATTTAAAAAATTTATCACATCAAAAACAAATAAATAAATACAACCAAACCTAAAACCCAAACCAAGTCAAAGATACAATAAGACCATAATCCAGACTTTTTGTCTAACCCGCCCCCCAAAAAATCTGAAAACAAAAAACAAAAGAAATAAAAATACCAGTCTCAAAAGTATTTATCCAAAAAGTAAGGCATCCACTTTACAAAAAAAATTGACCCATTCTTTATGCCTCATTGGTGAACCTGACGCAGATTCAAAATTGATAGTGAACTTTAAGGGCTAATTCTGTTCTTTCCTTTATCTACCTATTCAATTAGATTGGCATCTGGGTCCTGTCCCCTCAGAGGTCATGTGATCAGGGATCATTGGGCAAGGCTGCCATGATCTTCACCCTTAAATCTTGTCCTCATTCAGCACAGCCCACTAATCTGACTTTCCCCTGTTTGAACTCATGCCTTCCCTATTCCGTCACTTCACTTAGCTCTGCTCCTCATTAACAGAGACAAGATTACAGACATATTAAGGGCCAGTGAACAATGAGCATCTTTCCCTGGTTGAACCATTTGCTAAGCCCTTGACAATCAGATGCTCAGATTTATGTGTTATCTTATACCTTTCCTTCCTCCCCCAACCTTCCCATCCTTCCTCAAGTAAAAGAGATTTAATAGAATCCAAGGACATAATTTTTACAATCTTTAAAACACACAGAAAATAAAGGCAGAAGAGCTTCCCCCTCCCCACCAGGGCCAACTTTTGTCACTACCCATTTATGCCTAAAGCCCTTGTTATCCCACTCTTCTATTGAATCTACTCAAAAGTTACTAGCAACAATTTAACTGCTAAACAGTGGCCTTTGCTCAGATCTCCTCTTCCTTGACCTCTCTGCAGTTTTTTGACACTGAAGACCACCACTCTCCTCCTTCTTGTTAGTATCTCCTTCCATGACACTATCTCCTGATTATCCTCCTATCCCTTGTCCTTCCTACTTTTATCTTCTCTTCTTTCTCCCACCCCTGCCCTAGGCCTTAAGCATCAGTGTCCTTCTCAGGGGTCTGTACTAGTCCTTCTTTCTGTTCTCCCCCTTGCTAATCTCATCCACAATTATAGATTCCATTATCACATCCACGCTGACTCCAATATTTGTGCAGCCAGGCCTAATCTCTCCTCTGAACTGTAGGCCCTTATCCCCAATTTACTGTTAAGTATATCCACCTGGCTGGCCCACTCTAGCACCTCAAATTAAACATGTCCGAAATTGAACTCATCTCTCCTCCTGAAACTTACTCCACCCCACCCAAACCTGCCTCTCCTAACTTCACCATCCTCTCATCCATCCCTGCTCAAACCCTCAGACTCAGCTTTCCTTGTCTACACTTTCCCCATATCCAATCTCCAGTCAATTCTACCTTCACTGCATCTTTTCTATCTTCTCCCTTCTCTCCACTCCCAGAACCACCACCCTAGTTCAGGCTCTTATCACCTTCAGCAATTCAAGGACCCATTATGATTAAAGCACTATATCCATCGCTCAACTGGACCGTAGTAATAGTCTTCTAACTGGCTTCCTTGCTTCTCTCCTCTCACCAATCCATCCTTCATACAGGTACTGAAACAATCTGTGCCCAATAAGAAAGGTCTTACTAGGTCCCTCCCCTGCTCAAAAGCCTTTGAAGTTCCACCCTATTGCCTCCATGATAAAAGAAAAGCTAGATTTTTTATTTTCTCTGGTAAATTCTCTCCCCCCCCCTCACCCCGGGATTTTTAATGACAGTTCTTGGTCATGGTTCTTTCTCCTTGTCATTCTCCTCTGCTGAATCATCATCCGTTCCTCTCCCCATCCCCCATGCTTGATGAGTGTATCCTAGAGCTTGGTCCTGGGTCCTCTTGCCTCTACATTCCCTGTCTTGGTTATCTCATCAGGTCCTATGAATACAACTATCATTTTGATACAAATCAATCTCCATATCCAGTGATCATTTTTCTCCTGATCTCCAATCCCAAGTTTCAACAGCCTACCTAATATCCCTACTTAATTATTTCTCAGAAGAACTTCAAACACAAAATTCATTATTTCCTTCTCTAAACCCACCCTTCTTCCTGGCTTTCTTATTTTTGTCAGGTATGTCATCATTCCTTCTGGTGGCCAAGGCTTATAACCTAGAAGTCAGGCTCTACTCTATTCTTTCACCCACCATATCTAATCAATAGCCAAGTCTTGTGGATTCTACATCCTCAGTATTTCTAGCATCCACCCACTTCTGTCTCATCACACCATCACCCTGCCCAGTCCAGTTCCTGGTCATCTCTCAAGCTGGGTTGTTGAGAAAGCCTTAAAATTAGTCTCCCTGCTTCCAGTCTCTCCCCTTTTCAATTCATCTTCCACATATTCACTAAAGCAGGACCACAACCTTCTATGCTTCTTTATTTTTTTTGCTTTTTGGAAGGGGGTAGGTAGGGCAATTGGGGTAAAGTGACTTGCCTAAGGTCACATGGCGTGTGTGTGTGTGTGTGTGTGTGTGTGTGTGTGTGTGTGTGTGTTGTGTCTGAGGCCGGATTTGAACTCAGATTGTCCTGACTCCAGGGCCCATTTTCTATTCACTGTGCCACCTAACCGCCCCTTCTATGCTTCTTTTAAATTAGAAAAGCACAACTAAGTAAAAGAAAGACTGCTCTAGAATAGTGGGAAGAAAACAAGATCTGGATTCATTGGAGTTAGCCTTAAAAGCTAATTCTGTCACTTGCAACCTATATAACCCCAAGGGGGCAAATCATGTTACTTCTCCAGGCTTCCTTTTCAATAAATCAAAGGAGTTAGACTAGATGGCCTCTGAATTCCCTTCCAGCTTCAAATCTTTAATCCTATGAAAAAGGAAAGTCTCAGATATGAACTTGTTATCCAGGAGGTTCCACTATTCTATTCAGAACCTTAGGAGGATGTGATCCCACAGAGGTGAAATGCCCACAGATTAAGATTCCAACCATGTTTCTTTAATGACTTCAGACCTAATGAGAACCATTTCCGCCCACCTGAAGTTCTAGCTCTCCAGGCACAGGTAGCCCTTAAGTTATCATAGACCACATTTGGCACCAGCAACACTCTTTCCCTTAGAAATAATAATATTATGAGATTCTTAAGCCATCTCACCAAGGCCTGTTCAATCCCTAAAGGAATAGAAGTTACGGTTTCCTGAATTTTTCAAGACAAAAGACATTTACAACGAATATAGCTCCTAACCAATATTGCTGCAATATAAGTTATTAAATAAAGCAAAAATAATAAAAACAACACAATTGATTAAAAATTTGTTTATCTTTAGTGCTGGAGGGCAAGAACACTTACTTTACAGAAAAGGCAGATAGAAGGAGGGACTAAGGGAGATATGCTAAGGAGGATTTTTGAGTACTTTCCAGGGCTTTGGGGATGGACCTCACTATTTTTCCCCCGTATTTAATTTTGCCTTGAAATGGATGGCATTCATTTTCCATGCCCTAGGGGGGTACTGCTAGCTCTTTTTTTAAGGCTTCTTGGCCTTGATTAAAGTTAAATAGAAAGAACAGAGGCAGAGAGAGGGAGGAAAGGTTTTTCCCAAGGTAACTAATTGGACAAGAGTCAGGAAATAGGAAGGAGATTTTTAATATTTTTATATATTTACTAAAGAAGAGAGATTGTCCTAGGTGACATTACCTGAGCTAAGAACCATGAGAGATAGAGGAAAAAGAAAACCCTGGGCTGTGCATGACAACCCTGAGGGGACACAAAAGTTTTTGTTGTTCATCCTTCATTTTCCAAAGAAGACCAATGAAATCACTGGTGGCTTGAGCATGAATTGGATTAAAGTGAGACAGAGCTTCACAGAATTGTCAGCCTCACTCTCTCCTCTAGAGTTATCTAAGTCTAGTGGCAAGACAAAAATCAAGATGGCTGATGATGGTCCGGATGCAGTGAATGCCCTCGATGTTTCCAGGGGACAAAGATGATGATTTCCAGAAGAATTGAATACTACTTACTCCTTGGGTGTTCAAGCCAATTTGGTCTACTTACTGTTCCTTAAACATCTCATCTCCCTCCTCTTTGTTTTTGCACAGTCTGTCTGTCTTCCATGCCTGGAACATACTCCTCACATAAGCTTCTTGGAATCTTTCAGTTCAAGTGTTAGCAGCTACAAGAAGCCATTCCTGATCCTCTTGTTGGTGTCCCTTCCCCCCTTCACCATGCTTTGTAAATATTTTGTATTTGCTTATTGGTGTACATGTTTTCCCCCTGTAAGAATGTAAGTCCCTTAAGGAACTATTTCTCTATATCTCCAATAGTGCCTGGCACATAAATGAGTACTTAATAAATGCTTGTCTGACCTTTGCCAATGCTCTACACCAACCGGTATAATTGGTTTGATTGCTGGGGGGGCATTGGTGAAGCAAGACCACTACCTATTTATCATTTTAGGGCCTTCTTCTCAGGAGTCTGAGTCCAACTTCTGGATGATGAGTATTCCATTTGTCATTTCATTTCAATATGATTTCAGAAGCACTTTCCAAAGCAGAGTTAACCACTTGGCTGTCCTTCTCCATGTCATTACAGCCTTGGAAAAAAAATCTTGAGGCAGCAGGTGGAACACTGGGAAGGACAGGAAATCCTTGTTCATTTGGTTCCAGAGTGGAAGCTCCACAGATTCCATTTCTGTCCTTTTTTGATTACTTGTCCCTTTTTGTGTCTGAAGGGACTTAAATTCTGGAAATACAACTGAAAATTTAGCTTGGGGAAGGGAGAGGAGTGGGAGGAGGGACTCCCTTTTTGATTATGTAATTGTAGCTTTGAATTGTGACAACAAATCCACATCCAGAGAAGACACATTGAAAAAAAAATAGAGACCCTTTCTGTGCTGGTGCTGTCCTGGCAGATGCAGCCTCCGGTGCTCTTCATTCCCAGGCAGGCCCAGGGGAGCAGAGAGCCAGCATCTGCACAGCTGTCCAAATTACAGCTTCAGCCAGGCTCACAAGATAATATTCCCCAAATTTGCATGGCAGGGAGCCCTAGTTCAGTCCTCTAACCTTTGCTGGGGGTGGGGATTTCTAATGAACTGAAGGTTTTCATTAATTCAGTGAAGGCTGGTGGCTCAGCTCTCCAAATGCCATAAAGAACAATTTTCATCTATGACTTTGGGATCAGGTACCCTCGCACTTTAAATCTCCTTCCCTTATAAAGCTTCTCACGTTAGAGATTCCTACAGTCCGGAGAGCCCTGAGGCTTCCAGGCATTACCTCTCCACCTTTTGAGGTAGGGCATCAGGTGAATGCTGGCTTCTATCACTATTCCCAGGTTCTTGAGTACTTCAAAAGAGAGATTTCAGTCATCTTGGGATTGAGGTGCTGACTGGTCCTTGGAGGACAGCTCGCCAGGCTCCATACTAGAAACCTATCCACCTTGGTAGACTTTGACAGAGCTTCATTTAGCTAATAGCTAAGACCCAGGGTCTCCTTGATGCCTGGTTAAGGTGAGGAGTAAAGCTTCATACAGGGCTACAAATACTCTAAAATTAAAGCAAATTAAGTTCAATATTCCCTGATTAAATGCGAGCTTAGACTTTAAGAGCACAGAGTGCCTTTCTTCTCCCTCCTTTCTTCTCTTCCTTCTATTTTAAAAGCTGTATTCCCAGAGCAGGCACTTAATAACTGCTGCTTGACTGAATTTCCCCTTTAAGTCCTTGATACTTAGAAAATACCCTTGGAGATGATTATGTTTCTGGAAAACAAGCTTGGTATTAATATTTAGTTGATCTAGAGATCTTAGGTTTCTGGAACTGGAATCAAAAAGTTGTTCAGTTGTGTCCAATTCTTTGTGACCCCATTTGGGGTTTTCTTGGCAGAGATACTGGTTTGCCATTTCCTTCTCCAGCTCATTTTACAGTTGAGGAAACTGAGGCAAAACTCAGGAAGACGAGTCTTCCTGATTTCAGGCCATGCCCTTTAAATGTACCACCTGGACCAGAGTTCAAATTTGGCCTCAGAAACTTACTAACAGTCTGAATCCTGAGCAAGTCAATTAACCTGTTTGTGCCTTAGTTTCCTCATCTGTAAAATGGGGATAATAATAACCCCCACATCAGGGCTGCTGTGAGAATGGACTTTACAAACCTTAAAATGTTATTCAAATGCTAGCTATTAGCTAGTATTAAAGATGAGGCACAGTATTGTTTTGCCTGAGGCAGCTAGGTGTACAGTGGCTAGAGACCTGAATTGGAATAGGGAAGCCCAGAATGTGAATCCTACCTCAGATTTTTCCTAGCTGTGTGACTCTGGGTAAGTCACTAACCTTTTCCAAATCAGTTTCACCACATTTTTTTTCTTTTCAGTTCCCACAGCCTTAACTTCAGGTTGTGGCCCTTGCCCACCTAGATAGACCTTCAGCACCTGTCTATTTTTCCTTCAAGTTGGTCCCCTGCCTGCCTAGATATATACTTCTATCTCACAGGGTTGAGAATATCAAAGGAGGTGACATTTGCAAAGCATTTCACAGACCTTGAAACACTATATTAACAATGGCTATTATTTTGAATTCTTCAGGCAAATTCTGTATTTACGAAATGTTGACTTGTTGACTGACAATGAAGGCCCCATTGAACCCTTTGCAGCTATATCTTGCTCAGATAAGGTAAAGAGCTGAGAGCAGGAATGAGGAGGTTTTCCTGCCTTCTTGTTTTCCTGGGTGTTAATCAAGGGGTTAGTTAATGCCCACAAAGAAAGCTTTGTTACTTTTGGCAAAAGGAAAATTCTATGCTTGTGGATGGATTCCCACAGATACTGCCCCTCTCTGTACTTGCTGGCATTCCATATCAGGACCTGTGGGGAGGTTGAGCCCACCTACACTCTCAGGTCTTGGCCAGGAAACATAAAATAAACCCTTCCCCCAGCAAACTTTTAGCTTGATATTCAGCTTCATTTTTCCAGGCCTGTTACTAGGAATCCATTGTAGTATAGACCTTTTGTCTGGGTCCTTCACCTTTGTTCTCCAGCCTCTGATCCTGTTTTTATTATATATTTTTTAAAATTCCTGCTGCCTTATCCTCTCGGGTTGTGGCCCTTGCCTGCCTAACTAGACCTTCAGTAGCTATCTGTTCTTCCTTTAATTTGGACTCCTGCCTGCCTAGATCTACACTACACACCGACTCTTGTGGCCTTGTCAGCCGCCCTGCCTGCCTTAATAGTATGTGGCAGCTCTGTGTCTTTCCTCACACAGCTTCTGGTCTGGGCTTCCTAGGACCACCCTGTCTTAAATTCTTGGATGGCTTCGACTCCAACAAAAATTAATTGCTGATTACGTGCCGAGCACCTTGTAGAGGACAGGCCTTTTCATAGCTCAAAATCTAATGGGGAATATGACACACACAAAAGCAACTACGACGTGTGACAATGGTCACAAAGGGGGCCAGGGAAGTTTCATGAATTTTCAGGAATGGCAGGCCACTCTTGTTTCTTTCTCCCCTGTTTCCTGCAACATAAGCTGGTTAAATTGGCCTCCTTCCACAAGGAATAGGGAGAGGGTGTGTAGAAGGAAACCTCTAGAATGACTAACAAATTCATGAATGCAGGAATTCTATAAACCCTGATTATCCTCTTCTGATTTACTCACATTGGTTTATTCAAAGGTACCTGAGGTTTTCTTACCCCAGATTAGTATGTTTGTAAAAGGCTGTAGATTCCTTTGTCTTTGTTCAGTTGTGTGACTCCATTTGGGGTTTTCTTGGAAAAGATACTAGAGGGGTTTGCCATTTCCTTCTCCAGCTCATTTAACAGATGAGGAAACTGAGGCAAACAGGGTTAAGTGACTTGCTCAGGGTCACACAGCTAATAAGTGTCTGAGGCTAGATTTGAACTTATATCCTTCCGACTCCAGGGCTATGCTCTATCCACTGGAATATGTAGCTATATACCTGTCTACCCATCTACTCACCTGTCTACCTCAGCATAACACCCCATGGACCCTAATATACTTGGGTGATTGGGAGCAATCCCAAATTCCTTGGAAAGTTGGATAATGCCTACTGACTTTGTTTAAACAATGTTTTAAATTATATAAAATTGTTTTTAAACAATGTTTTAAAATGTATAAAAATAAAATACACATCATAATAAATACACATCATAAGAGAAACAAATTATATTGAAGAATTATCATTTTTTTAAGTTGATAGACCTCAGGTTAAGATCTCTTGATCTACAGAGCCTGTTTCTTCAGATGTCCATACGTGGGCAGCTTGATTTTCCTGAACCAAAGTGAGAACCTAGTCTGGAAATGAGGCAAAAGTTCAAGTGTCCTTTTAACCTTGTTTCTAGTTTGCCACATGACACTTGCATATTTTTAAATCAATCTTGTAGTTAGATTAAAGGTAGGTATGATTGTATTGGGCAGTTAGGTGGCACAGTGGATAGAGTGCTGAGTCTGGAGTCAGAAAGATTCATCTTCCCGAGTTCAAGTCTGGCCTCAGACACTTGTTAGCTATGTGACCCTGGACAAGTCACTTAACTTTGTTTGCCTCAGTTTCCTCTGTGTGTGTATATATCTGTATAATGAGATAGAGACAGAAATGGAAAACCACTCCAGTGTATTCACAAGAAAACTCCAAATGAGGTCACAGAAAGTTGGATGTGACTGAACAAACAATAATGACTGTGTTGTTTTGTTGCTTTGAGAATGGAAGTGTACTTCCCATATAAACTCTCTTTTCTCCTTGACCCCTCTCCTCCAGTTCAGTATAAAAACATTTTCTTTTACTAGCCCTGGGCAAATACCCTATTGAGTAAACCAAGTAACCCGTTGTGCTATCCTCAGGATGCTTCGAAGCTGGCAGGGATTTATACTGTAGTTTAGAACTGACCAGTGACCCTCTGATGAACAAAGTTGAGTGAGGCATACAACAGAGAGATACATACTAAAGACAATTACTCCTGGTATGGACAATGTCCTGGAGAGCTTTCTAAGGGGAAGAGGGATTTCTAAGACATAGTGAGGGTCTCTAGGTTCTCCTGTAGGTGGATGGCGTTGTGTTGGCTGCGTCAGTCCTTAGAAAGCTGCAGAACTTTTATGGTAAAGTCCATGGTCATTCAAAAGATACTGGATTTGAAATCTATACAGGAAAAACAAAATGGATGAAACTCTTATAGCTCAGACTATGTTATATAATTGGATAGCCAGTGCATTTAACTCATATGCTAGTATACAAATCTGGGACCAGTTCTACAACTGGACAATAAGTCCAGGCCCAAGCTTGAATAATAAAGGATGAGGGGAAAGAGGATCAGACTGAATTTGTAAAGAAAAAGGGAGGCTGGTTCACTGTCACTGACCTGGGATTACAACAGAAAGCACTCCTTAGAAACGGAGAGTTGGACTTGCCTCCAGATGTGTGCATATGCCCCCTTCCTTAATGTAACCATTAATGTTGTCCTCAACCCCACGATGTCACATACCTTATTCTGTTCTTTGTTTAATACTCCCCAAAATTTATAAAATGGGGAGCTGTCCTGCTTAGGGTCTTTGGCATAAATCTGAGGTTAGCCATTGACCTTTGTATTGGCAGGTAGCATACCCCTGTTAATAATACGATCATTTTTTGGGGGAAAAAAGAGGGAGGGGATAAGTATTTATACAGCATCTACTACATACTAGGCACTGTTCTTAGGAGTTTTTACAAATATTATCTCGTTTGATTGTCACAAAAACCCTGAAAGCTTGATGTTATTATAAGCTCTATTTTATGATTAAGAAAATTGAGGCAAAGAGGTTAGAGGACTTGCCCAGAGTCACACAGCTAGTAAATGTCAGAGACCAGATTTGAACTTAGGTCCTCCTGACTCCAGTCTCATCACTCTGTCCTCTACACAATATTTGTAACAATGCCAAGCAAGAAGCAAAGGCTTATCTTTTTCAAACAATTGTTTTGGTGGTGATGCTATGTAGTTACGAAACTTGAAACACTGTAATCTCTGAGAAATCCAAATTGCACGTGACTCAACAGGCCATCAAGAAACACATGGTGAGTTTGAGGAAACTACATGATGACCTGTGTGCAAAAAGTGGTGTCAAGGTATCACCTAGGCAATGTATGATAGGAAAAGGAGGTGTCTCAGTCATGTGTCAAAAAATAGCCCAAGTGCTAAGAGATAAATAGCTCCAAGGGCACTTTCCATATGGAAACACATACTAGAGACCAAAGAGAAGACCTTCAGCTCTCACTGGGGAGAATCAATGGAAGAGCATCAGTAAGAATTTCATGGAATGAGGGGGTGGCTAGGTGTGCAGTGAATAGAGTACCAGCCCTGGAGTCAGGAGGACCCGAGTTCAAATGTGACCTTAGACAAGTCGCTTAACCCCAATTGCCCTGCCTTCCCCGCTCCAAAAAGAAAAAAAAAAAGGAGTTTCATGGAATGAGAAGGCACAGAGAAGTTGTATACTGAGTCCATGGAAGGAATACCCATATCAAAGAGATCATGAGTCCTTTGGGCTTGTTGAAATTAAAACTAGAAAAAGGACTCATTGTCTATGCTCCCAAGACTCACTGATCCAGTCTGATATTTTATATTTCCATATTTTCAGAATCTGTGATTCCATTGACATGCTTATGACCCTCCATTAATGTAGATAAAATGTTTTTCATCACTTAATAATCTCCTATTTAAGTTTATTTGGAAAGGCATACATACACACATATACATATATATATAGTGTGTGTGTGTGTGTGTGTGTATATATATATATATATATATATATATATATGATGTAGTATATAAAAGTATATAAACAATACACATATATTATATATAAACTATAATATATTATGGTATATAAAAGTATATATTCACACAATACACACCTATACATATATTACATGCAACTATATTATAGAAAGTTATACATTGACGCAGTGCACAGTACACACGCATACACATATATTATATTGCTATAACACAGCATGTAAGTAATGTATATTGTACCTGTGCTCATATAGTTTTTCAAATTAAACTTTAAAAGACTATATAGTCTCTAGATAACTATAATATACAATATGTGTGAGTGTGATTTAATATCTCGCTCGTGTCAAAACGTTCCAAGTTTGGAAAATCTCTAATTCTCTGCCTTGATTTGATTTACCATGTAAGTACCCAGCCCATGGTATGTACTTGCAACTCCATAACTTTACTCTAATCTAATATTTTATGACAGCTGCTCTGTTTTAAGCAACAGTAAATTCCAGTGCAAAGTCAGAATGGGAGGGTTTTGATGGCTGCTGTCAATTTTATTGCTTTATCTTGATTATGAGGCCAGAATCTGTATACTTGGTGTGTTTATTGGTTTTATGTATCACATGTTGTTGTTGGCCCTGACAAGTTACTCCTATAAAAATGTGTTATTATTGTATGCCAGAGCTCCGTGAGCTGACCCTGCATTTCACAGCATGTTTGAGCAAACAATACAGTGGTCCATAAAAGCTGGCCAGCCTCTATCCGAGGAGACCTGGGCAACGAATCTCAGCACCCAGGAGTCAGGGTGCTGGTGATGCTCATCCCAAGGTCTCCATTCATCACTGATAACTCAATAGCAAATTATGGAATGAGCACATTTTTCTTTGGAAGTCTCAACATTTTAAAATGAAAAATGGCAGCATCACACTGGCTTTGTATAATTCTCTAGTAAGTTTTATTTCAAATTTTCTTTGTCGCCAAAACACAAAAGAAAGATCTTTTCAACTTTTTTCCTTTCATTTTCTAAGTAATAGGAGGTAAGGTGAGGAATGGGGAGACAAGGTTGTTCTCCATCTCTCACTGCATACCAAGAGATAAATGAAGAAAACACACACACACACACACACACACACACACACACACACTTAGCAAAGGAGATTTGGGTTAGGTAGCAATAAGAAAGTCGTGGTCATTGTGGTAGTGATGATGGTACTATTATTAAATAGTGGTACAGATGACCCATAAAATAATTCACTATGGTATTTTAAGGGACTCATCTGTCCTCAGTGGTTGAGGGGAAATCTACCAGAAGCTAAGAGGGAATCAGCTTAAATGACCTAAAGTTTCCTTTCTACCTAAAGGCTTGATTGAAAATTTTTCCTAATTCTTCATCAACAAGTGTTTGTTAAATGTCTTCTATGTGTCTGGTACCATACTAGGTACTGGGGATGCAACTACAAAGAACTTTTAAGGAACGTTGTTGTTATTGTTGTTTGAAGAAGTTCACTGACATCAGCGGGTGATGTCTTGGCTTGTGTGTGAATTGGCTTTAAGTGAGGCAGAGCTGCATGAAGTCCTCAGCCTCACTCTTTCTTCAGGGGTCCTTAAAGTCCAGTGGCAGGACAAGAGACAGGAGGACTGGCGACGGCCCAGGATGAAATGGATGACCTTGCCATCTTCTATGTCTGACCAAGCCCTAAGTGCTCCATGGTGCTGGCTTCAGCCTCCTTGATGGCTGCTGGAACAAATTGTTCTCATCTACACAATCACTTGGGCGAAATCTTCCTGTGGCTGGGACAGACATCTCCTTAACTCAGTGACGAGTTTGAGGCCCGTCAGTTAACCTCAACCTGTTTTAGTCCATCTGCTGAGACAGTTTTACCAGGGTGTGGCATC
Source organism: Pseudochirops cupreus (assembly GCA_028627135.1). NCBI lineage: Eukaryota > Metazoa > Chordata > Mammalia > Diprotodontia > Pseudocheiridae > Pseudochirops > Pseudochirops cupreus. Next base: position 321,646,221 of record CM053580.1, on the reverse strand, counting down.
TATGCATGCTACAGCTTCTTGGAGCCATAGGTGAGAACTGAATGGCAGGTGGATGAGCAGCAACCCTCACACCAGAGGAGCTAGTCCTCCCCGAACACCCCATACACCCCACAAGGAATGTATATTCTAATGAGGGAGACAAATACAAAAAAATGTAAATATAGCATAAAGTGAATAAATACATACACACACATCCAGACACACAGAATAGTTTAGGAAAGAGGACACAAGCAGGTCAGGGGATCAGGACAGGCTTCATACAGAAGACGATGCTTGAGCCGCATCTTAAAGGTTCAAATTGAAAGATTAAATTCTTAAATAATACTTTATATGCTAGCCTCAGAAGCATGTGTTAAGCACTCCTTCATCTGTGGACAGAGTAAGTTAGAGATCCATCCCTGGCCTTTAAATGAATATTTCTGTGTTTGACATGAAAGGACCCATCCTTTCTTTTCCCTCCTTTGCAAGGTCAAGGCCACAGGGAGACAGTGAAGGCTTTGTGATCTAGGTTGTCATTCCATATGGCATTATATCACCACCCACCAGGGAGTGAGTCGCAACCATTCCCCAGTTTTCCAGATACTCACTTGCATTAACCACCCATTTCATTGTAGAGCGATCTTAGGGTCACATTCATTTGTAAAAGTAGAGTTTCTACTGATGCTGAGTGAGGGGAGCAGAACCAGGAGAAGATTGTACACAATTACAGACACATTTCATCTGGGAAGACTAACTTTGATAGACTGGGCCCCTCTCAGAAATGCAAGGTTATAAGAAAACTCCAAAGGACTCATGATGGAAAGAAGTATCCACATCCAGAGAAAGAATTAGAATCTGAATGCAGATTGAAGCAAACTTCTTGCTCTCTCTCTCTTTTTTGTCTTGTTTTGTTCCTTCTTTCTCATTCATTCCATTGGTTATAACCCTTCTTTACAACTTGACTAATGTTTAATGTGAAGGTATTTGTAAAACCTATATTGGATTGTATGCCGCCATGGGAGAGGAGGATGGAGGAGAGGAAGGTGAAGAAAATTTGGACCTCAAGGGATTGTGGAATTGAATTTTGTAAACTAAAAATAAATAAATTTAAAAGAAAAAAAAAAAGGAGTCCCTAGCCATACAGTGGATGGTGCAGTGTAAGGTATCCTGGATTTGTAACCATTCAAATCCTGGTTCTGCACTTGCTACCTGCATGACCTTGGACAAGTCACTTAACCTCTATGGGCTTCAGTTTCCTTCCTGTCTATGATCCTATTATTTACCCTCAATCATGGAGCTGGAAGAAAGCCTAGAGGTCATCAAAGCCAGTCTCCTCCTTTTACAAACAAGGACCCTAAGGTCACACAGTGGTAGAGCTAGGATATTAACCTGAATTATCTGACTGGTTATACTGCTCTTTCCATCACACCGTCACTGCTGCCTCCTTAGGCATCCTGAAGATTAAATCTATCTGCAAGCACACAGTCCTCAGTCAGTAATATCCTGTTTATCTGTATTGTCTTTTGTGAATACTGCCCAATCACTAATGCACTGTCCGTGGAGTCATGAACTGGCCCAACCATCTTGGAGAACAATTTTAATCTATACCCAAACGGTTATAAAATATAAAACTATAATTTATAAAGCTGTGCACCCCCTTTGACCCAACAATACCACTATTAGGTCTGTATCCCAAAGAGATCAAAGAAAAAGGAAAAGGACCTAAATGAACAAAAATACTGACAGCACCTCTTTTTGTGGTAGAAAAGAACTGGAAATTGAATGGATGCCCAGGGGAATGACTGAACAAGGTGTGATATATGATTGTGGTGGAATACTATTGTGCTACAAGAAATGACGAGGGGGATGGTTCCAGAAACACCTGGGAAGACTTATATGAGTGAATGCAAAATGCAGTGAGCAGAACTAGGAGAACATTGCACATAGTAATAGCAATATTGCAATGATAATAAACCATGGAAGACTTAGTCATTCTGATCATCATGAAAATGATCAATTTCAAAGGATCCATGATGAAAAATACTATCCATCTCCAGAAAGAGAACTGATGAACTCGGAGTGAAGCACATATATTTTTTTTCACTTTCTTTTATTCAGTTTTTTACAAGACATCTAATATAACGTTTGATAGGTATCATTTTGCTTACCTTCTCAACGGATGGGAGATTTGAGGAGGGCAATAATTTGAAACAAAAAAATGTTTTAAAAAATAGACATATATATTGACACTCCCACAAATAGCCCTTAATTCCAGGGCAAGACCACAGGATCAAAGATTTGGAGCTGAAAGGGAACTTGGAGGCCATCAAGTCCAACCCCCTCATTTTACAGATGAGGGAACTGAGGCCCAGAGAAGTTTAATGACTTCCTTAGGGTCACATAGTTAATAACTGTCTTAAACGGGATTTGAACCCACATCTACTGGGCTCTGAATCCAGTTCTCCAGTCTGCTAGTCCCCACTCTGGCCATGCACTTTGCAAATTTCTGCTAATTAGTCTGAACTTGTAACAAAATTATTTTTTTATTTAAATCCACCTCGCTCATAAGGAAAGCTTAAATCCACTGAATTGCAAAACTAATATTTTATTCTCTCCCAGAATTCTATGATTATCTGTTATATTTGGGTGCTTTAAAAAAATGAATAGTTTTATAGCAAATGATTCAAGTTGTTGGCTTTCAGTAACCTTTAAGGTCACCAGAGACCAATGTAACCTTTTAACCTTTTCAGTGAGTCTCTACCTCTGTTCCTTTAAGATATTTATGGGTCGGTTCATCCTCCACTTGGCACAGGGAATGGCACCTGGGCCCCAGGTATATACAGCACAGTCCTTAGGCCTGCACAAAAGTAAAGATTTTTTAAAATCAAAGATTCCCACCTAAATCATCCAACCTCATACCTTCTCCCCAACCCAAACTGGTATTAACACTAACTCACAACAGAGGGAGGTATCACAGGTGCACAACATGTGTTTATGCTAAAATCTAATCAAAGTGCCAATTAGTATAAAAATTTTAAAAATGAAGAAACTGTCATTGGGAATTTTTTTCCTTCTCACTCTGTGCTGGCAAAAATGGCAACACTTCCCCTACTGCTCCATGTGTTCAAATACATTTTTCCAGCCACACGTTTTTATGGATGACCATTTCCCAAGGAGAAGCAGGCTGCCAGGGGACCAGCCCCAGTGGCGCCTCCAGACCCAAGCTTAGCAGGGACCTTTCAATTTCGTGAACGGTTTCAGAAGAACATCATTTATCATCACATGTATATTCTAGAGGACAGAAATGGCAGACTAGGGATTGTTATTAGACAGGTTAGGACCCTAGGACATGGTGTTGCCAGTGTGACATATGAAGACTTTGTAAAGGCCGGATGCCTGCTTCAGGGTCTGGAGATATCAACATCCTTCAGCCCACAGCGCCCTAGTCATCTCCCAAGAGTGCTGGCTGATACATCAAATGAATATTTATGAAGGACTTCTCAGCTTATGGTGGCATTAATAATTTTTTTTCAGGTGGGGAACAGCAAACATGTATGGGGCCATAATTAGTAATTTTATGCAACAGATTTCCCCTCCCATCCATTTCCATGAACATTCTGACATTTCAAACAACTGAAAGTCAGGTCTGACCCTGGGTGGCATGTCAAAACGTACACCTAGGCAGGCCTTCAGCCTCTGAGACAAATTACCTTTCTGAAGGGCTTTCATGCAAAGCAGTGAAAGGCATAGATTATACAGTCAGAAATTTATAGTACAGAGACTGCTTTCTAAGATCACCTAGTGATGTTATAAATAAGATATGGTGATTTTGTTCTTTAGGATGTATTGTTCCAAAGCTCCCTGGGGCCGCAGCTGTGTATTTCCTATGAGGTTCTGTTGCTAATGAGTCCCATTTGCCTGTAGAAATGCCTGGGGTGACCAAAGAGCTAATGGATTTGAACCTAAGGCCACACCGGCTATCAAATATGCATAAGGCAGCAAAGCCTAGTGTGAGCCAAAGGGGACCCTGCTAAGCACACAAGAGATAAACACACATTAACCAGAGGGGGAGGAGGGAGCTGCTGCCAGCTGCCATGGGTTTCTGGGATGGGAAGGGCTGGGCTGAGCCAGCAGGTGTAACTAAGGGCCAAGTCAGGCCCAGGAAGCATCCTTAGAGAGACTAGGGAGCCCACCTTGAGCCGCCTCCTGTTCTTTTAAAAGGACAGGACCTCTTCCCTACAGAAAGCAAAAACATCATGCTTCAGAGGCAAGAACAGTGGACTTGGTTAGCAGATTTGTGTTCAAATCCTGACTCTGCCCCTTGCTACTTTACCAGGGAGACACTGGGGAAGTCACCTACTTTCTCTGGGTCTTAATGACCTTATTTGTAAAATGAAGCAGTTGAACTTAAATGACGTCCAAGGTCCTTTCCAGCATTCAATATACAATGCTGCCATCTTGATGCTGTTGTTGTTGTTCAGTCATGTCTGACTCTTTGTGACCCCATTTGGTGTTTTCTTGGCAAAGATACTGGAAAGGTTGGCCATTTCCTTCTCCGGTCCATTTTACAGATGAAGGAACTGAGGCAAACAGGGTTAAGTGACTTGCTCAGGGTGAAACTGTTAGTAAATGTCTGAGGCCAGATCTGGACTCAGGAAGATGAGTCTTCCTGACTTTAAGCCTGGCATGCTATCCACTGTATCACCTAGCTGCCCCATCCTGATACCTTCTGATTAATAAAATGGGGGGCAGGGGATTCATAGGATCGTAGATTTAGAGGGGAAAGGATCTCATAGGCCATCCTATCTACCCCTCCCCCCCATCTTACAGGTGAGGAAATTAAGGCACAATGAGGTTAAGAGACTTCATCAGAACCCCAGTCCCATGATTTCAAATCCAATTCATTTTCCCACTATTCTACACACAGTGCACTTTCTCTACCGAAACCTCCACCTATCCATACAGCCAAAGAGTGGGGCATACTAATATATTATAATAATTCTTTCCCTGGGGCTAGGTTGTGGGAAGAAGAATATGAACTTGTGAGTGCTGGGAGAAGATCCTTGTAGAAGGTTTAAGGTGGGGGATAGAATATTTTGGCAGAAGCAATGTCAAATGATAGGAGGGCTGCCGATATCTTCGTGTCATTTAAAGATCTGTAACAATGAGGATGTTGATGGTTTTTATATAGCATTTTAAAGCTTGCAAACTGCTTTAGATATATTGTTTATTTTGATCCTCACAAAAACCCTGAGGTGGGCGATATTTTTATTATTCCCATTTTATAGATGATGAATCTCAGGCAGAAAGGTGAAGTAACTTGCCCAGGCATACAGACTTATAGTCTGAGGCAGGATTTGAACTCCTGACTCTGGGTCCAGCTCTCTATGCATTGAGGCACTTTCATCTCCTTGGATTGCCTTTAATGATGATCATAATGGGAGTAAAAGAAAAGGCATCTCTGCAAAGTTGATCTGGACCCCAGTATAAGGCCAATAAGCACAGTACATTATAGAAGAGCCCTCCCATGGTTCCTTAATGTCTGGCCTACACATCAGGGAGCAAATTTCTATAATTAATATAGCTCTGCTCTCTCATGTTCCTTTTGTGCTATGAACCAAATGTATTAGATGGGTAATTGCCTGTTGATTAATTAGAAGGAATACTATTACTCAGAATGATTAGTTTTCTTGTCTGATGGTTTTCACCCATCCACAAATTCTCAATTTAAAACCAAGAAGGATTTTAATGGCCCAGTTACAAGGAAATAGGGAACTAGATGTCTCGGGGTTTTCATAATATGATCTGGAACTTTCTTTGAAGTGATAGCACAGTCAAAGGGGCCTTCGTGCTTTGTCCCTGTATTGCTTGTACATTCCAGGGATGTCCACTCTGAATCTCTCTGAGAAATCTACTGAAATTCCTACTCAGGAGTGGACAGAGTAATTTAGACTGCAGTTTGATCCATAGTCAGCTTCCCTGACTTGGCCTCCCTTTGAAATCACAGGCTACCTGCTCCCAGAAGCTAGATTGTAATACACTAAAAAGCTGTAACATGAAAGCTTCCTTTGGTTGTTAGTGCTTTAAAATACGTTGTTTTCAGTCGTGTCTGACTCTTTGCGATCCCATTTGGGGTTTTCTTGGCAAAGATACTGGAATGGTTTGCCATTCCCTACTCCAGCTCATTTAATAGATGAGGAAACTGAGGTAAACAGGGATAAGTGACTTGCCCAGGGCCACACAGCTAGTAAGTGTCTGAGGTCACATTTGAACTCAGGTCTTCCTAACTCCAGGCCTGGTGCTCTACCTACTGAGCCACCTAACAGCCCATGCTTTAAAATACAGTTCTTGTCTTTGAGAAATTTTTATCTAGTTAAGGAAACAAGATTAGGGCACTGTATGTTTAACCTAGGAGAAGAGAAAACAAATGCCTTAGACCTAAAGGTTAGAGAGTCACAGGTATAGACTCAAAGGGGACCTTAGTCATTTAATTCAGTTCCTTCATTTTACAGATGAGAAAACTAAGACCCAGAGAATATTATTACCCAAAGTCATATACACAGTGAGGACGGACTTTAAACTCAGGTCTTCTGCCTTCTACTTGCTTCATCTTCACACTATACCATGAAGAGGCATGTCTCTTCATTAGTAACAGTATCAAAGAGAATAGTTTAATCTTAAATGCAACATCTTAATTTAAATGTAGCTTCCAAATTATTATTTTTAAATTTTAGGCTGGACCTGTCATTCAATAGGGTATTGCCGGTGAAGAAACTCCCTAGACCAGGGCAGATCAGCATCTTTTCTGTTACTTACAGTTTTAAAAGTTACCTGAAGGCACTGAAGTTAAGGGACTTGTCTAGGGTTAAAGAGCTAGTCTCTGTCAGAGAACAGACATCAACCCATGTTTTTCTGGCTCTTCAATGATACCCCCACTGGAGTAATAAATATTCACAAAAAAGTCAGTTTATATAGAACAATATTTCTACCTAGATTTGGCAGAGCCATTTATGATTACTTTTTGGAAAAGACATGAAAATTTAAACCAATTTTTACTGAATTTACTCAGGAAAAAAAAATCAGTTGCTGCCCAGATTCTGTCTCAAATCATCTGTGGAACAGATGAATTCTTGAAAAGTCAGCTATAAAAAATTTTGGTAAATTGAACCATAATCCTTCATCCATTCTCCTTTTCCTTTCAGCATAAAATCAAAGTTGTGTTCCTCCAGGTTAAAAAGTAAGCTGGCCCTAAGATGCAAGAAAATCACAGCTCTGCTTGCAGAAAACTTCTGTAACTTAAAGTAATTATGCTTGGAGCAGCTAGGTGGCACAGTGAATAGAGCACCAGCCCTGAAGTCAGGAGGACCTGAGTTTTAAATCCGACCTCAGACACTTAACACAAAAACTAGCCATATGACCTTCGGCAAGTCACTTAACCTCAATTGCCCTGCCCTACACTTCCAAAAAGCAAATAAATAAACAAACAAATAAAGTAATTATGCTTCTTAGAGTAGCAGATGAGTAGTGGGTGGATAGAGTTCTGGGCCTGAGGAAGATCTAAGTTTAAATCCAGCCTCAGACATGTAATAGCTATGTGACCCTGGGCAAGTCACTTAATCTCCTTCTGCCAGTTTCTTCAACTGTGAAATGACAGTCACAGTAGCACCTACTTCTCAGGGTTACTGTGAGAACCAAAAGAGATTTTCTGTAAAGGGCTATAGTGGTATATAGTGGGTGCTTAATAAAGGCATTTTTCCTTTAATAAACGCCCTTACGCCCTTTCCTAAAAGGTTTTAAATGAACTTTTTTCCCTCTTTGAAATCTTTCTTCATCTAAAAGGCTAGGGACTAGACCTGTGATTTCATTGGCATATGGAATTCAGATGAGGAAACTCCCTCTCCCAATGCAAGTCAGTGCATTCTGGCTAATTTAGAGTCATAGAGTTAGCTAGCTGACTGAGAGATTGCACTTTGCCCCCTGTCAGAAAGTCAACGTGGACTAGAGGATGGATGTGAATCCGGATTTTCCTAGCTTTGTGTCTGTCTCTTCAGGACTTAAAAACTAGAAACCTAAAAACACTCCTTTTAAAAATTTTTAGCACAAACATTGACTTCTTGGAAAGGGGTTTCTTTGTTGGAAAGAGCCATGGATTTGGCATCAAAGGCTCAGAATTTGAATCCTCTCCACCATTTTCAAAATGAGGGTTGGTTAGATCACCTCTAAGCTTCCTTTCACCTCAAAATCTGAGGATCTGATTTTTGTTGCAAGTTCTATGCTTCTATGTTATTCCCCTTGACACTCTCCAGTCCAGCCAAAGTGGCTTTCTCTTCTCGCTATTCCTAACAGACACTTCACCTCCCTTCTCCTTGTCTTTGCACAGATGGTCTTTACTTCATGTCTGGGGTCCACCTCTTCACCTCTTTCTCTACAAATCCCTTTCTTCTAAAGCTCAGTTGAAATACTATACGAAGACTTTCTCAATCCTCTCCCTCCCCCAACTACTAGTGACTCCCCCCAAATTGCCTTGAATTTAAAAATATACACTTCAATATGTTTGTATTGGATCATTCTATAGAATGTAAGATCCTGTATTTTCAGTACCTTGAACAATCCCTGGTATACAGTAGGAGTTTAATTAATGCCTGATAATGGGTTTGTGGGTGATGACATCAGCTTTGTGAAGTGTGTTAATGTCTGTAATATACTTGGTAAATTCTTTATTGTGAGACCTGAATTACTTTTCTGCACATCATAACAATCACAAAATGGTCAGCACCATAATTATTCCCAGGAATGTAGATTTTCCTTAAGGAGGGTATAAGCTATGCAACTGTTTTTATATCACTAAAATTAATCATAACCAAGAGCTTATTATTTCATCTTGGAATTCTCCTTTTTTGATTCTCAGAAAATGAACTGTGTGGGGAATTTAAACAAATATCACAATGACCTATTTCTTGGTTACTTGTTTGTTTTTTTGCTACCCTTACTGCTCTTGATAAAACAAATTTATAGAATCCTATAAGCTTCTGGAATCCTAGAAATATATTTAACAACTTTAATATTTAGCAACTTTCTTTTCTAGGGGTGCGGGTGGGGAGTAAAGAGGAAGCAGACAGGGAGATGGCAAGAACCTGCCAGTCTTTTATCTTTTCATGCTAAATTTTTATTTCAATGTTATGCAACTGCATAAGTATAAATATTTGTTCAATATACAACAATTATGACATCCATAGGGAATTTCTTCCAGAAAATCAGACTGCAAACACTTTATTGCACAAAGCCTAACAAACTTTTTTTTTTAAAGCTGATAAATCTATAGCTGGGAGTACTACCAAGGAGCACGTCTTACAATCACACAAAGACTGACCGGATAGAACACAGTTAGCGGGAGGATTTCTACCAGCTGATTAGAGAGTTTCACACCAACAAACAGGTATTACATGAACACGACCCTATTTTACTCATTACTTATCGAAAATGCAAAACCAGATTTGGCAGAAATGATAACACACTATACAAAATATACATAAAAAGGATATCATTGTAAACAAGCAGCTAATTGTGCTTTAAAGGAAACACTAGGACAGTTAAAATGCAAGGGCTGTAAACTATGAAATCTCTCCTCGATTGAAGTGTCATGATGTCTGAGTGCATTAGTATTGGGGCTATGATAGCCAAACACAGATATATACTGCAAATGTTGAGACCAGTATTCAAAACCAGTAAAAAATGGGAAATGTTTGTTTCCTTTACAAGTGTCAAAGGGGAGATAGGAAATGGCCTTGCCCTATGAAAAATTAGGGGGAGGGAAAGTGGTTCTTTTCCTTTCCTTTTGCAATTTATTAGAATGAGGCAAAACCCAAGAAACCAATTGGATCATACTTTTGTTTTAGGAGCCCTGTTCACAACCTGGCCAAACATATTTCAGGTTCATAAGATCATACTGTGCTTAGAACAATGATTTTTATCACCTGGAAAAACTAAAAAATCCCCATTGGGAATGGGGGACTTGATTACTTCTTGTGGGGCAAGTATCTTAATAGGGAAAAAAAGAGCAAAAATATTGTAATAGCGATCCCAAGCATCTTAAAAATACTTATCTGTGTCAATTTTCCCTTAGTGCCTTAGTACTGGTTTCATCAAGTGCTTTTTCCTCAAAAAGAAAAAAAAAACAGAACAAAACAAAACAAAATACATCAGCACTAAAATTATCTGACAAATTCTACATGTTCCACAGTATACAAAATTTAAATAAGGCTTAGCAAAAGTAAAAAGGACAGTCACATTCAAGCACCAAATAGCTCCAACAGGTCTCTTTGTTACAAAAAATGCTGCTTTTTATTAATAATACAGTATTTACTTTTTTGCATACAAATAAAAGAGATCATGTTATGAAATGTATGGAGCTACCCAATGCATTTAGAGACGAATGTGAAACCCAGGATTCCTTGCTAAAAACAGCAAGCTTCATCTATAACATAAGGCCCCTGCTATGTATTAAAATGGATCTGATGTCCTGGTTATCTCTATGACATGATGCTAAAATCACTTTTTCCGTTTTTTGCCAAAAATGTCAACCTTGAAAAAAGTTCTACGTTTTGTGAAACTGATTACTCAAACCTAAGTACTTGGGGAGGGAGGAGTTGTCATCTTTCTTCTTATACAAGAGCAGGGCAGACATGGGACTACAACATATGTGCTTCTTATACATAAGACTCACAGCATAAAGGCCTGAGTTTAAGAGCTGAAAGAAAAAATGAAAGGATTACAGCAGAAATTAAGCTGATGAGTATTTATAGTCCTAGCGCCATGTGAGGTGAAGGTCCAAGACACACACCAACGGACCAAAAGTGAACAACTGGTCTTTCAGACAGCTGGACCCAGAATCAAAAGGCCTTGCTAGGACATTCATGAAATAAAAATGGTAGGTCCTGTGAGTCCAGGCCTATCCTAATTGAGGCAGATTTTAAATGCAGTGATCAAGTTACATCTTTAAATTAGATCTGGAAATATAGGTAGCCAGATACAGTACTATCAAAATCTGATTAAAAATACAGATAAAAATTCACAAACTGCTGTATTTATGATTTCTTTTGCCTTTAACTCTTAGAATACTTTGACTTGTAAAAATGTAGCCTTGAACTATTGTCTGTGTTTTGTGTGTATGTGTGTGAGGGCATATGCCCAGTGTTAGTAATTTTGCTTCTTTCCTACATTATGGTAAGTAAGCGGCAAAGCAACAATTTGTTTTAAAAAAAAGTTGTAGTAAACAACGCAATCAGCAGCAAAGTGTATATTCTACATTCAAAAACCAAACACACTGCTAGATATTTACAGAGAACATCTTTTTTCCTCAACAACTCTCAACTGTAAAGGTATTTTTGTACAAATACTATATGGTAACAGTTTTACCGGTTACAATTGGGAAGGCATCTGGAAAAAGGTCCTCTCTATCTCTGTGTCCACCCTACTCCTCCCAAAGCTCTGCCTGGCGAACGATCCCATTTGGTGCTGGTTTTTTGAAGGTCGTCAGGACAAAGTAACAACATCCAGTCTGAGTCTCCACAGTCCTGCCTCCTGGGTCCTGCCCCATTAGGAAGCCTTTTTGTGGGGGCTGCTGCGCAAACTCTCTTTCCCTCGTCGCTGGCGTACCACAAAGTCCTTTTCAGAAGAAGGGGCTACGAGGCGCTCGGTGTTTGCAGCTGACCTGGGAATGTCTTTTCCTACATTCTGTTTCCTGGTAGCCAGAGTTTGGGCTAGGATGGATTCCTTCCCTTTCACTTCTCCTGGGCTGGTGGTCATTGAGAGGGCCCTGTCCAGGGTTCTGACTTCTCCCCTGAGGGGTGAATCAGGGTGGTGGGACTCCAGGGAACCTGCTGTGCTACTGAAGGATGGCAATGAATCGCTCTTGGTCATTTGTGTTCTGCTATCTGCCCCAGACCCTGGCTTCCTAAAGTCCCTAGTGCTGGGGGATGGTGGTTCTGCCTGGCTCCCGTTTGTCTTGGCAAAGAGAGTGTCACCAGCCACTGAAGAGGTCTGAAGGACTCCTGACTTAGACTCAGGGAAACTGGATGAGGAGCTCAGAGTCTTCTCTGAGGGGGCAGCCAAATGGAAGGAACTCTGCCCAGTGGCTGATGGAGAACGTTTCATCCCACCCTGTTTGCTGGTTTCCATCAACTGCTTCTGTGAAGGTAGAGCTTTCCCTTTGGGCTCTGAGGAGCTCTTCCCTGCTACAGCTGGCTTTTCCCCACCTTTAACCTTGGCCTCACAGCTCACCGATGAAAGGCTGTGCTCCAGCTTTCCACAGTCAGGTAGAACATAAAGTGCATCAGTGCATTTTTTCCCTTCCGGCTTCTTGTCTGCCACGTTGGCCAAGGGACTCGGGCCTTTGTCAGTCTGTTTGCAGGTGGCCGAGGGAGTTGGGCTTTTGTCAGTCTGTTTGCACAGAGAGGGACTGTCTTTCACAGTGGATGGCTTGAGGTGCTTCAGGTGCAGGGTTTGTTTTTCAGGGACTTTTTCAGTGGAAAGCTTCTGTTCTACCAGCTCGATCAAGCCTGTGGGGTCTTGCCTCTGTAAATGGACTCCTGCCAAGTTGCTATTACCTAGGGATTTCAACTTGTTGTCAAGGGTGGTGCCCTCCTCCACTTGGCATGAAGGCGCTAGCCCACCTTGTGAGTCAGGGGTCCTGTCCCCCTGGACACCCTCACTGCTCAATTTCTTTTGGGAGCCAGAGATGAAGAGAAAGGTCTCCGGCATGGTTCTGCTGGTGGTTTTTCCCTCTTTGCTAGCACTGCTGGGGACCTGTGGGCCAGCCTCTTTCTCCTTGGTGGCTCCAGTGCACTGTTTCTGAGATGGTGCCAGTTTTTCTGAGGGTTTAGACTTTGGAGGGTAGGCCTCAGGTGCAGGTTTGAGCTTGTGACTGCTGCCTTCCACCTGGGCTGTGGCCGGCTTCACAGGAATATCAGGAAGGCTCATGGCCACCTCTGATGCACAGGTCCTAGAGACAGGCTCCCTAACTGAAGGGAGACTTGGTGAACTGAGCTGCTGCCGAGTAGCCATGCCAGGGGAGTCCTTAAAGGCCAGTGAAGGCTGAAGGCTGCTGACCTGTTTCTGAGAAGTTGGGTCTTTCCTTTCCACTTCTTTCGGACTGTCTTTCTGTAAAGATGGAAAACCCAGGGCTTTTTCATTCTTGGTGTTACTGACCCCTGGCAGCTGGCCAGCCCTTTTGGGGAGAGAAACCTCAGATTTCAGGTCCACAGTGGTTTTCTGCTTGCTCATCTCCCTCTCACCAGGAATCCTGGAGGAGCGAACATCCTCTCTGGCGGGAGGCTTAGCTACTTCTTTATCTTCTCTGGGATCAGCTTTCCCACTAGGACCCCTAAGTTTCTCCACTGCACGTGACTGAGAGGCAAAGTCTGGGGCAGGGCTCCCAGAAGCACTGTTTCCAAAGCTGCTAGCTTTTGGAGTGTCTGCTGACAAATGCTCCATAAAAGATTCTCTGGCAACCTCTGCCCTCACTGTTATCAGCGGCTCACTGCTTCTTGAGGCCACTGGATACTTCCCGCATAGTTCCCTCTGGTTCTGCCTCTCTCTTCCAGGGTTGTTATCAGGACTGAGGAATCCTGGGGGTGCTACTGGTTTAGGGCTAGCCATGGCATTCTGACTGGAGGAGGCGATGAGTTTGGCCTCCGAAGCATGGTCCCGCCTCTTCACGGGCAGCTCCTCTCTCTTGTGACTGCTTTCATTGATGGGAGTGTGGTTTCTTACAGCTGAATGGGATACCCTTCTGTCCTTTTCCAGTTCTGGGGCTGTTGGTGTGCTTGAAAGCCCCTTGCTGGGTTGCTGAAATCGGGGTTCCAGAAGGTAGGATTTGTTCATCTTTATACAAGTCATTGGGGGCTCCTTCTGACCAGCAGTTTCACCCTTCATGGAACCTACAGACACAGCTGGTGACACAAAAGGTCCCATGTCACCGCTGAGATGATGGGTCTCCGTAGAAGGCAGCGATGGCCCTTCTGTCTTGGAAGCCTGAGGCCCTGATAATAAAGCAATGTCTAGAGTGCCCTCGATAGGCTTCAGGCAAGAGACAGACCTGCCTTCCAGCTTGTATTCTGATGGACTTTTCCTGACTGGGGACTCAGGAGGGATCAAGGTTGGCTTTTCCACCCCACCTTCTGCTCGACCAGTCAGAGCCTTGAGAGGAACAAAAGCCGTTGAACTGATCTGAACCCCGTGGGCGCTGCCGATGCTTGTCCGGCTCTCTGAGAGTGGTGTGGGATCCTGCTGCATATTTACAGGCCTTGTGGGGTTCAGCTGAAGGCATTCATGGACATTTGATGCCAGCTTGGGCTTCAGCACTGAACTGAGGCTGTCATCTTTCTCCTCAAAGGACATCTTCTTCCGAAGGTAATCAATATTTGTAAGCTTGCCATCAAACTTTTCAAACTTGCTGAATTCTTTTGCTTGGCTGGCCTTCTCGGCACCGTCCCCTCTCCCACCAGCTGGCCTCTCTGTAGGGTGGGTGAGCATGTCTTGCAGCAGGCACGGGGTCGGCAGCCTTTTGTAGTCATGAGAGCTCAGGCTGTGCTCGCTCAGTGGAAGCCTGTGGCAGGCCACCTGGGCGTCCAGTGGGAGACCGTCACTGGACTTCACGCCGGCAGCATTCTTGTGAAGCAGGCTGCTGACTGACAGCGATGACAACGACGTGGTCTCCTGCATTGCCACTCTGTTGTCAAAGTTATTTGATCTCTCCAAAGTCTTCTGATATGTTTTCTTCTCTCTCTCCTCCAGCCTCAAAGTTGCGAGGTTTTCCAAATCGCTGCCCAGTTCATGGGATTTCTGCAGGGATTCTTGCTTCTCTGGGAAGTCTTGTTTCTTTGTTACCACCTTGACCTTCAGTTTCTCTCTGTCCAGTTCATCCACAGACTCCTGCCTCCCCAGCTTCCTTGAGATGGGGCGTTTCAGGCAGCCTTGCTCCACAGGCCTGGCCCGGGTGAGGGAAGGAGCATCACACACATTCTCCTCCAGGCTCTGGAGCATTGGGTCCCTTTGAGACTGCTCCCGCTGCACTTCTTCTTGAGTCACCTCCAGGCTGTGCTTCCGGGAACAGAGATGCTTCTTGTCGCTGCTGTAGGAAGGGGAGAGTTTTTCTTCAGACTGGACTCTCTTGAGCAGGGGGGACCTTGGTGGCTCAGCACTCTTGGGCCTCACGATATGTCTGACGATCGTGGGTGGGGAATGCATTTTGCTGGGAAAGGCCTGTACGATCTTGGAATTGCCAAGAGAGT
The DNA here is from genome assembly GCA_028627135.1 of Pseudochirops cupreus. Taxonomy (NCBI): domain Eukaryota; kingdom Metazoa; phylum Chordata; class Mammalia; order Diprotodontia; family Pseudocheiridae; genus Pseudochirops; species Pseudochirops cupreus. The sequence goes on along the minus strand of CM053580.1, from coordinate 321,630,952 downwards.
GCCCCAGCAAGGGGGATGGTGACCGCTGAGGGGAGGGTGGCTGTGGGGTTGGAGAAGGTGTCCTGGCCAAGGGGGAAAGCGGAATGCTGCCGGCTGATTTACGTCTCCCTGACCGGTATCTTTGTCCACTGAGTTTGGGTGCTAAGCCATGAAGAGTGCTGGGCCTAATGTGCCCAGAACCAGCTGGAGAATTAGGGGCACTGGAGCTTGGAGAGCTGCTCTGGGAAGAATTAGTACCTGTAGGCATAAAAACAAAGACCTGGTGAGAACCAAAAGGCCACTGTTCTACAGAGCATCCTGAGTACATGATCAATGAACTAGTCAAGGATTTAGCTATCCTAAATAAATATCTGTTTTCCAATTTTTAAGCTAAACCTGCTTATACCCAAGATATAAAGCCTTTTTCTTGGTACCTTTATAGTGTTCATTATGTTAATGACAATTTTTTTTTGTCAGTTTCTTTTGTTTTCCCATCACCTGTAATTCCCATATAATAAGAAATTCCCCTCAATTAATGCCAATCAGAACCTTCTCTGAAAATGTCAGCATCTTTCCTTCCCACTGCCCCACTCCCCCAAATAGCTATGATTTTAACAAGAGAAAAAATTTTTTTGCAAAACTGATCAACTTATCAAAAAGGTCTAGTACACTAGACCTACAATCCCTCACCTCTGTAAAAGCCCTCTATTTTTTTTAGTAATTATTTTAAAATATCTTGTTTTATATCATGAGTCTAATCAGCTTTCCTGGCAACATAGCAGGGCCTTTTCAACCTACTTCATCAAAAATCATGCTTTAAAAAAAAATTAATATTTTCCCCAATTACATGTAAAACAATTTTATTTTTTTCCTAATTACATGTTTAAACAATTGTTTAAACATTTTTTTCCTAGTTTTGAGTTCCAAATTCAATTCCTCTCTTCCTCCTGTCCCCCTCCCTGAGATGTTAGTAATCAGATATAGGTTATACATATGCGACCATGTAAAATATTTCCATATTAGCCATTTTGTAACAACAACTTTTAACATTCATTTTTAAAAATTTTGAGTCCCAAATTCTCTCCCTCCCTCCTGTCCTTCCCCCCCTCATTGAGAAGGCAAGCAATTTGGTATAGGTTATACAAGAACATGATTTCTTATTAGTGGGCAAGCTGAAGATGGTTAGAGTGGCCTTCTACATGCTTCCAACTGTTGTTTCTTACTTAGATGAGGTAACTCACCCGAAGGAAAGTCTGGAGTAGAACGATAGCTCGGTGTAGGCGATCGGGGAGACAAGCTATGAGTTGGGGACCCAGGGAGGCTCTCTCCAGAGGAAAGAGAACGGTTTAAGCAGGAGAAACTTCGGCTAGTGTGGAGTAAAGGCGACGGCTGCTTGGCTAGCTTTTTGAAGAGGGATCTCCGCCTAGAGAAGAAATAGCAGCAAATAAATCAGAAGAATTTGGGAAACAAATTCTCAACAAATTTTACTCCTCTACATACCCACGGTCTTATCCTTTCCACCTTCCCCTAACCCATAGTGCATTCAACACAACCAAGTTAATAGGAAAGGAAAGTAGCACTAAGGAGGTGGGGGGAAACCTTAGCCACGGTAAAGCATAAGATGCTATTTTCATTTCTGAAAAGCATTTTAAAATTTGAAACAGAGTGGCAAAGGAAAGAGGAAGAGTTATAGCCCCCTTAAAACAGTGTATATATAGTTCAGATTTCACAGCTTGGTTCATAAACGTTCTACATTTAAGAAGGGATGTGGAAAAAATGAAACTGTTAAATACATTCAATTATTTATTTGTTCCTTTTGTTAAAAGGGCATTCTTTGCTTCTGGGCATATATCCAAAAATATAAAGAGACACAATTTAATTAAGAAATACAGCAAAGTAAATCTCTACAGAAAAAAGAGCCATTATCTCTACATGGGTAAATGTCTTTGATGGGATTATCTTGGGCGGGAGCTTTATCCAATCCTAGTTTTGCCTGGTGCTTCCAGCACTGGCCCAGCACTCAAACATGTATAATAAGCAGACAGGTTGTACATTTAAGTAGAAAAAACTGGGGAAGGAAGCTTATCATAGCAGAGCCCTTCTGGGAAAGTGCCTGGTGGCCATGTGGAAAACCTAGGGCATGTTCATTCAGGGCTCCTTAGAGCAACAGAACAGTTGGAAATAGTCTGTCCATAAAGCTCTATCATAAATCAACCTTGTAATGCCTCATTTCTGACGTGTTTAAATGGGAAACTCTTCCTCCTGCCCTTAAAAAGCTTTTATCTTAAGTAGGGACTGAGAGTGATGGGTAGGGTGAGGAGGGGCTGGATCTCTGCTTTCCTCGCTATAGAGAATTCCTGGGTGAAGAAGCTGCTCTTGATCAATGCCAGTCAGTACCTTCTCTGCAACTGCTTGAAGAGTTTCTAAGAACACAGAGAAGACAGGGGACTTGCTCAGGGTCACATAGTCTGTCAGAGGTGGGATTTTAACCCAGGTTTTCTTGGCTTCAAGGATAGCACCCTATTCATTGGGACAGCTAGGTGGCGTGGCAGATAGAGAACCAGGCCAGGAGTAAGGAAGACCTGAGTTCAAATATGACCTCAGATACTTCCTAGCTGTGAGTCTTAAGCAAGTCAGTTAACCCCTACTAGGCTCAGTTTCCTTAACTATAAAATGGGAATAATAATAGCACCTGTCTCCCAGGGTTGCTATGAAGGAAAAATGAGGTAATAATCGCAAAGGACTTGGCACAGTGCCTGTTACAAAGCAATCACTAATGTCAGCTGTTATTTGTGAATTTTATTGGGGGAAGGGAAGAGAGGAGAGGAAGGATCACAAAATAGAAAGCATACATCAAATCCAACCTCTCCCCCTCACAAAAAAATGTGGACTGCAGAAAATAAAAACGGAACTAACCTTTCTAGACTTTCTTTCTTTTTGGTCTTCTTACTCCGTCTTACCATTCGACTCTTGTAGCTATTTCTCCGAGCTGGGCCTGTTTTGATTGATGTGTTTTCAAAGGGGGTTGTAGTGATTGACACCTTATTTCCACTCTACCAGCCAAAAAAAAAGAGAGAGAGAGAGAGAGAGAGAGAGAGAGAGAGAGAGAGAGAGAGAGAGGGAGGATATTTAAGAGTAATTCATTGACTCAATCAGACCAGTACAAAGACAGGAGTTTGAAGATAATAAATGTTCATAAATGGTAAGTCTTAGCAAAACGTGAATCAAAGACAAGAGTACTGTTTTCCTTTCTTTTTCAATACAAGGGAGGGCAAGTTTTCCCATTCTGCTTTCCAGAGTCCTCTAGCACTTCCTCTGCTTTCAACCAACCCCCTCGCCTCACCTCAATCCCTTATACAAAATTCAAGAATTTTCAGATTTTTAATTGAAATTTTTTTAAAAAAGAAAAGCTACCTCCTTCAATCTTAGCAAAATATTCCTGCTTGTTGATGAAGCATAGAAGTGGAGGTATGAGAGACAGTCTCTCTCTAACTTGACATCCAACTGAAAGTTAATTGTATATTTCTATTGGGTGATCTCTGGAAGTTCTATAATAAAAAGGATTTCACAGGGTCAAGGGACCAGGAGAATGCCTGCCTCAGCAGCATAGGGCCAGTGCCTGCTGATGGATATTTTGAAGATATTCCAAAGATACTTAAGGAGAAAGGTATAAAATCTTCCAGACTTGTTACAAAAGTCATAGAAATTGCCCATCTATAGAAAGTACTACATTAGTGTTCCACATGTCATGAAAAATTGACTTCATTGTTGCATCCACTTTGGCTGGACATCGCTTGCATGCTTAATTATTTATTATACTGTTGAATGAATTGTGCATGGATACCACATTGGCACATTAAAAAATGAAGAGAGATATAGCATATTGAGTTTTGTGAATAATATATGTACTTGTATACTGTGACTTCCCAACTAGGAAAAAATATGATTTGGAAGAAAAAATTGATTCTAATTGAAAACTTGTCTTCAATCTTTCAATCAATTAATGTCATTTAATCAATCAATTTATCAATCAATCAATAATAGTCATTAAATGCCCAATATAAGCTAGGGATATAGACACATAGATAGATAGATAGATGGATGAATGGATGGATGGATGGATAGATAGATAGATAGATAGATAGATGGATGGATGGATGGATGGATGGATGGACAGATGGATGGATGGCTGGACGGACGGACGGACGGACAGACAGACAGATAGATAGATAGATAGATGGATGGATAGATAAGATAGAGAGACACATACATATACAGAAAGTGAAGAAGTATTCCCATTCAAGGGCTTTGCTTTCTACTTGGGGGAGTTAGAGCATGTTCAAAGATAAGTAAATAAAGGATATAGATAAAGCGACTTGCAGTAGGGCAAGAAGGAGGGGCGAGAAAGAGAAACCTGAAGAATCAGGAGAGATCTCTTGTAGACAGTGGCACTTGAACTAAGTCCCCAAGAGAGTTAGGGATTCCAAGAATCAGTGGAGACCAGGTAAAGTATTCTAGGCATTGGAGGAGGGAGGGAAAAGCTTGTGTAAAGATACGTGTTAGGAGATAGGATGTTGTGTAGAGGGCATAGCAAATAAGCCAAAGAAATTTCAGTACCAGAGGGAAACTGGGGAACCATTAGGGTTGAGATAAGAAGAAAACCTTTGGCACAGCTAGGTGGCACAGTGGATAGAATGTTGGGCCTAGATTCAGGAAGATTTATCTTCCTGAGTTCATATCTGGCCTCTGACACAAGCTGTGTGACCCTAGGTGACACTTCACCTTGTTTGCCTCAGTTTCCTTATCTGTCAAATGAGATAGAGAAAGAAATGACAAACCAGTCCAGTATCTTTGCCAAGAAAACCTCAAATGTGGTCATGAAGAGTTGGACACATGCGAAAAAATGACTAAACAACAATAAAGAACCAACAAAATACAGCTAAGTCTGCACCTCTTTCTTTAGTCCATAGTGTGGTGAATATAAAAAGATGAGACAGTCAATCAATGGTGAGGGACAGAACCCAAGTAAATCTAGCAGCTCCTTGCCTATGAATTACTGCTCCTATTACAGCATCTATTCTGAAGACTGATCATTGTTGGAATCTATTTAGACTCCATTTATTATGTTTCAAGTCCCAGGCTTTAGCCATCTAATACTTAAATATGTCTTTTCCAAATGCGTTAAAGCACAAACATATAATTCAGGGCAAGGACATTACTGACTCCATTAAACTAGGGTTTGCTTTAGTCCCATCCATCTCATCACCCTGCCTCTTTTAATATACATTAGACATCAGCAAAACTACCACTTTCTGTTCAAATTCTTCATGGAAAATAAATCCATGAAGGCCTTTTCAAGGCAACTCATCACAGAAAAATGTACTTAACTCAAGAACAACAACAAAAAAAGCTTATATTTGTATAGTTGTTGCATGGCATTGTTTGAATAAGAGCACATTGTTTAAATGCAATGATAACTTCACAAGGTAGGGGACCTTAGTAAAGAACAGCAATAAGAACTCACTTTAAGGGACCCCCTCTACATTACTCATTTTTGTAAATTCAAATTTTGCCAAGATTTGCGCAAGCCTACTTGTGATTTATGAAGGATCACCCTCATGCATAAGCTTGCAGGGGCTGGTCAAGGCAGCCCCATGGCTTCGCCTCCTTTTCACTTAGAAAACTGTAGGGTTCAGAAGAGAATTATGAAGCATGACACCCAGTAGGTCATCTCACCTACTGCAAATGTCTGAACCCTGATTATTTATGAAATACTTGTAAGTGATGACTCATGACCCACAGTATCACAGATTTAGGCATGGAAAGGACCTTATAAGTCATTCCAGTTCTATTCTCTCTTAAATGAGGAAAATAAGACTGAGGGAAGGTAAACTACTTCCTGGAAGGGGTAGAATTCAATCCCAAGGCTTGTGACTCCACAGGCAGCCCTCTTTTGACAATAGGCTTCCTGAGGAATCCCATGATACTTTTGAAAAAACACATATACTCTATATGGTCAAATATTAAAATACAAAAAATGAGTCTAGCAGTCTGTTAACTTTTTAATCAATTCAATTTCCCATTAAATTATCTGGATGATTAGTATAGAGCAGAGGGAAATTATTGGCTTTCTGGACTGCTCCAATAATTAGTAAGAGTCAAGGGGACTAATTTTTCAACCTAATTCTGCAACTGGCTTGTCATACGTGTTATTGGGTCACTGAATGGCTGTATGTTTAATGTAATATGAGCAAGCTGCATTCATTATTAGTCAGGGAGGTGTAGACATCACTACAGTAGTGGAGGACCAAGTGTATTCTACGTCGTGACAAAAGGTGCATTTCTTAATCCCTGTGTGCCTAACCTGGCCCCTCTATATCACCTATTTCTTAAAGAGCCTGGGAAGATAAAACGAAATGACAAACTTTGGGCAATTTGACGATGCTTCTAATTTAAAAGCATGATTCGTTACAGTGTCTTTTGGGTTTAGTGAGTGCTTCCATAGCAAAAATAATAATGGCTACTATCTATATAATGCCTGAAGGTTTGCAGTTTGTTGTTGTTTTCAGTCTTTTCAGTCACATCCGACTCTCTGTGACTACATTTGGAATTTTCTTGGCAAAGATACTGAGTGGTTTGCCATTTCTCTCTCCAACTCATATGACAGATGAGGAAACTGAGGCAAACAGGGTTAAGCAACTTGCCCAGGGTCACCCAGCTAGCAAGTGTCTGAGGCTGGATTTGAACGCAGGAAGATGAGTCTTCCTGAAACAAGCTCGAACACTCTATCCACTGTGACACCTAGCTATCCCTAAAGGTTTGCAAAGCACTTTACAGATATGATCTCATTTTATCCTCACAATAACCCTGAGAGGTAGGTGCTATTACACTTTACAGATGAGGAAACTGAGGCAGGCAGGGGTTAAATGACTTAGCCAGGGTTATTGAACTCAACTATACTGACTCCAAGTCTAGCACACTGTATCTTACTCATTCCATGCTACTTAGAAGCCCCTCTCTCATATGAACGGGGTGTGGGAGGCAAGGGGTGGGAAAGGAGGAGATTCTGTAAGATAACTTACAAACTTAACATACCACGTGCCTGACAGAATGGCACAAGAAAGCAGATACCTCTCTGTTGTTCAATTAGTGACAGGGAAGCCAGAACCATCTTTAGTCAGTGCTGACCACTAAATAACTGCCTTTGCTCGGGAAATGTCTGTCTCTTAAACATGGAAGTTCCAGCATGATTACACAGCTCACTGAGAAGATAATTAAACCCCTTGTAGCTTTTTTCATTTCATTACACTGATTCCTCCTCTTGAATTCCCCTTTTATGTACATGGAGGTTGGATCATCGACTTGGTTCCTACAGTGTGTAGTAAGTACTTCATAGCTCCAAGGAAACACAAAACAGCTTCCAACATGTTTATAAGCAAATTCAGAGACACACGGTGACTTTCTATTTGACTAGTTCAGTGAATAAAGGGTGTCCTGAGATGCTCTGCCCCAGTCAAGGTTTGGAAAGGAGCCCCTAACCAAGCCATTCTTGCATCATTTTAAATATCTGATTCCTATTTGGGACTAGAATGGCAAATCAAAGGATTACAGAGGCCCTGGAGCTTTATAATTACACAGGGCTGGAAGAGTTAGTGATGTTTTTTTTTTTTTAAATATTATGTCACAAAGGCAGCTTGTATACAGGATAACTAGCACTAATGGAATTGTCTTGAGTGTTCAAAGACCTGGTTTTTCACATTCCTTCTGCCCTGTCTTGTACTAACGCTTCTAGGAATTTATTATGTTCTAATCCATTAAAATAGATTTTAAGATACTCTATTATTTCATTAGCAACACTTAAAAAAGAACTGAATTAATATGTCATTGGGACCAATTCTTTTACTGCTATCAATCTAAAAATGGGGTTTGCACTATTTTCTCTTTGGCTACACCTATTTCCATAATTGGTATTACACGTTCACTGTACCACCACCACAACTTCTAAAGGCACCTCCACTTAGCAGCACTAATCTGCTGATCTCATCTCACAAGTTTTATTGACACTCTTTGTCTGGACTCACAGGATAATCTACTAAGAAATCCAGAGTATCAGAGTTAGAAAATGTGGCCTTTGGGAAGGGTTTCACTGCATATTAGACAGTGCCCCAAACTGGAAGGACCCTAATTAATAATGGAGCTCTCCGAGGAAGGAATGCAGTCATCATAGAGAGGGATAGTGGGTGGGGAGTGAATGGGACCCAAGTGTGATGTGAAGCAGAATTTTTGGTCCAACATGGATACATGTACCTTTAGCAGCAGCTCAATGACCTCAGTGTGTACAAGACCGTGCACTGGTTCTCCATTGATGTGAGTGATCAGATCTCCAGCCTTCAGTCCTGCCTGGTATGCTGGACTCCCTTCTTCCACGTTCTGAGGGCCAAGAGAAGAGTACACATTTGGTAAACAAAGCCTATAAGGTCCTAGGAGGGGAATTCGGGGGAGAATGCTGCTTTTTCACAAAAGAAGGTCAAAGACTACAGAACACTGACCAATGAGATGACCAATCAGGATTCCAGAGAACCACAGATGAAGCCGGCTACTTGTCTCCTGAGAGGTGACAGACTCAGGGTAAAAAGGGAAATATGTTTTGGGATGTGGGCAATGTGGGACTTTATTTTGCTTGCCTTTGCATATTTGTTACAAGGATCTGATTTGATTTTTCTATTTTTTTTCCAATGAGGGAGGTGGGAGAGAGACAAAATAGATTTTTGGTCCATTTTTTAAAAATAAGCAAAGAAAATCATCCCATTATCCCAATTCTTGCTGCCCAAAGTATACATTCATTTTTCCAATTGAATGAAAAAATGTAAAATACCATGGTTCTTACCCAAACTATATGATGAACTGTATAGATATCACTGTCACCCACGTATACTCGGATGGCCCGGATGGTGAAACCATATTTCTTCCCTGAGCTGTGGATCACAATAGGCTGATGGGGACTTGCAGAAGCTCCTGAGGAGTCCCGACTAGGAGAAGAATCTCGGGAAGAAGAAGGGTCGGAGGACAAGGAATGGGGAGACATCGGACTTCCCAGGGGAGAAACACCAAACATATCTGCAACAAAGAACCCATTTGTCAAAGTCAATCCCAATCATACAAAAAATAGCCACAATCACGAGAAGAGAGAATCTCTTAATAGTCTCTGAGAAGAGGTTTGATTGAGTGATTGATGCAGTCACTCAAACAAACCCATTTCAATGAAAATTTAAGAAAATAAACAACAAGAACATTGAGAGCTGGCACTGATCTAAAAAATAAAGGGCACTGTCAAATATATAATTTTGAAGATATTACTATTCATATTAATTTTCAAGTAATACCTTCAATTTAAAAGCATATTCCCTCTCTCCCTTAAATATTTTGATAATGATGCACACAAAAGATTTTTTATTTTGTTTTGGGACTGTTCTGATGAGCTTCAAGCTGCTGGTCTTTTTATTGCTTAATTAAGAGGAAACGAGGACATGTAATCACTTGTTTTGAAGCAAACCTTACACAATGAGCACTAGATAAGCTACACTAACAGCTGCCAACATTTCAAATTTTGAACTTAGCAACTTTAATAATGTTAATAGTAGGTTTTTTCCCTCCAAACCATAACAAGGAAAACAACTTAGCAGCAGCTTTAAGTAAGGTTTCTGAGTATCAAAAGACAGTTGTGATTATATAATTTATCAGGAAGCTCAGAAATTCTGGTGCCTATATAAAGGAGTAACTCATTGCCATGGCAATAAAATGACTGGTTTTCAAGGTGTTACTCTTGACATCAATAATCCGACTCCGCCCAGTTGAAATCTCTCTCTCTCTCTCTCTCTCTCTCCCTCTCTCTCTCCTCCGTCTTTTCTTCCTTCCTTCCTTTCTCCCTCCCTTTTCTTTCTTTCTCCTTTTTTCTTTCTTCTTCTTCTTTCCTTCCTTCCTTCCATTCTTCTTTCAAAAAGGACTTCTCTTCCATGAAGGATAAGGCTGGTACCTAGATCTATGATCTTACTGGGACAGAGAACTCTCAGGTGAGTAACTGCTTCTACCAAGGTAAGCTGTCAATCTCCCTGCAATTCGTAGTCTTAGAGAGTTGCCTAGAGCACTGAGAAGTTCAGTGGCTTTCGGGGTCACACAGCAAGTATTTGTCAGAGGCAGAACTCTAATCTCCTTGGCTTCCATGTCAACAAAACATTTGCCCCTTTGCCCAATGGCTCTATGTTGTTTCTTGGCTGGGTGTGGGAGGGGTTAGAGGGAGGGAAAGAATTTTGGAACTCAAAAATTTTAAAATGAATTCAAAAAAAGAAAAAGAGTATATATGTATGTGTGTCTACATATATATATTTTATATACATATAGATACCTATAGATACACCTACATACACACTCACAAAACTTCTTTTTTCATCATTAAGAAGCAATGTGCAGCAGCTCTGGAGTCAGGAGGACCCGAGTTCAATTCTGGCCTCAAATACTTTACACTTACTAGCTGTATGACCCTGGGCAAGTCACTTAACCCCAACTGTGAAAGAAAGAGACAGAGAGAGAGAAACAGAGAGAGAAAGAGAGAGAGAGAGAGAGAGAAAAAAAGAAAGAAAGAAAGAAAGAAAGAAAGAAAGAAAGAAAGAAAGAAAGAGAGAAAGAAAGAAAGAAAGAAAGAAAGAAAGAAAGAAAGGAAGGAAGGAAGGAAGGAAGGAAGGAAGGAAGGAGCAATGTGGTATCAGCAAATATAGTGCTAGCCTTGTAGTAGAGAAGATTTGGGTTCAAGTTCCATTTCTGACCTATTTATTAGCTGTACAACCATGGATGAGTCACCTGTCCTCTCTTGGCCTAGGCTTCCTCATCTGCCAAATGTAGGTGCTAATACTTGGATTACCTCAAATGAGATAACACACACAAAGCCTTCTGCAAACCTTCAAGTGCCGTGTAAATGCCAGTTGTCATTGTCATTATTGTTTTTTAATAAAAGAAAATCTAGACCTCTGCTTATCCTCTTTCCCAACTCTTTACATCCTAGGGTGCCACTTCACCACCTGGAAACCAAGTTCATCCCCTTCTGCCCTAGACCAGTGTGATTTAAATTGCAGGCCACATCGAACCTACCTTTCCCATCAAGCACCACCACTGGGAAATACCATCTTGCTGTGGTTTATGAAAACACATAGGAATATATTGTGCAGCTCTGAGTGGATATTTATGATAGAAAACTGAACTCACAAATGAACATGCCAATGAGCTGCAAATAAGGGGTTCAGAAAAGCACACACCAAGTTTCCCTCTATACTAGTGTGAATGTAGAAAATGGAAAACATTCTCATCCTACAGAGCTTGTATTTTTTCCAATACAAGCCATCTGCCAAGTTATTCCTTTCCCATTTGGCATCTTCTATCTGTTCTTCTGCCTGGTAAGTCCCAAATGTTACCCAATTGTCCATTCCACCTCTGGAGGTGGAAATACATCGTGGACTTCAGGGTTTATTCACTGATGACAAAATTAGGCTCCTGAACAACAGCTTCCCAAAAGAATATGGCTTCTCGAGATTGTACAAGCATATAAATAAATTGAAGGCAAGTAGGATGAGGCATCATAGATCAATAGACTAAGAAAGGAAAACTTGATTCCAGCACTGATTCACAGTATCACTGTGTCTCCCCACAATTATTTCCTCCATTACTAAAATGAAGAAAATCGCCCTTAGCTCCCAGACAAGGATATTGCCAGCTGTTTTGTGACATGTAAAAATGGGTCTGTGAAAATCTCCACATGTGAACTGCAAGGATTCACAGGGGGGAAAGATGGGTTACTTTCATGACACATTGGCCTAAAAATGATAGGAATTTAAAAGCTTCATTAAAAGGTAGGATCTTGATTCTTTTTTCCCCAGCAGATGAAGAAAGGAAGAGACACACATATGTAAGGAAATAAGCCACCAAGTGCTCTGTGGGAATGCCAGGGGTCAGGAGACGGAAGTTCTGACTCCATTGGTGCCAAGAGAAATCTCACATTTTGATCAGCATTCCAAAAGGGGTAACAAGGGAGCATGCACAAACCACAAGATTTCATGCTAATAGATTTATCTCTACCTCCTGGGATCATGAGGGACAGAGCACTGGCAGAAAGGGACTTTGTGACTTTCCCAGAGATTTTCTTTTTCTCTGTGCTTTCTAATCGCTGACGAGCCATTTGAGAAGCGGGTTCACTGGATGGCTTTGAGGAATTATCTGTACTGTCCACACACTCGCTCCTTCCATTTATCTGATCCAAATGCTCTGAAAAACTTCCAACTGTACAAAGAAGAAGGGATAAACACATTCAGGAAAACCATGGATTGTGGAGGTGGGGGAGAGAGAGTGAAAGAGAGAAGGGGGGGCAGGGGAAGGGAGGGAACAACAATGGCTGGGAAACATCCCACCTTGCTAACGAGTTTATACAATGCCAGGGAAACATTAACATGACTGATTTCAGAAAGGTGAAGGAGGAGAAGGAAGAAGAGGGTTGATTTTGCCTTATCCATAGACAAATCTGCCCCCAGCTCTGGCAACAATAACTGACCTAGAGTAGAACGGGGCTCAAACTGAGATTTCATTGGTATTTGGAATTCCCAGGTGAGGGAAAGCCCTCTGCCAATGCAGGTTGGCATCTTGCCTGCAACTTGTATTCTTGGAGGTTTACTTAACGCCCTGAAAGCTGGAACGACTTGTGCAAAGTCACAGTCAGGATCTTGGACTACTATACCACAGTGACTCGAATCATTGAAAATAATCCCCAATGAATAATGTACCTTTTTAAAATTTTCAAATCCATTCTATATCATCTGTAAGGAAAACCCTTCTGTATATCATAAGAAACACTGCTAAGAACAGCACATTCACATGCCCTGAGGGCACCTCAAACTCCACAGACCCGAAATGGCATCCATCATTCTCCCCTCCCCCCCCCTTTCTTCCAGGAAAGCTGCTTTTCCTTCCTGATTCTCAATTTCTGTTGATACATCCTTCTGATACAAGGTAATCTTGAACTCTCCCTTTTCCCCATCCTTTATAGACAGCTTCCATCAGATACTGTGGATTTGAATTTCACTGTACCCCTACTCACGGTTGCCACAAAGGAAGCTCTCCTTCCTTCTCACCTGTACAAATATAACAGCCTCTACCTAAGCTGGTCTTGCCTCTAACCTGCTCTCCCCCCCACCCCCACTAGATTTAATGCTGCCAAAATAGCCTTTCTGTTGCATACTAGGACACTTCTATGCTCAAAAACCTACATGGGCTCCCCATTATCTGTAAGATAAAATATGAAATTCTCCATGAAAACCACCCCAGTCTCATCTTTTTTCCATTAGTGGATATCAACTTCCTGTTCCCCTTCTCCCCCTCATAATTTATAATACGGGGAAGTCTTTCAAGGACCCCCATTTTTACTTTTCTCGTATGTGTATATATACACATAAATGCATATCCATATATACACACAAATATGTACACACATGTACACACACACACACAAAGGAAGACAAGGATATTGGTGTAATTGCAGTTTTTTCCTTATATTAAGTTATAGAAAGCTATAAGAAAGACCCTCAGAATATGGGGTATAATGGATTCCTTTATGTTATATGAATAACATGATTCATATGCATATGAATTTGAACATGCCTCTATGACTCTAAGTTATATGTGTGTATACATACATACATAGATATATACACATACACATACAGGTTTATACACATATTATATATATATTTCCCTCACCCTAGATTCCCTCTACAAATAGAAAGGTAAAAGATCATTTTCCTATAATTTATTAATTCTAACAAAGAGAAATATTCAACACATTCAGTCACCTTCAGGACTCCACTCACCTACCAAGGTGAATAAAGCTCTTGTGACAAGTCCTGATTCCCTTTTGAAGTCACTTAGGATATCACTACCTAGTTTAAATTTTTACTTAATCATGACATGTTGTCTCATTTTTGAACTGAGGATTTCAGACTTCACTGTCTCGTCCCTTGCGGTAGCAGATGTTTCAGGGGTGACTCTTTGTCACTCGCCTTCTGCCACTAGGGCACTCCTTTTGGTGTATGATAAGATAATGCCATGCTGGAGGGTGCAGAATGGATGGAAGGCTACAGAAGACAAGGTTACTTAATCTATACTTGATTTGAGAAAAGGCACGTTGTCTAGCAGGAGTGACAAGTCTCACTGACCTCCTGAAGGCAGAGTGTCTACCCCACGGGATGTACCCCTTCACCTTTTCGCTCACAAATTATTATGCTTGGCTGGTCTTTCACTAATCATTGACACCACTTCCTCTCCTCCGCATGAGGAGTATTTATTTATTATCTTATTTGAACTTCCATTGGCCACTGTACAATACTCCTCTGTCATTACCACCTTGAGGACACCCAATCCTTGCAAATACTTAAATCTCATTAAAAGCACCCAGGCAGACTAAAAGTGAGGGGCAAGTACTTTTTAAATTGCTTAGCCGTTGAAAAGAAAACTTGACTAAGAATGACTTAGAGGATATTAGATCTAAAGTTACAAAGGACATTAAGGGCCATCTAGAAGGTTCTCCTCTTTTTATATTTGACCACAGCTCTAGAGTTAGAAGAGATCTCAAGGGTCATTTAGGCCAACCCCCTCATTTTACAGATGAGGAAACCGAGACCCAGAGAGGTTAAAAAGGTCACATAGATAGTAAGTACCGGAGCTGGGATTTGAACCCAAGTCCTCTGATCCTATAACCCATGCTCTCCATTACACTACATTGTCTTGATATGTTGGTGTCATAAAACAAAAACAAAACTCCTGTACTGGCCCTGGAGTCAGGAGTACCCAAGTTCAAATCCAGTCTCAGACACTTGACACTTACTAGCCATGTGACCCTGGGCAAGTCACTTAACCTCAACTGCCTCACAAACAAAACAAAACAAAACCCACTTCCCCCCCTTTAAAAAAAAAAGACAAGTCAACAACTTGTGGACTCTGACCTCCGGTTTTCTTTGTTTTCTAAGCTTACCATTTATCTGTGTAGTTAATCTATGGGTCTTCTTTCACTCTGAAGTCTTGCTTATCCACTTATTTTGGTCCAATCCAAGGAAACCTCTTGGGAGGTTGGAGCTGAACCATAATCTTTCCCACAATGAATGTGGTGGTTTAAGTTTCATGTCTTTTCATTAGATCCAATTTAATTAAAGAGCCAACGAAACAACATAACTTTATGGTACATAACCCCTTTTATGGTTTGCAAATAACTAAATCAAACTGTACTGCACTTTGTACCTTGTTCAATCTTTATCTATTTATATATCAAATGTATACAGTAGTAACTAATGTTGCTATGGCATTTTAACGCTTTTAAAGCCCTTTACACATCTCTTTTGATCTTTATAACACATCTGTGAGCTAGATGCTATTACCTCCCTTTTGTTATTTTAAATTTTGTTTTGTTTTATTTTTGCTTTATTTTATTTTGTTGTTATTTTTCTTTTCACTACAGAATTAGTTTATTCATCTTTTCAAATTAAATTTTATTAAGGAAACGGAGAAGTAAAGAGGTTAATTGACTTGCTCAGGGTCTTACAGCCAGTATGTATCAGAGACCTAACCTGAATCTAAAGCTTCCTTTCTCTGAAGCCTGTAGTATAAGGAATGTACAAACGTACACAAAGAGAGCATCAGAGCCAGTTTGCCTCAAGGCCAGAAAGATCTAGGTTCAAGTCCTGACTCCGACATGCTGGCTCTGGGATTCAGGTTATGCTGCTTAACTTTTCAGTGTTCTAGGCAATTCTCAAAGATGATAATTTGAAGAGATAGCCCAATATGTATTGGTAGAAGAGATTCCTTCATATGTGAGTTACGTTTAGAAATAAAAGCAGAGATCTAAGCACTATCATAATACATTTATGTAAACATACATATGTATATATAATATGCATGTAAATTCAATAAGACTATAAATAGTAGCATGGTGAACAAGTGTTTGGGGCAGCTAGGTGGCACAACGGGTAGAGTGCTGGGCCTGGAGTCAGAAAGACTCATCTTCCTGAGTTCAAATCTGGCCTCCGACACTTACTAGTTGTGTGACCTTGAGCAAGTCACTTAACTTTGTTTGCCTCAGTTTCCTCATCTGTAGAATGAGCTGGGGAAGGTAATGGCAAATCACTCCAATATCTTTGCCAAGAAAACCCCAAATGGGGTCACAAAGAGTGGAACATGACTGAAATGCTGAACAACAAACAACTGCTTTACAAACCCAATTTCTCGTCATATGTTACTTAAGAATTTTTCATAGTGACGCTGCATTTTAATCAACACACAATAAATACAAGATGAGAATATTCTAACACAATTGCATTTTTTTTGTTATAATGGAGATTAGATCAGATCATAAAAATCAGTTAAGAAGAGGCTTTCGGTACATCAAACCTAATGGATTAAAAAAATCCATTACATTTTTTAATTGGCTAGTGGAGCTTGGTATCTCTACAATGATATCTTTTAATTTTGATTTTTCATATATTCAGATATGCCGTACCTAGTTAGGTATCCGGTCAGAAATATGAGGGTTTGTGTGCATGTATGTGTCTCCTCCCTTCTTCTCTCTTTCTATGCTTCTCCCTCCCCCCTCTCTAGCTTTCTTTCTCTGTCTCTCTTTCTCTTCCTGTCTCCCTCCCTCTTCTCTTCCCACCCCTTTTTCTGTCTCTCTACTTTATCCACTTAATTTATATAGCACTGGAAAGGAAAGGAGGTTAACTTTCTTGGCTACTGATAGTAGGTAATGTCACCTTAATGTTCTCTTAATGTCAACTCTGTGTGTGTGTGTGTGTGTGTGTGTGTGTGTGAGTTGCAAACATGCATGAGATGGTAAAGCCATATAAAAATCAAGGAACTTAATTTTATGACAGTCACGGTCGTCTGATTCCCTAATTATCCTTGGTGATGAGTAGCTGAGCTCATCTCCATTCTGGGCAGCCCTTCAGGTCTTTGATTATATTTAGTGTGGGTATGGGGGAGAGAAAGAAAAGGGCTAAGGGAAGGAAGGTGGTTTTAATCTATTAATCTAAATGCATGGCAGGACTTGGGATAGAAATTTTCAAAATTATAGAAGTGATCAATCAAACCATGAGACTCTCTTCCTATCTTCCCCACTCCTACCACTCAGTGGAACTGACAGGACAAGAGGTAATAAGCGACTTATCCATTAAGAATCAATTACAAACAGATGTAAATATATAGTCTAAAATAAAGTGGCGAAATATGCACGGAGTAAAAATTCCTATGAGTGATTTTGGAAGAAAAAGCTTAGTAATAAGGCCAGAAAGTTAGAATTAACAATCTTTTAAAAAACATTCTTAAAAAAAATTAAAAAAATAAAAACCTTCTTGAGCTACATGGTACCTCCCCATTCCCGTTCCTTCCTTCCTTCCTTTCTTTTTTCCTTTCTTTTCCTTCCTTCCTCCTTCCTTCCCTTTCTTTCTTTCTTTTTCTTTCTTCCTTCCTTCCTCCCTTCTCTCCTTCATTCCTCCCTCCCTCACTTCCTCCTTCCCTTCTTTCCTTCCTTCCACCTTTTTTTGGAGGCAAACAGGGTTAAGTGACTTGCCCAGGATCATGCTGCTAGTAAGTGTCTGAGGCTGGATTTGAACTCAAGTCCAAATGACTCCACGCCTGGTGCTCTATCCATTATGCCACTTAGCTGCCACTCCTCCCATTTCTAAGTTGTCACCTGGTTGGTGGAAATTTCAAATAGGAGTGTTTGAAGATATCCAACAAGGAAGAGGGAAGAAGAGATGTGAAGAAGATGGGGTCATGGGCTCCTATAGTCATCTTATATTCCATCTCATTCAGATCTCTTATTTTACAGATAAATTAGCTGCAGTCCCAGGGGTTAAGTTCCTTGTACAAGGTCACATAGGTAGAAAGCAGGAGTGGCAGAATTTGAACCCAAGTCCTCTAACTCCCAAGTCAGGCCTCTTTCTATTCTGCCATACTGGATAATTTTGGGGTTTTGGAAGGTTATTAAGTTCTCAGAGTCACTTATAGTGTGAATACATAGAATTGGCTAATTAGACTACTTCATTAAAATAATAAGACCAGGTATGCTTTTGTTTCCTCCATAGATTTGTTCAATAAAAGCATAAGCTCCCTGAGGGCAGGGCCTGTTTAATTTTTAGTTTTGTCTCATCAGTCCTCCATGTGTCTAGCACAAAGTAGGGACTTGTTAAGGGTCTGAGAAACTACATTCACTGAACATTACATATGAACCAAGTTATCTTACTTTGTTTTTATTGTTCATCCTTTGTTTTGAAAAGGACCAATGACATCATATGACGATTAATTGGATTTAAGGGAGGCAGAGTTGTACAGTCATCAGCCTCACTCTTTCTTCCAGAGTCCTCAAAGTCCAGCGAAAGGAAAGAAGTTAGGATGACTGGCCATGGCCCAGGATGCAGTGGATAACCTTGTCACCTTCAATGTCTGACCAAGCTCTAAGAGCTCCAAAGAGCCTGCTTCAGCCGCTTTCATGGCCATCTGAACAAACTGTTCTCATCCTCCCATTCTGCCAGGGGAAGTCTTCACATGCTTGGGCTAGACACCGTCCTAACTCACCAATGGGTCTGAGGCCTGTCAGTTACCCTCAACCTCGTTTAACCAGGTCTGCTGAGGTAGTTTTGCCAGAGTTTTCCTTTGTGAATAGGTCCTTCTAAGAGCATAGATTACAAGTTATAAGGGATCTTAGAGACTACGTATCCCACAGCTCTCTTTTCCATAGATGAGGAAACTGAGCCCCAACCTCACTGTGCTCAAGGGTGTCATTTGTCCTTCATTCTCGAAAAGGGCCCTGACATCAGGATGGCGTCACAACTTGCAGGTGAATTGGATTTGAGTGAGGGAGGGCTGTGCAGAGTCACCGGCCTCACTTCATACTCAAGAACAGAGTTGTAAGGGTGGAGAAGACCTACAAGGCTATCTACTCCAATTATCTAATTTTACAGGAGACTGAAGCCAGGAAAAATAAAGGTAGGTTTCAAGGAACACTGGGATCAACTGTTTTAGTAAAAGCAGACTATTTTTGCAATGGAAAGAATTCCCACTCTCTATGTGCCATGTATTTGTTTTCTCCACTCAGGTTTTTTATGTTGGGTTTTCTTTTGTGAAATAAGACAGAGCTGCATTATCGTTAGAAGGCATTATTATACTAGGGACCACAGAGAATGATCAAATGTGTTTAAAATTAAAATGATTAATTGTTTCAACTAACTTTTTAGTTGAATCTTTGGGGTTTTCCAAGAATAATATCAGATCATCTGCAAAAAGAGAGAGTTTCAGTCACCTCATTCCCTATTCCAATTCCTTCAATTTCTTTATACTTCTCTTATTGTCATTGCTAGGATTTCCCATACAATACTGAGGGCTATTAATGACAATGTTGTTTCACATCTCGCCTTACAGAGAAGGCTTCTAGTTTATCCCCATTATAAATAATGTTTGCTGATGGTTTTAGATAAATGGTTTTTTTTTAACAATTTAGGAAAAATCCATTTATACCAATACTTTTCAAGTGTTTTTAATGGAATTGAGTATTGAACTTTTTCAAAAGTTTTTTCTGTGTCTATTGATAACACTCATATGATTTTTAAAACTTTTAATACTGATGTAATCAATTATGTTAACAGTTTTCCTTATGTTAAACCATCCCTACATTACTAGTATAAGTCCCACTTCATCATAATGTATGATCTTAATTTTTTTTTTACTTCTGCCTTTTTTTTTTTGGAGGGCAATTGGGGTTAAGTGACTTGCCCAAGGTCACACAGCTAGTTTTTGTGTTAAGTGTCTGAGGCCATATTTGAACTCAGGTCCTCCTGACTCCAGGGCTGGTGCTCTATGCACTGCGCCACCTAGCTGCCCCCAAAATGTATAATCTTTGTAATATATTGTAATCTGTTGACTATTATTTTATTTAGGACTTTTGTTCACTAATGAAACTGGTGTATAATTTTCTTTTTCTGTTTAGGAATCAGTATCATATTTGTTTCATAAAAGGAGTTTGGTAGAATCCCTTCTTTATCTATTATTCTAAATAATTTGTTTAATATTGGGATTAGCTGATCTTCAAATGTTTGACAGAATTCACTCATAAATCCATCTGGTCCTTGTGCTCATGCAAGACATTTACATTGCATGCAAGTAATAAGAGAGTTTATACTGGGTTCAGTTCTTTGCATCATATTTTAGGAGGCACGCTAAGAAGTCAGAATGTGTCTAGAAGGGCCATTGGGATGCTCAGGGGACTCAAAACCATACCATGAAGATTAGGTAAGCATATTCCAATACAGGAGTATTCTGCTTCAGAGAAGATGATTAAAGGATGTGTGTGTGTGTGTGTGTGTGGTGTGACAGCTGTCTTTAAATATTTATAAAAGAGGGATTATATTTGTTCTACCTGGTCCCAGAGGGAAAACACACACACACACACACACACACACACACACACACACACACAGAGCAATGGGTAGAAGCTATTGGCAGGGAAAGAGACATGAGGCAGATTTTTGGCTTCACACAAGGAAATAAGGATGGCTACAGATAGGACTTATGAAGTGATTGGTATGGAGAACTACCAGTGAGGCAATGCCCTCTCCTCATGCAGGCTGGTAGTTTCTCTACAAATTACAGTTAGCTCAGAGAATTGCCTGGGGACACAGAGGTTAAGTGACTAGCTTGGGGTCACACCTCCAGCATGTGTGAGAGACTCAAACCCAGGTCTTCCCAGCTTCCAGGCTGGTCTCTATTCACTATGCCATGCTATTTCTCTTAATATTCAGGCACTTCAGTGATTTGGGAGGTCATCAGTATTGTGAGTACTTCTACCAACAATGGAGACTGTAGCTCCTCTTTAAGAGAGCCATCTAAGAGCTTCCTTCCGTGGCCTTGCCTCTGACTTAGTGACAGAGTTCTCTGAATTCTGGCTAGGCTGCTCCTCAAATGAAAGATTTACAGTCAGTCACCAGGCCCACACTTGAGGCCTCTCCAAGTGTGTCAGCTCTTGTGTCACACTGAGAATGCAGGGTGGTGGCAGTAACAACCAGAGCTATCCATGAAGGCAATTCCTTGACCCTGGAAGTCTACAAAGTAGATACCAGATGGCTATTTTGGGGAAACCTTGGAGGGCCTTCATACTCTAGGTGTTTGGGGGTGGTTTGCTCTAGATGACCTCTGATGACTTTTTTAATTCTAAGAGGCTATGATTTGATGGAAAGCAGTAAGGTCTCTGTCAAGATCTTTATGTTACAAACAGAGTCAAGGATATATTATGGGTTCTAACATCATCTACAGGACCCTGAAATGGAAAGAAAAACTTTCTAATGAATGAGTTACCATTTTAGGTAGTGAGCCCCTTGTTATTGGAAACATCCAGGCAAAGGCTGAATTGGCAATCTATCAAAGTGGTTGTGGAAAGGATTTTAAAAACAGGTGGGAGTTTGGACCAAATTATCTTTAAAGTGACATCCTGTTCTAAGAGACTTTACAAGCATGGCTTAAATGGTACCTCCTCTATCAGACTTTTCTGGATCATTCCCATCCCTCTCCTTCCCCTGCCAGTTATCAGCACTTTACCTTTCTAAATTCTTGTATATCTCTTTTGTGCATGTTGAAGACCCCTTCCCCCAGAATAAATTTGCTGTATCTTTAGCAATTAGTACAGAGTCTTGCACATATTAGGTGCTTCATAAATACAGGCTGAATTTAATTAAACGGACCTTATGAGTCTATGGGCAAATTTGCTATCAAATTCCACTTGAACAATCAATCAGGTACTCCATCAGAGCTGACTTCAATTGTTTTTTTTTAATTTAACGTTTAATATTAATTTTTAATTTAAATTAATGCCATCTATAAAAATTAAAGCTGTGCCTCAAGATTAAGGTAACCCTGCTTCAGTATTAGGCCAAAGACAACAGTAGTGATGAAGATGATTGGGTAGGGTGAGAGTGACACAGAGCTATCTGCTGTTAGGGGGCCCTTAACAAAGGCTGGTAACTGAGGTGATGACTTGTCCAAGGCCAGCCCTGGAGATGCTGAGGGCACAGAAACCACTCCCCAGTCAACCAGATGGTGCTGGACTGGCAGAAACCCCTTACCAGAGAGGGTGGAGCTGCTGATGGTGCTCGCAGGGGTGGTGACTTCAGGCTCATCTTGGGCAGACTCTTCGGATGGAAGTGCTGGCTTCTCTGGCTCCTCTCTAGACTCCCTAGGGCATGCAGCTGGCTCACTTTGTTCTCCCTCCGTGGAAATAGCCAGCTTGGGAAGCAAGCCTGAACTGAGTCTATGTCTGTTACTCTCTGTGTCGGAGGAGTTTGATGTGGATAACTGTTGCCTTAAATTACAAAAAAAAGAAAAAGAAAAAGAGAGACACAGAGAAAGAAAGAAAGAAAGAAAGAAAGAAAGAAAGAAAGAAAGAAAGAAAGAAAGAAAGAAAGAAAGAAAGAAAGAGAAAGAAAGAAAGGAAGGAAGGAAGGAAGGAGGGAGGGAACAAAGAAAGAAAGAAAGAAAGAAAGGAAGGAAGGAAGGAAGGAAGGAAGGAAGGAAGGAAGGAAAGCCAATTTGTTAAAATTTTGATTCTGGAAGAGACAAGGTGAAAAACAACCACCACCACCACCAGGGAATATAATAGGACTTGGAGGAGGTTGGTTAGAGGATAATTAGTGGTAGTTAGTTAGAGGACTTGGAGGATAGTTAGACCAGCCAAGTCTAGAGGCCAGTCATTTTGTCATATTTTAAACAGGCATTTCTACCTACATTTCAGAATACTCCGAACTCCAACTCAACGTCTCCACAGATGGTAGAGCTGTACTCTTGGTTTTATCTCCTGAGTCTTCTTTCTCTTCTCCAGGATTCCGAGTTATTCGGTCTATGCTGCTAAAAACCTAAGGAGAAAAGTTTGCAATCATTGACGCACTGTTGGTGTTATAATCTGTCAAGATTTGTCTTTTTTTTTTTATAAGGCACTATGACTGAAGTCTGAATGCAAGAAATCTATGTTCAGAAAGCACTGTCCGAATGCTTTATGCTCTTTTCAGCTAAGGTATGAGGTCAATGAATAACCTTTTGTTGTTGTTATGAATTCATCAACTCCTCTCATCATTTCCCTGTATGAACTTTGTGTCTGCAAACAAAATCCATAGATGAGTTGGGGTTTCTAGGTCAGAGGATCAATGCACATCTTAGATTACTTCTTAACCATAAAGTCAATCAAAAAAAAATCAGAGAGAGAAAGAGATTTAATGGCCGCCACTCAGGGGTGGGAAGCAGAAAAATGAATTGAAATTGACTGTGAAGAAAAGAATTAATTATTTGCTTCAAAGATTTAGGAAAAAAGACAGCACGTAGTTTGGTCATAAAAAATCAGTGGTTTTTGTTTAGCTTACAAATCACACATACAGACTGTCAACTTTGCACACTATGGCACTGGGGTCCCGGCAGAGATAAAGCTTGTCATCAAGAGAGGCCTCAGACTGCCTTTGGATAGTTATCACCCTCCCATAAGGATGAGCAAATGTCACAAAAGAGGAGATTAAGAAAGCTGAATCTACCCATAGGGTTCTACTTGGATCCATTCTGTTAGCTTGGAGCAACCTGCAGCTGTCCTGTAAGGAAGCAGAGGTGGGGGTGGTGGGAGTGTTCAGGGGTGAGTATGGAGGCTGTATATGCTAGGGAAGAAGGCTGCAGCAGAGTGGTAGAGGAGAGGGAGGTAGTGCTAGTTACTGGAATGAACAGTGGGGGAAAAACCTCATCTGGGAGACAGCTCTGCCAAGCTCATGACCCAGTCTAAGCTCTCGACTCCCAGATGTGGCTCCATGACAGACTCAATTTCTTTATTCTGTTCCCTGCAAATTGAGTAACATGATAGCAACTTCTTTTTTTAAAAAAATTCAACAGATATTAAGCTCTTACTGTATCGGAAGATTACAGCTTTAGAGATAGCAGGAACCATCTGCCCTAATCTCATTTTATAGATGGGGAAACTGAAGGCTGCAGTGTGAGGTGACCTGCCCACAATCATACAGTCAGTGATGGGGGTAGAATTTAACTAAATCCAGCATTCTTTCCACTGTACCATGCTGCTGCTGCTGCTGTTGAGTTGTCTCGGTCCTGTCTGACTGAATCCCTCCTATTTAGGGTTTTCTTGGCAAAGATACTGAAGTTTGCCATTTCCTTCTCTAACTCATTTTACAGATGAGGAAACTGAGGCAAACAGGGTTAAGTGACTTGCTCAGGGTCACATAGCGAGTAAGTGTCTGAAACCTGATTTGAACCCAGATCCTCCTGACTCCAGATCCACTGCAACTATCTAGCTGCCCTATGTATAGGCAAAACACTAAGTATTAGGCTTAGCATATTGCAAGGACCATGCAGAAGATTTATAAAGGATGAGAAGGCACCGACGGGGTGCTATATGCACCAGTAGATGGGGTACTCACACTTGGGAGAGCATGGAATTATTGAAGTATAAAGCAGTGTACTGCACATATTAACTTGTAAACGGCAGAAAAGAACTCTGAAGGTACTAAATGCTATACAGAAACTAAACCAATTAATCTGAAATGCTGGCAGACGAGTCTGGGAAGTTACTAGTTAAATCTGGATTTTGACTTCAAGCCAAATCACTTCACTTCCAGATAAAAGGTGAATATGTCCTAGAGACCCATCCCTTTCTCCAGCTTCTCTTCTTCCCCCTACACAGCAGCAATGATTCTTTTCCTCCGGCATTGTTAGTTTGATTGCCTCCAAGCCTTTTCAGAATTCAGCAACAGATCTCGATTCTCCCCGAATCAAAGGACAGCTCTCCAGTTGGTCTTTGGACTTCACTCGAATCGTGGCATCCCTTCTCATTCCATATACTCAACTGTTCTCAGGTTCCCATTACACACTCCAGTTCATATTTTCTTCTCCAAACCTACTGATCTCATTTATGAACGTATCACTTCTCTCCTGGAATGCCTCTTTACTACGTAAAACTTGCTTCCTCCATGAAACAACTCCACCAGGCTCCCAATCAAAAAAGCCCTTATTTGGATTAGAATAGCAAAGAAAAAAAAACAACAATCCAGACTCTGCTCAAGGAACTCCCAGCTTAATGCACTTGTGCAGGGAGTAGAACCTGAGTCCTCTAATTACAAATTCAGAACTCTTCACACTGCCACATTTCTGGAAGGGGCACGGAGATGGTATAGTCTACCTCCTTCATTTTATAGATGAGAAAACTGAAGCCCAAAGATGGTAATTTTGGATAAGTTATACACTTGCAGAGTTTTATGTTTATCATACTTAAAAGGAAGAGGGTAGACTGAATGACATTTAGGCATGGCTCTTATTCAAACATGGGTCCTCTGGCTGCAGATTCACAGTGCTCTTCCCAGTGGACAAGAATTAATGATTATGTTAACATGTTTCTATTACTTGTGTTTATACTCTTTACAATCATTATTTTGTTTTATTTTATTTTATTTTTTTGCTTTTTGTAGGGGGGAGGGCAGGGTAATTGGGATTAAGTGACTTGCTCAAGGTCACACGGCCAGTAAGTGTTAAGATTCTGAGGCTAGATTTGAACTCAGGTCCTCCTGACTCCAGGGCCAGTGCTCTATTCACTAAGCCACCTAGCAGCCCCATCCCAATCATTATTTTAAAAAAAAGTTAGATTGTAAGCTCAAGGCCTTCCGTTCTGATAAGTCCCAATGGCACCTAGCATTTGACTATTGGATGCCCTTTGGATCTGGTAAATTGAGGGTAAGGGGTGATGCTTTCAGGACTAAAGCTAAAGCCAGATCCAAATAGAAGCACAGCACGTCATTTTCTCAATGTCATCAGTCTATAAGTTACTCTGAAAATAAACTATGAACAGCTCATATTTGTATGGAGCCTTCCTCCCCATCACTCAGTGATGATCACTCATCTCCAGAAATGTAGGGGTCCACCTACAACAACAGGTTTAATTTACAGTAGGAAAGACAGGAGAGAAAATGAGGAAGTTCGAAATGCTTGGGGCAGATGGGAAGTAGAAATTCATAGGGAAAGAGGAAGGGAGAGCGAAAGGAGAGAAAAGAGCGACAGAGACAGAGAGAGGCACAGCCAGAGAGGCAGAGACGTCTTACATTCTCAGGCCATCACAGAAGAATTTTCTCCCTGTGCTGTGAGACTTTGGTCAGATTACCAGAAAGGTTGAGCTATGGGGAGGGGAGGAGAATATCTATCTATCTATCTATCTATCTATCTATCTATCTATCTATCTATGTGTGTGTGTGTATAATATGTATGTACATATGTATGCATGTGTGTAATATGCATTGTAATATGCAAGTGTGTACAATATGTATGTATGTTTATACCATGTGTGTATATATGCATGTGTGTATAATGTATGCATGTGTGTGTATATATGTATGCATGTATAGATTTTTCCCTCAGGAAGGGTAGCTCAGTGTATATACACATGCACAGGTATATGTAGATATATAACACTATACACACACATATATAAATAAACATGTACATGTTTATGTATGTGTATGTATATATATATATGTATATGCTGTTGACAGGATGGACAGGTCCCCCCTCACTTCAGGTAGTTTAGGTATTACTCTATCTAGAAATAAGGAGGTAGTATAAAGAGTCTGCAAAATCTTCTCAAGCTTACGCTTCTGGGAATCTAGGGTCGGTTTTGACTTACTTTCGAAAACCTGTGGGAGCACGAAGAGAACTGCCGTATTTCCAAATTAAAATCTTCATCATTGGTATCATCTTCTTCTTCTGTTTCCATATGGTGATACTTCTCTGAACGAGCTGCAGAAAAATGGAGGACAGTCGAGGTCACATAAAACCCCTGTTTTACATGAGACACTTACTGCAGACTTAATCCACAGGGATTTTGGAGTAGGGAGGTGGGGCTTTAGTGGATCGTTTTGGCCAAACGTCTTGTTTTATAGACATGGAAACTGAGGCTCAAAGAGACTTGTCTAAGGTTACACATACAGAAAACAGCCAAGCTGGGATTTGAACCCAAGGTTTCTAATTCTAACTTGAGAACATACTGCTTTTTCAGAAGGCTCCCACTGTAATCAAACTCCTGGATGATTCCTTTTTATACACACACCATTCACTAACATAATTTTTTTACTTTTAAAATATGTATCATATATATTTAATACATAATATATATATAAATACATATTTAATATTTCCCCCCAAATACAAGTACAACAATTTTTAACATTCATTTAAAAAAATTTGAATTCCCAATTCTCTCCCTCCCTCTCATTGAGAAAGCAAGCAGTTTGGTATAGGTTATACATGTGCAGTCATGCAGAACATATTTCCATGTTAGTCATGTTACATTTGCTTATATTTTAAGATAATACATACTATCAAAGTAACTTGTGTCATCTTCTGATTCTAGCTGCGGGATGAATTCTGCCTTCTGTCTCAGCAAACTATTCCAATCCAGGGAATGAAAAAATTGATGTTGCTTTACTTCATAGGCACCACCTGGGGGAGTATCAGAGAAAATGAGGAGACTCAAAATGCCTGAGGCAGATAGGAAGTGGAAATTCATGGGGAGAGAGCGAGAGAGCAGGAGGAAAGGGAGGAAGAGGAGAGAAAAAAGAGCGACAGAGAGAGGCAGAGACATCTTACATTCTCAGTCCATCATCAGGACCAAAGGAAATAAGGCTCCCAAACAACTGTTGGGAAGATATTTGATTATCTCAGTAATAGTACCATGTGTTTAGTTTTTCTCTTGTTAATTTCCCCCATTATTTCCCCCTTTTTTCAGAGATTGATGATGTAGCTTCTGAAAACCACGTTATAGTGAACCTGAGGAAGTAGGCTTGGTGTCCCTACAAAGACATTATCATTATACACAAATAAACAAAAAAAGTTTCCGGAGGAGGAATTTGCTATGACAGCGATATTTCTTACAGTGATAAAGATAACAATGATGAGTTCTTTTTGAATGATAGCAAATGGGTAATGTAATTTCACTGGATTACATATGTAATTAGGAAGGAGTTAGTGACTATTTAGTATATGAATCCTTAAGTCAGAAATAGTGGAATTTGTTTTATGGATTCAAACAGCATGAGACTAAAATCCATCAAATTTGTGGGGTTGGTAGACTTCTTCCCGCCAACAGAGTATAATGGCACAATTTGAGGAAACAATGTTCTGTATATTCAGTTCATGATTCAAAAAGAGCACATGCCATTTTAAAGGATACAATTGGCCTGAGACATTTAAAATGTGTACATAGTGTATAAAAAGAAGCCCTCAGATTTGTAATAGAATCACAGAGCTCAGTTAGTTTGCCTCTGCCTCCAGCAAACATATAAATGAAGATAGCTCTTCATTTCTCCTAAATGGCTACCTAGGGAAACCCAAACAATGGCCTCATTGCCCATGTCATTGAGAGAATCTGTTTTAGTTTAACAGCAATGCTTCCTTATTATAATCTGAACCTGGAGCTTCTCATCCTTCATCCACAATTATATTATATGCTATCTACAAACTTCCCTACTTACAAGTTAAACCTCCTTCCTCTTGTAGATATGATCTTAAGCTCCTAGAGAAAATACCTGTATATCCTATCTTCCTAGGATTGCTGTGGGGCCACAATATAATTTTTAAATGAAAGAGGGGAGAAAGAAAACTTGCATTCACCAAATTAGATACTATATGGAGAAAGAAGGATAACAGTTTAGATATCTAAAAGTTCATGGGAGACACAATCCAAGAAAGGAACTAGCTGTAAAATCCACAGCTACAAAAGTTTACAAACAAATGGACAAAGTATAGGCAAAAAGCAAGAATTAGAGGTCCTGATGCAGGAGGCAAATTTGACCTCACAGATATCATTGAGACTTCACAGGATGAAATTTTGGACTAGAACATTGCTTTGGATATTTGAATGAATAAAATGGGAGAAGTCATAGCACTGTCTAGTTAAGAAGGTATAGTCACATGAAGAAATATATGCACCATGAAAAGGAGGCATGATGAAGGGCATTTGGTTGAAGATTAATGGAGAGAGAAGCAGAAGCAATTTTATCTATTATTGGAGTATACTACAGACCGCCTAGACTGAGGGAGAAAATAGATGAGACAGCGGGAAACAGGTCAAAAGTCTGGCAAAGAAGCATTATAATGTAGCCAATTACTCAGGCATTTGTGGCATATTTCTCTCAGAGGCATGAGGAGAGAGAGAGAAAGAGAGACAGAGAAAGAGAAACAGAGACAGAGAGAAGGGGGAAACTATCTAGCAAATGTCTGAGGCTGGATTTGAACTCATGAAGAGCCTTCCTGATTCCGAGCCCAGTGCTCTATCCACTGCACCACCTAGCTGCCTCATATTGTTTCACTAAAAGCTCACACCAGTGTCTCCCTAATCTAGATCCTGTGTTCTTGTTTTGCTTTTTGAAGGGGTGAAGGTAGGGCAATTGGGGTTGTGACTTGCCCAAGGTCACACAGCTAATAAGTATCAAGTGTCTGAGGATGGATTTGAACCCAGGTCCTCCTGACTTTGGGGCCGGTGCTCTATTCACTGAGCCACCTAACAGCCCCTAGTTTTGTGTTTTTTTAAGTCGTTTTTGGTCGACCTGGTCTCTTAGGAGCGTCCCACTAAGATATTCCTTTGACTCAGCGGAATGTGGGAGGTCAGGCAATTATCACTGTCCTTGGCTCTTTTCTATCACTGAGAAGGAAAGAATGAAAGGAAAGGACAGGCTGAGAGGAAAATAAAAATTATACAACACTACCAAATAATATTAAATGCCACATAAACATAACCATGTTAAAGACCATGAAAAAGCAACAAACCTCAATGCAAGAACCCAACATTACTACTCAGAGAAGAGACTGAGCTCACAGCGCATTAGAAGTTCAAAAGTGGTTGAAGCAGGTCAATCCCCAACTTCCAGCTTGCTAATTACACTGAAATCTTATGGCGCTGTGACATTAGATCTCTCCCATGCCCATGGTTTTTCTCTCCTCTTGTGGAAGTTTCTAATACATCCATTATAATCTTCACAGCCCTTTTCTCAGCTACTCCAGTCTCTCAGGCAAATGTGCATTTACACATTTTCATGGTGCATTATTTTGCCAGCTAAATATGCATTAAATACAAGACGCTGCCCTCTGAAGCAGGGCGGCAAGCCTTCAGGACAAGCAGCAGGTAGCGCTCAGCTGCACCCTACAGGGACCCATCACACAGCTGCTGCCGGTTTTGCAGGCTTTTTCCTGACAACACTAAAAGCTGGGGCCGGATGTTTCAAATGTCACTTTTGGGCTTCTGTTAAGGGATTAGCTCCTCAAACTGTCAAATCCTACAAAGATCCAAAGTACCAGCTAAAGAGACAAAGAGGAGAGAAACAATCCATGAGCACGTGATATACGTGATTGCCTGGACCAGCGCACCCATATGTCTGACAAATCCTACCCCATCAGGGAACTGATGTGGAGAAAAAGGTCAGGACAATTCCATGTTTCCATGGGTACTCTGGGGTCAGAGGTGGCTTTTAAAATCTGTTTTGGGAAGTCTATTTGTGCCCCCTCAAACATTTACTTATTTTTTAAAAATGGAAAATCAAGGGAACATAGACAAATACTTGTTTTTGATGCAGAACAATCTTCGATTAACAATGCTTGTCTATCTCTCAAAATCCATTTACGGATCTTTAATTGGGATGTGAAAGTTACTTTGAGTTTTGAAACTTTCATTTATTTATTTTTCTACATACCACCATCATTTCTAGAGAGTCTATCCCCATTGTGAACACTCTTTTGTTACTTTTTTTTATTTTGCTTTTTTGAAGGGGGAAGACAGGGCAATTGGGATTAAGTGACTTGCCCAAGGTCACACGGCTAGTAAGTATTAATTGAACACTTAATTGTAACAAAGAAAAAAATTAAGAAAAACTGACTGACAAAATAATGGTGTGCTATTATTACCCCCATTTTTCCAGATAAGGATTCATGAGGCTAAGAGAAGGTGAGTAAGTGACTCAGCCAGGATGGCACAGCAAATAACGGTGTCAAAAAGGATTTGAACCAA
Organism: Pseudochirops cupreus; assembly: GCA_028627135.1. Lineage (NCBI taxonomy): Eukaryota > Metazoa > Chordata > Mammalia > Diprotodontia > Pseudocheiridae > Pseudochirops > Pseudochirops cupreus. Next base: position 321,599,820 of record CM053580.1, on the reverse strand, counting down.
GGACTTCCTGATACCACATTCAACATTCTAACCACTACGCCATCTAGGTGCATTGGAAAAAAAAATTATTTTTCAGGCTCTTACCCCCATACACAGCCCAATTTTCAGACATGATAGTGTAATAGTTACACTTCTTTTTTTGACTCTTAAATTAAATCTTTTGTTTTCCAAGTCATGTCCATCTCTCTGTGACCCCATATGGAGTTTTCTTGGCAGAGATACTGGAGTACTTCACCATTTCCTTCTCTAGCTCATTTGATGGTTAAGGAAACCAAGGCAATCAGGGTCAAGTGACTTGCCCAGGGTCACATAACTTTGAACTCAGGTCTTCCTGACCCCATACCCACCAGCACTCCATGCACTGCACCACCTAGCTGCCCCCAAATTAAATCTTACAGAAGGCCATTTCAGAAAAGGAAGTGACCAACTGCCTGAGGCAGTGAGGAGAAAGAGTAAATCAGAGAACTGAATTTAGATATTTAGATCCTACTGCAGATATTTACCAATTATGTGATCTTTGGGTATTCACTCTTAATCTCTCTGAGACTCATTTTCCTCATGGAAGTAACAGCACCTCCCTCGTAGGGTCACTGTGCTGATCAAATGAAAGAACACACATAAACTACTCTGTAAACCTGAAAGCACTATATAAATATTACCAAGTGTTATTATTACCATGTGGAAATTTTTAAAAATGAACAACACTGGGTAAAAAGGAACGGAGGTGGACAGTTACTAAAACAAGGGAACGATTTCTCTGGCACTTAATCTAAACCTAACTACGGCATCATAGCCAGCTTCTTTAAGGTAGAGTGGTGCAAGCGCGTGCACATACAAGCACATGGCACAAACATCTTCTTTATTCCATCTGCTCAGGAGGAAGACAAGCTGTCTGTGTCCCAGAAACTGAGCTGCGGATCTACCAACAATACGAAAAATGACATGTCATCTTAACAGGCAGATCAGAGTGAGCTTCAGTCTCCTGAGCCCTCAAATGCAGCAGCACGAAGGCTGGTATTCTCTTAACTCAAGGGGACAAGGGGACTACCTCCCAAAGGTTGTGTTTGTCCTTCGTTTTTGAAGAGCACCATGGCATCAGGGAAACGATGACATGACTGGCAGTTGACTTGGATTTGAGGGAGGGAGGGCTGTGCAAGGTCACCAGACTCACTTTCTCCTCCAGAGCCATCTGGGTCCAGTGGCCAGATGTTCATCAGGAGGACTGGAGATGGCCCAGGATGCAACGGGGGACCCTGGCCCTTTTAGGCAAAGGCCTTTTCAAAGACTCAGAGTGAGGTAACATCCATTCAGTGAATAGGCCTCTTTTAAGAAGTGAGTTAAGGGTTGGCCCCTTTAATTAGAAAAAAGAAAAAAAAATCTAGTTGGAAGGGGAAGATCCTCAGGGTTGCCGTTCCAAAGAGAAACAGTTCCCATGGACATTCATTCTAAGCCAGGAGGGCCCAAAATACAGCCATTACGTGGAGCCTGGGCAGGGACCTATTGTGGCTCAGCCTAGGAGTTTCTCTTTGAAACAGCAAGCCTGAGGTCTTCCCTTCCCAGATTTTCTTTTTCTTTTTTCCAATTAAAGGGACCATCCCTTGACTCACTTCTTAAAGAGGCCTATTCGCTGAATGGATAGTGCCTCACTCAAAGTGAGAATCTGGAAAGGCCTTAGCCTAAAAGGGCCAGGGTCTCCCATTGCATCCTGAGCCAACTCTAGTTGTCCTGATGAACATCTGGCCACTGGACACAAATGGCTCTGGAGGAGAAAGTGAGGCTGGTGACCTTGCACAGCCCTCCCTCACTCAAATCCAAGTCAACAGCAAGTCATGTCATCATTTCCCCAATGCTGTGGTCCTTTTTTAGAACAAAGGAAAAACATAAGCTCCCAAAGGTATAGTTTAAGGGGTAAATACAGACTACAGCATAAGACTTATCTGGTGTAGTTACTATGTGTTTTTTTTCTTTCTACAATATTTTCTAATATTAAGGGGGGGAGAGGAGAGGAGAGAGAAAGGAGGAGGAAGAAAGGAGAGAAGGAAGTACTGGCCATGGTGTGAAGAGGAAAACGTTAATGGAAATTATGGCCCATCAATAGATTTATCTAGTTATTTCTGAGCTTGATAGTACACAATAAGCCCCAGGAAGCTCGGCACAGTTATGTCTATGGTCTTTACCATCTAATGTCATTGGCCAATCTCTCCTTTCCGAGTTCTGCTGTTGTTCATTTGCTTGGGTCACGTCTGACAGAGTCAGACACAAAAGAGTGTCAGACACTAAGAAAACCCCAGGGTTTTCTTTGGCAAAGATAGTGGAGGAGTTTGCCATTTCCTTCTCCACATCACTTTACAAATGAGGAACTGAGGTAAACAGGGTTAAGTGACTCGCTCAGGGCCACACAGCTAGTAAGCGTCTGAGGCCATATTTGAACTCATGAAGATGAGTCTTTGTGAATCCAAATCCAGTACTCTATCCACTGTGCCACCTAGCTAGAGATATGCAAAGGAGGAACTGAAGGAGCTGAAATAGAAAATTGGAAACATAATAGTCAGCTGGCTTTCTTCTCACTAATTTCTTTTTATCTCCTTAACCTCAAAAGCCTGTGCTTTTAATCCTCCTCCTCAGACCACAGTGCTGAATGCCAATGATAAGATAGCATAGTCCTTCCCCAGGCACTCATTTTCTAGTAATTAGTTCAAGTACCAATCACCTAACCCAAAGTCTGTGGGAAGTAATTTGCTGGGTCAGATTACTTGTGAGCTTGGGAAAAGGGTGCCATGCCTTAAAGTGGACCAGTTAGTTCTTTCTCCTCTTCAAGTGGTTACTAATGCTTACTTTTTCAGGAGGAGAGCTCTGGGTGGTGTCTAGGTTTATCCTAAGATAAGGCGCTGCTCTTGTTTACAAAAAGAGTAGCTTCTGTTTCATTCAAAAAAAAATGCTCTCTTTTCACAAACTGCTCTGAGTCAGCAAAAAGAAAAAAAAAAGTCCCACAATCCAATACACAATAATATCCCTAAACATCGTTGCTATAATGAGCTGTCGTCATGTTCTACATCGACTAACAGATGTTTCCCATGCAAAACAAACACAAACAAAAGCCTCACATGTTCCACGTAGATGTTATTTCGTGCATTTTAGCAAAAATTAAAACAAGTTGTACCCTAACCTGTTCCCAATCTCTCCAGAGGATTCTGCCGGAGAAGCAGCGTAATCAGATCCTGGGCATCGGGAGGGGGCGCTTCATCTTTTTCAGGCCAATTTATTTCATCTATAAGAAAGATAAACATGTATTTTTTTTAAAGAATGTGGATCACGCAGCCACAGCACTGGTCATTGCTGTCAGGCCCAGGGCACAGAGTGCATACCTGGGAAAGCCCTGTGGGGATTTCATTCAGTTTCCTCCGTGTATCTGTCTCTGGGCACCCATCTTTTCTACAGACCTGCTGGTCCCCTTCAGCTTAGTTTTTTATTTTACTATCAGACATTTCTTGAACCCTCATGGACTCAGGATTTACTAGGTTGGAAAAATAAAAGCTAATATAAACAAGGCTGTTCTTGTCCCCAAATCCTGCTGTGATAGTTACTCCACAGAGCTCTTATCATTTAACTGAGCAAGGGTGGTCAGCTCTCTGGGGGGGGAAATTCTAAAAGCAAAAGATATCCAATGTCTGGTCTCACTCTTAACAAAAACTCTGCCCCAAAGGCATGCTTTATGTTCTTTTCATAACAACAAAAGAATTTAGTGAAAAATACATAAGAAACATAGGAGTTTAAAAAAAGGGAGGGGAGGGAAGGAGAGGGGAGAGCAGGGCAGATTCCCAGGACTGAGGAGAGACACTCAAAATAATCATAATTAAAGTATTTAAAATTTTGTCATGAATATTGTAATATTTTCTACATCTTAAAAGGCACTTGCCTCAAGATATGTGTGCGTGCCTGTGTGTAAGGAAATGCAATAAAAACCATGAGTTATTTCGGTGTGTGTCTGCCTCTAGCTTCCTCTGCCTGCAGTTTAAATCTGATTTGGAAAATAAAACATGAATATGCATCTCAGCCGTAAGGCATAGAGAACAAAGCCAGCATTTGCCGCTTGTGTTAATTAAACAGTTGATTCCCCTTGCCACTCAGGCCTTGGTATATCACATCAGGAAAACAGCACGGTTATAAATCCATAAACAGTTAGGATATTGTATAAAAGGGTCATACACTGCAGGCAACCCACAAATCCACTTCATTAAAGTTTACAAACATGCCTGGCTTGCAAAGTCAGAGACAGAGAGTAGTGTTGGGATTACTCTTCTCCTCACACAGAGAAAAGCAGGATTTAGTTTCCTCCCTTTTCTTTCTGTTGCTGTTACTGGACCTGGTAGCACAGTCCAGAATAGAGTCTTGGAGAATATGGTAACTGAGATGTCAGATAAACTTTTGGCATACATGGAGGCCATCTATATCTATGCATCTGGGAAATTTATGGAAACAGCAGGTAGAGGAGTGAAAAATTCTGCTTAATTATCAGTTAGTTTTGCCACAAGCTGCATGACAATAGTTAGGGTCAGCATGCAGGTTAAGATCTAAAGGTTATTGAATTTTAAATGAAAGAAGAACAGCTGTTACAGAAATAACATTACACCATAACAACCACCAATGAAATCATTAACAATCTGTGAATTAAATTTGCTTCCTTCCCTTTCTCATTATTTATTATTTGGTAGACATTTGTTTTAGGAGATTATTACATTTTTGTTAATGTCTTTATTAGCCATTTTCCCTTTGATACAAATAGCATCCCTATTAACCTTTTCTTTCCTGATACAACTTTCCTATTAAGGATGGAAAGACTGGCCCACAGTCAAATCATTTGTAAATCCCACATCAATTCCTTTAGCAAAAAATGGTCCACCATAAACACAGGATATATTGTTCACGAACTTCTGAATTGTACATCAACAACATTTTCTCAGATGGGTTTTTCATCCAAATATTACCCTTGATATCATGAAAACCAGTTATATGCTTTAAAAGTGAGTTCTTTTAATTTGTTGGCTCGCGTTTTTGCTAAAGGTTAACATTTTAATAGCAGAGGCTCAGATACTCCTTGGATTTGCATTAAATAGCTGCTTCCCAGTAGTAGCTTGAAAATGAATCCTGGTGATATTTACCACTGATGACTTGTCCAAATAGCTCTTCTGGTGTGTCCCCAAAGAATGGCACGCATCCAACCAGAAACTCATACAGAATGATTCCCATGGCCCACCAGTCCACTGGCTTTCCATAACCCTGCCTCAGAATCACTTCTGGTGCAATGTATTCAGGTGTCCCGCAGACCTAACAATAATTGGAATATTAGAAATAAGTTAGAATTAACAAGATGATTGAACAGTAATTATTTCAGGGAAGTACACACCTGCTCAAACCACATGGCCCTGGATAAAGGGCTTAGAACATTAGATCAATAACATCAAAGAAAATCAATTATGTGGGGACTAAAGATGAAAAATTGGATCCCAAACACTCGATTTTGTCACATTTGATTGAATTTAAACATTTAAGCAGTCTTGCATGTTTAAGCATATTAAATTTAAATATACACATATTAAACTAAATAATAATGCATGCCCAGAAGTCCACTTTGGTATTTATAGAACCTGAATATTCCCACACCTTGCTTCCTACAAGAAAGTCTGAAAGTTGAGATGGGTTTACCTTAAGTAACTTTTACAGTGAACAGATTGTGGGCAAACGGTAATGAGGCATGCTGAAAGGGAAATGGGCCATATCTAGGATTTTAGCACCCTTGATTGTACAATGCATCATGAGTTCCATAAGTACTCTGTTGAGACTCCTGAATTCCTTATAAAAACAGTTTTCCATTTGTCTCTCTCACAATCCCACTTGCGTACAATTAGATCGTTCATCTTCCTAATAGACCATAATGTCGGGGGAGGGACACAGAGGAGGTGGGCAGTGGGAGTAGAGAGGAAGGGGGAGATGAGGACTGGAAAGAGAAAAATGAAAGCAATTTGCAGTGTACCAAAGGTAACTTTTGAACAGACATCTAAATCACCAACAGAGACACAACCATGGTTTACATTTATTTTATTTGCAATTCCGCTAGTAAACATGGGAATTCCTGTACCCAGCAATCTCTTTTTAGAAAGGAACAAGGACCAAGCTTACCTGCTTGTCAAGGAACTCTCGAGCATCCTTCTCAATGTGACCCTCATAAAGATTGGTGGTCATGCTCATCAGTCCCACCTTGGATAATCCAAAATCAGTAAGCTTTATATGTCCCATGGATGTGACCAGCAAACTGGAAATGAGAACAGACCAAATATCAAGATGATCTGAGCTGAATCTCATCTCAAGGTGGTTTGCAACCATAAAAACCAGTGAGTGATTAGACAGGTACAGTTAGGTGAGGTTTAGATGCCAAATACCGTTTAGCAAACAAAGATCCCACGCCTAAATGCCTGGAAAGTATAATTCCTTAAGAACAGAGGAACCAAGGTCTTTTCTGATCTCCCTAACAACTGGGCTTAGCTGGCTCCTGAAATTACTCTGTGCTTACTTTGTGTATATTTTGCACACATGTGTCCATGTGCTCCTTAATCCACAAAAGGATGCAAGCTTCCTGAGGGGAAGGATGGTCCGTTTCTCTCTCCTGGTAGGATACTGCCTGGCATGGGATAGGGGTTAAATAATGCTTGCTAACTATTAAATCTGAGCGTAGAGAGAGTGGAGTAAGGTAGTATGAGAGATGACTCACAGTTAAGCTTCCTCATTTTGTGTCTCCCTGTCACATGTCAATCTCTTCTCCATACTTTGTAAGCCAGTTCAGTCTCGTAACTCATGATTTCCCCGAAATGAAGTAATTTGAAAGAAAACCATATGAGTCTACTTCTGATTGGGCACTTCCAAATTTGGTGAAAGGGAATGCATAATGAAAGATTGAAATTGCTTTGCGCCATTCATTAACACTAGTAAAAGACTGTCAGCTTGCCTCAACAGCCAGTGGTGAGGTAGGACAGGTGTCAGAGGTGGAGTTAGGATTAGGACAAGAGAAGCCTGTGAGCTTCGCATTTTGCACTCCCTGGCAGACACCATTTGAGCCACAGGGGCAATGCCCTTTCTCATGAGAGAGAAAAAAGACCTTTTCTGATCTCAGACTCTGAACTTTTCCATCTCACACAGTAGCTAATACAAGTAAACTTCTAAACATTTCCAATAAAGTTTTTTTTTTTGGAGGGGGGAAGGCAAGGCAATTGGGGTTAAGTGACTTGCCCAAGGTCACACAGCTAGTAAGTGTGTTAAGTAATCTGAGGCCAGATATTTACTCTGGTCCTCCTGACTCTAGGGCTGGTGCACTATTCACTGCCACACCTACCCGCCCCAATGAAGTTTTAAAAACACAGACAGTCTTTGGAAAAATAATGGCATTTCACTTCATCCCTCTAAAAAGTCGCGCCATTAATTTAGAAGGGCGGGGGGGGGGTAAGTGGGGGGGAAGAGTTGGTCACAATTCAATACTATATTTCACATGCTAAAACAGCAAGTTCCTTTGAATGAACCTTTGAGGAAACCAGTGACCCAGGGACTGGAGAGGAAGACTCACTATTGTTTGAGATTCCAACTTCCAGGTGTAGAACATATAATAGGTCTTTAGCACATATACAGTTTCCCATCTGACAATGACCTGTATTTGCATATTAAAAGATATCTCACACTTTCAAGTTTACAAACAGCTTTTTCTGTTGCCCTGTTTTGATATTCATTTCTTCCCCTTGAACAAATGTGTTCCCCTCGAGCTATTATTATAAGCATGGTGGCTCTTAAAGGATTATAAAAATCAACATATTCATTATAACTGTTAAAAATAACCCATTCATGGAACAAGATGCTTATTATCTGAGAATTCATAACTGGCCAGAGTGGTTGGCATCAATGGGAAACATTTTCTCGCCAAACAAAAAGCATACTTTTATATTTCTCATATCTCTATTTTTTTTCTTCAGTAAAAAGTGCTTCTGGATCCATTCAGGGCACATACTTGTCTGGTTTCAAATCTCTGTGCACAATGCCATAATTATGCAGATACTCCAAGGCTAGAACCGTCTCAGCAAAGTACATCCGAGCCATGTCTACTGGCAAAGGACCCATGTTTTTCATTAAGGTTGCACAATCTCCCCCTGTAAAACATAAGAAATGAAATGTATCTGGTATAGGAACAACTCAGTTAAATAGAATCATCAATACTGAATGCTAAATTCCATAAATACACTTACCTCCCCTTCACCTCCCACGCCGTAGAGCATTTATTAAATGAATACATTTCAAGTAATGGCATGTGTGATTAAAACAGGCAATCAAAACACCAAAAAACTGTTGCAGGAGTCATCTGGTAGCCCGTTAGAGGACATCATTCCACGTAAGACCTACACCCATAGTGCTGTATGTAGGAGTACTCAAAAACTGCTGGTGAAATTGGACTAAACACAAAACCCCGGCAAAGCAGAACAGTTTTGTTGCTGTTCAATCATGCCTGACTTTTAATGCCTCCATTTGGAGTTTACTTTGCAAAGATACTGGAGTGGCTTGGCATTTTCCTCCTCCAGGTCATCTTATAGATAAGGAAACTGAGGCCAAGAGGGTTAAGTGACTTGCCCAGGGTCACACAGTTAGTGTCTGAGGTCTAATTTGAACTCAGGTCCTCCTGACTCTAGTGCTGCTGCTCTATGCACTACGCCACCTAGCTGCCCAGAAGTAGAACAGCAGTGTAATACAATGGAAACATCACTGGACAGGGAGCCCAGGTTTGCCTTCTTGCCTCCCATGCTGGATATGACTTTGAGTAAGTTACTTAATCAGTCCTTGTCTCAATTTCCAAATGCAAAAAAGGGCGAGAATGCCTCCTGTCTTGCCTATGTCATGGGGCTATGTTGAGGATCAAACATGAAAGAATACATGTGACAAGGCTTTGTAAATTGTAAAGCCCTATACAAATGGGAAATTCAATTATGAATCTCCTAAGCCTTTAATTAGATTCTCATGAGGCTAATTATTTTAAAGCATACAATAAGTATTCTTTTGTCAAACTCAAAGCATCAGTGGACCATAGAGTTATTAAGAATTTTCTACTAATTTGGGGAATAAAATGCTTGTCTTTATGCTTGTCATAAGATATCAGATGGTGAAATGGGGGAAGAGGCAGGACTAATAAAAAAGAGACTTAAATTGTTGTTGCTGTTCAGTTGGGTCTAACTTTTCGTAACTCCATTTGGGGTTTTCTTGGCAAAGGTACTCGAGTAGTTTGCCAGTTCCTTCTCCAGCTCATTTTACAGATAAGGCAACTGAGACAAACTGAGTTAAGTGACTTGCCCAGGGTCACACAGCTAGTGTCTGAGGCCAAATTTGAACTCAGGTCTTTCTGACTCTAGGCCCAGTGCTCTCTATTCACTGACCCACCTAGCTGCCCCAAAGTTTAAATTAAAAGGAAAAAAATGCTCTTGGTTTAAGGTCAACCTGATCCTTATTCACATGGATGTTATTTGGGGGTGTACCAGAGCCAGCTTACTCACAAGACCCAATTGTTAAATTTTTGGAGGGAGCATTCACACCAGAGTAAATGGCAAATTGTACAAATCAGGGTTTGATATGTATTGTTTTGCTACCTAGAGACTTAAGAAAGTGCTGGGGAAAGATATTAGTCATGAAAATTAGACCTAAAACATATCAAGTGCACATTTCCGCACTCCCCCCCAGAGTCAGCAAATTGCTAAAGTCACATTCACTTCAGTTCCTAGGAGTTCAAGGCTTGTACTACCTCTACTTAAAACAACTGGGAATGACATGCTCTAGGCCCCTGAAAGCTCCGCAAGTTCAAAGCTGTTCTCGTGGGGCCACAGTAAGCAGGCCATACCTGGGATAACTTATATTGCCCTGAACATTTCCCTTTCCCACCTCTACTTCTTATCCTAAAATAAAAGTGAATCAGACTTAGTTTTATTCATTCCTTCTGATGACAGACTATAGTAAATGTAATGACTTTCATTAACAATGGTTAGAGCTGACATGTATATAGTCATTTAAAGCTAGCAAAGGACATTTCAAACATCATCTCTATGCTGCATCATAGCCCTCTGTATCATCATCAGCCCTGTCCCCATCTTACAGATGAGGACATTGAGGCTGAGACAAGTTTATGTGATTTGCTTGGTCACCTCTATAGTAAATGTCAGAGTCAGGATCTGAACTCAGTTTTTCTTGACATCCATCTCATGCTCTGCAATGCCCATGGTCTGACAAAAGAATGGAGGGTGGCAGGGAAGACAAACTCAGATCTGTAATTCTAGCACCGAAGACCAAAGTGGGAGGATGTAGTTATGATTCCAAGCTATTAAAAACTTTTCCAAATAGCACTAATTTCCCCTTATTACTGTGGATCGGGCATTTTACAGGCAATTATCAGAATGTAATGACTGGGAATAAAGCCATCTCATTGATGGGCGTCAGCTTCCAACTGGATATGGACGATGAAGGGTAGAAACACAGAATGATTCCATCACATACGAACAGCAAGTGGAATTTCCTGATCCAACTATATTTTCCTATGTAGTAACAAGGGTTACCTTCCACATATTCCATGACCATGCACAAGTGGCGTCTCGTTTCAAAGGAACAGTACATGCTGACCACAAATGGATTTTCCGCAAACGTCAGGATATCACGTTCCACAAAGGCCTGCTGAATCTGGTTCCGGAGAATGAGGTTCTGTTTATTAATCTTCTTCATGGCAAACCTCTGCCTGGATTCTTTATGCCGCACAAAATAAACAGCCCTGCAAGTGAGCATAGAAGAAAAATAAGGGGAGTGTGCTTCTGGTATGCATTAAATTACAGTCACCAATTCCCTTTCCAGCCCAATTTTTATATGCAGCTCCAAATTTCTTATTTAGGTCAAGATTCAGCATATGAGGCCACAGTCAGAAAAAAAAACAAAATAAAACAAAAAAAAACAACAAACCACCACCACCAATAACACCCCAAACTCGGCAAAATTCTTTAAGCTAGAATTGATTTCAGGTTTTCCTTCAATAAAGGTCATATAGGTCACACAGAAAGATATCAAATCCATCTTCATTGCCCAAGGTAGTGAATGGACAATCCCCAGGTAGAGGAATTTTCCAATAACTAACAAAGTGATGTTCAGCTTTTTTAAACTGAAAAAGAAAATCTGATATATAATTTAGCAGAGTGAGAATGGCTGAAGTTATATGCGATGAGTCAGTTCTATCTAGTGCCTAACTCCCTAGCTCAAAGTTAGGTATTATTCCCTGATTGACTGAAGCAGTAATTTACTAAATGGTACCCTTGTGGTCTGAAAGAAATAATACAGCTCTTGAAAATGTCTGGCTTACAACTGGGAGTAGTTTCAATCCTGGGAAACCTCACTGAGGATATCATGCAATTTTCATCCTGTGAGATTTCCGGATAAATGAGCAGTATGCTGAGGGTGGGGTAGAGTGGGGGAAGGTGGAAGGAGTAAGAGTGTAGTGGAGGAGGCAGAAGAGGTGGAGATATGGCCAGAAGGGAGAATGTCCCATAACACACCTTCTAATTTCCTTGTTAACTTTGTTCAGGCCAACTCAGTTGTGAGACACACCCATTCTTGCTTCCACAGGAAATTCATTTCCTAACATGTAGGCCTTGGGAAAGGTGATTAATATATACCTTTGTCCCAACTTTGAACTTGTACTTAGGCCACACACATCCATGAATCAGGGCACTGCTTTATTACCCCCACCCAAATCTTAGCAGCACCTGATTTTCCTGAGGCTAGGGGAAAACCAAGGATTAAAAGGACAAGTAATCTGAATGGAGAGGGCTTTGAGGAAACAGTAACCTGGGAACCCAAGGAGCAGTGAGTATTTTTCTTTCTAACAGGACACCTCCTCTAGTCTGTGATTATCACACTAGTGAGATCAAATGAGACTTCTAGAGTTGGGAAAAGACCACATCAGTCATTCTGGCTCCTGAGACAGCTAAGCATTCACCAACAAATGAAAAAATATACATGCATTTAGATATACACTGTATCCTGTCCCCATATACATATACACACACTCCCAAAACAAAAGTACTATGTGAGACTCTGCTCCCTAGGAATATTCCAATGATGTGCTTTTTTGGGGGGGAATTCAAATTATGTGTCCTAACCACGTTTATTATCTGGAAAAAAAATCAGTGGTGACCTAAGACAGACCAGCTTCGATGTGGACATACTCTGTGTACCATAGCTATGATATTAGGGTAAAACATTCACAGGGTTTCCAGGAAGCCCAATCATAATTTAACCCAAAGTTTTCATCTTCCTAAACAAGCACAGTCATCTTTTTTTTTCCTTCATGAAATTGGTGGGGGATCCTTTATTTTTTCCCTCATCCCCAACTGAGTCAATTTTCATCTTCCCTCACACACTTAGTCATTTCCTTTCTTTGTCTTCTGGATAAAGGTATTCTTTCAGACCTTTATAGCATTTTCCCTCCACTTCCTTGGTTTCTTTTCTTTCTACAATAATCTCATGCTATATATATTCCATTTTCTTTTTCCCTTCTCCTACCTCATCCCAGACAAAGTTTTGTTCAGAACCACTCAGTTGTGAGAATAAGCACAGATACAGTGGGAGTAGAAATTAATTTGGCCTCCCCTTCCACCCTCGAATGCATACTGTACAATTGCTATGCAGAGGGCTGCCTTTTTATTGCGTTTTCATTAGGATCGGCCATTAAGCTTACTTGATAAAGAAAAAAAAAATTTAACAATGAATTTATGAAGTAGCTATGCTGAAAAAGAGTAGACGATTTACTAAATAGCTCAAGACATGGCTTTTGAGAATGACTTGGTTGTGCTACTGTTCATCTCAAAAATGCCATAGTCTGGATGTCATATTTATACTTCCAGAAGTTTGATATTACACATTTCATAAAGTTGCTCCCAGTGAATACTTGAAGTTCATTATGTAAAGAGCTATTTAGTAATATGTTTGATGGCGATAACAGAAGTATATATATGATGCTGAGTAAGAAAAAAGGAGGGATATCCTTTTTGTTCATTTTTACCCTAATTACAATACAGTCTTCCCTTCTTCCTCTACATGGCACCATGTAAAGAACTCCATATATACTCCAGGTTTTTAAAAAAATCTTTTTGGAGAGGGAAAGGCAGGGCAGTTGGGGTTAAGTGACTTGCCCAAGGTCACACAGCTAGTATGTGTTAAGTGTCTAAGGCCACATTTGAACTCAGGCCGGTGCTCTATTCACTGCGCCACCTAGTTGCCCCTCTGTTCCCAGTTTTTCCAGTCCTCCAACTGGGAGCAGCTTTTGTATTTTCTTTTCTCACTGGAATATTCTGAGAATAGCAATATTTAGGGTAACTACTACAAAAAAAAATCACCAAGTAAAATTAATTCCACAGGTGTGCTGAGATACAAAGATCCTAGAAGACCAAGAGATTTTTTTTTTATTATTTTGTTTGCCTTTAAAATTTTTTTTTTACACTTCACAATCATTAAAATTAATTTGCTTTGGGAAAGGTTCTCAATGTGTATTAACTATACTTTCTCCTACTTGACTCCGAACCAATTTCATTGAGTGAAATCAGATTTACCCAGATAAAGAAGTAGTGAGAGAGAATGTCATAGCACCGTTTTTTGGAAATGTACTTTAAGATCATAGATTTAAAGTTGGAAGGTACTTCAAAGGCCAATAGACAAGGAAACTGAGGCCCAAGAAAATGAAAGGACTTGCCTGGGGTTGTATAGGATATAAGTGGCACAGCAAGGCCTTTAAGCTGGGGGGGGAGAGGAAGAGAGGGAGAGAGAGGGAGAGAGAGAGAGAGAGAGAGAAGGGGGAGCGGGTGAGAGAGAAGGGGGAGGAGAGAGAGGAAAGAGAAGACAAAGGGAGATACAGAGAGAGAGACATACACAGAGGTAGGGAAGGGGGGAGGAGTAAGAGAGAGGAAGGAAAGAAAAATGGAGAGATGAGAAAGACAGACATATTTACATAGCACTTTTAAGTTTTGGGAAGAGATTTTTTCATAACAACCCTGAGAGTCAGGTCATACAAGTCTCAGGATCCTCATTTCATAGATGAGAAATCTGGAACTTTGAGAGGTTAAGTAATTTGTCCACGATCACACAGCTAGTAAGTGTCTGAGGCGGAGTGTGCTTTCATTTCTCCTAAGTCTCCTATTTCATCATTCTATCTACTGTACCATGAAGCTAACCAATGGAAAGAATGAGAGGGTCTAGAATAGAAAGACTCAATCATATCAGGAATGTGAAAATCTATGTATAGAACTCTGTGCAAGAGTACAAGGATTATGACTCTTGGTGAGTGTGTATATGTGGGACTGAGAACATATGAGTACCAATAAAGGTGGCCCTGAAAAGTATGGATTTAGTGAATGTGTGTACGCCTATACAGAACCTCAGAAAGTTATAGCTGGAAGGGGCGTTAGGGAACATCTAGTCTAATCTTTCATTTTATAAGTGAAGAAAACACAACCCCCCAGTATAAAGTGACTTGCTTATGATCACATCAATAGTGGGAGAGGTAGAGTTACAACCCAGTTCTTCTGATTCTTAGTTCATTCAGCTTATATATCCTTCCAGTATTTTCAAAAATGTGTGCACACAGGCAAAACACTTGGGTTTGTCCATCTTCAAATACATCTCTGTTTTTGTATGAGGGCAGAAGGAAGAGTGAAAATTATAGCTTTTCCTCTTTTTTCCTGTAACAATCTTTGTCTGTCTCTATAAAGAATTTTAAGTGGAAATGACAAAATCCAAGTAGGATTGGCCAGTTTAAGAAGCAAGAATATTAACAGCCCAAGTGAAGAGAGCTCAGTCTGGTTTTAAAGCATAAACATGAGAGATGCTTAGAATAACATCATATCAACAAATGTGAAATAATCTGCAGTTCAGTAAATTGGAGACTGATTTTTCCAATGTTAACTGTCAACTAAATGTAAGGTTGAGAAAATCAGGGCATGTATTTTAGTTCAAATGTAGTTAGCCTTTCAGAACAAAGCATTTCAGTCCCAGGGCCACCGATTCCCCAAATGATACCATTCTGGAAAGTCTCTGAATGTGTTTCAATGTCAATCACCCTCAAGTAGACACTGTTACACAACACTCATGTACAACTGCCTAGGAAAACCTACAACAGTGAGAGTTCATCCACCCATCAAGTGAACCATTCATTCGGCTGGTTCACATAAGCATGTAAACAGCATCTTGAGTGGGTGATCCAACGGGTGTAGCTTCATTCCAACTTCAAATTTAAAATAATTAAAATGTAGAGGAAATCTGCTGGAAATATAATGAGATATTTAATTTGAGAAGAGCCAAAGGAAAAAAAAAGTTTTGGCTGGATGGTAAAGGCTAAAAGAGACAGCTTGTGAAATCATTAATGACTTGGCCCACATCCTGGGTGTTTACTGATTCACAGCTTGTTTAACTTCTTGTATATTCCCAACCATTCCCCAAAGTCAGATATACCTCATCTACTATACAGTTGTTTAATTGCACTACAAATGAGTTTACTCAACCAATTATAACACTGAGTACTGCTAAGATAGGTGCTCAAACTTTCATAAAACCAGTATTCGTATATAATCTTACCCATAATCCCATGTCAAATACAATTTAGCTATGCTCAAGCCCAGAGTTATATTAAGTCAAATGCCCTTAGCCTTCTATCCCACTAATGAAGGAAGAAATACTCAAAGCAACCACATCAAACCCAAAACAGGGAAAAAAAAATTCACAGTCCAGAAAAGCATTTCTAAAACTTCATTAGGAATAAAACTTTCAATTAAGTCCTTGAAGGAAATATAATACTCCAAAAATATATCATCAGAAAGCATTTACGAGGCACATTACAAAACATGCCCCTTGACATATTCCTGAAGATAAATCGGTGAGGCATGGGGAAAAACTCACAAATATTTCAGTTACTTCACCAGATTAATGAAGTGGAAAATATTGGAGGAAGGGGAAAAAAAAAGTAAGGGAAACTAACCCTCCTATCACAGCAACAATAATTTTTATTTCATTGGCTTATACACATAATAAACTGCTATAAATGCCTATGGAATAGTTTACAACTTTCTATCTACAGATGGAACTAGGATTATTGGTTAATTATACTGGTGTCCTTTGACAGTCTAAAAGCAGTAAGACACCACTGGTGTAATATCTTCTCCAGCTCTTTCTTACCAATTCATAAAGATTCACCTAGCACTTAAAATTGTGGCCAATATAAGGCAAAGAATACAAATTCTTACTAAAAAATAGGCAAGGGCAGACTTGGTGGTGTGTGCCTATAATTGCTGCTACTTGGTAAGGCTGAGACTGGCAGAATGCTTGAATTTGAGAGTTCTGAGTCACAGAGCAGTGAAAACCGTTAGGTATCTGCACTAAGTCTGACACCAATATGGCGAGCCTCTGGGAGCAGAGGGCTACCAGACTGTCTAAGGATGGGGCATGAGCCCAGGTCAGAAAAGGAAGAGGTCAAAGCTTCCACACTGACTAAAAGTAGGACCATAATTCCTTAAATCCCAAGCTTCTTCAAACCTTCTTAATTCCAGGGCCTTCCCTCTGTTAATTATTTCCTACTTATCCTGTATACAACTTGCTTTGTATGTATTCATTTGCATGTTGTTCCCCTCCCCCCATTAGACTGTAAGCTCCTTGAGAGCAGAGGCTATCTTTTGCCAGTTTTGCACCCCCAGCTCTTAGCTCTGTGCCTCTCACATAGTAGGCACTTTTTTGGTTGTTCAGGCATTTCAGTTGCATTCAACTCTTTGTGACCCCATTTGGGGTTTTCTTGGCAAAGATATTGGAGTGGTTTTCCCTTTCTTTCTCCAGCTCATTTCACAGTTGAGGAAACTGAGGCAACCAGGGCTAAGTGACTTGCCCATCATCACACAGGCAGCATGATCAGATTTTGAACTCAGGAGGATGACTCTTCTTGACTTCAGGCCCTGCACTCTATCCACTAGCTGCTACAGTAGGCGTTTAATAAATGTTTATTGAATTTAATCGAAATGAGCAGCTATTGCACTTCCAGATTAGAAGAAATAGAGAGACCTAGTCTTCAAAAAACATGCCTTCAGAGGGACGTCATCACAGTGTTTTAGCGTGTAACTTAGACTTTAAAATATTCAAGGAATGATATGAAGACTAAAATAAATTGAACGAAGGACCTAAGATAAATTGGACGGAAATTACTCAAAAATTTGACTGAATTCTCTTATTTGAGCACTAATCTTCCTATGGCGTCAAGGTGTGGGGGGTTGAGGGGAAGGGTGTAGGCAGGAGGTAAATGGGATAATCTTAATGTTGTAATGCTGAATGCAATATGGCACATTTATCAGAGATACAATCATTGCAGGGAAGATTTGGCCAAAAGAGCTCTAGGCATTCCTCAATTATCCAATGCTTATTTCGATATTCTAGAGTGGGCAGAGAAGAAGGGAGATTTTATAAGAACCCCCTTTACTTTTAAAATCTGAAGGGGCAAATTCTAAATTTATATTTATTCACTAATTCACTGGAAGGGGAAAAAAAGAGTTTATTTTTCCTCACCTGAGAAACCTTTGGTGAAAGTTATGTCAATAAAGAAAACATTTTAAAAAGTCATTCCAAGATAATACCAGTTTGCTATAAGAAAGTGATAGAGAACATATAATTCTGTTACATTAAAGTACAACAGAAAGCTTATCTTGAATTACTCACCCATAAGCTCCATTGCTAATCAATTTGATTGTTTCAAAATCACTTTCCCGGGGTTTTCTTCTAAGTTTCAGTGAAGTATTAGAGCTCTTGAAAACAAAAAATGAAAGTTAACAAATATTCTGACACAATGTGATTCAGTAGTAAAAGAATACTATTCTAGGCTCTGTTTTTGAATATGTTGAATTAAGAGTACTTTATCCAAAGGTATCTGTGAGGCAGCCTTTGAAATCAGTCCAAAGTGAGAGTGCTAAACTTCAGCATGATGGCTTTAAATAGAACATCCTTTCCTCTGCTCATTACACCGCCTCATTTTTCATTCAAACGCTTGGAGAGAAAGGCATCAAGCTTTCTGAGAAGGCCATATCAATCTCCCAGACAAAACCGATCAGACTCAGTTCACCTACAGGGAATCGTTAGTATTTGAGATCAAAATTTCTGAACTTTTAGACCTGCTTCCAAGCATGAGACAGGATAAAGAATGTGACCCAGGGAAAGGCTAAGACTTAACGAGCGAGTTTTTCTATCCTTGACAAGGGCACATCAGTTGGCTTCAGTTTCTCTGAGCAAAATGGGATGCTGACAATTATTTGTCCCCCCATATAACTCTGGGAACATCAGTGATACTGCAGCCTTTGTAAGTACAACAATGTTTCCTTTATTTCTTCCAACCTTAATTTCACTGTGACCAAGTGAGCAGTTCAACATTAAAATCAAAGCCAATTAAGGGCTCTCCTATTAGCATGGAGAGGTCAGAAATATTTAGCCTGGCCCAGTTCTGATGGTTGCTTCCATACAAGGAAATAGAGTTCTGAATCCCTTCTCTTCCCCAATAAGAATATTCCATAAGGCCAGACAGAGCTATAAAATAGCCAATGCTAAGATCAAAGATTATATCCAGAAATGATTCAGTGACCCAGCTCATTCAATGGCCTCTATCTCTAGTGGAATAAAGGATCAACTGTAGGATGAGCGTCCCTCCCTCCAGGTATCTGCCCCAATTTACTGACTGCTAAGATGAAATAGCTTGAAAGTACTAAATTATCTTCTCTGATAGATCCATGTCCTTATTGATGCAGAGGCAACTCTTCACTTTTGCATATCTTAACTCACTGTGGCTTTCTCATTGCATGCAATTCTTGTCCTTGCCCTTCCCTTCACAGAAGGATTTCTACATGAATCCTACAGGAAACCTTTCCTGATCTGACCTGACCTGTTCCTTGTTAAGCTACTACTGCAGCTACTCTTCCCCACACCCGTATTCCCTTTTATTTATTGTATGTAAATTCTTATACTTATACAAGCCTTTCCTCAATAGACTGTAATCTCCTTAAGGGCAAGGACGGTTTCATTTCTGTCTTTGAATCTCTCTCACCTAGCACAGTGCTTGGCACACAGTAGGGTACTTAATAAAATGCCCGTAGATTGAATGATTGGCAAGCTAATCTATCATCCAATACTCTAGAGGTTTCCTCAGGATCAGAAAATATTTCATGTTTACTACTGTGACATGTTAGGCTATTCATCTCTCATCCCTTTCTCTTGTTATATGTCCAGCTTCTATTTCTAGTCATTTATGACAAGAATGATGTCTTTTATATCACGTCTTGCATGTATTTTTCCTTCACTCTTTGGGTAATCTGCAATTCTAAGTTCTCGGAATTTTGATATGTTACATGAAACTAAGCCATATATCATTCATGGGAAAATATGTTAAAATCTGTTAAAAGAATGCTTTGGCAAAGGGGGTAACTTTGGGACCATTTAAGGTACTGTGCAGTTTCCCAAAAGCAACTGTCCCGATTCTCATCTTTCTATTTATTTTTGGGCCTGGTTTCATTATCCATCTGTAGTACTTACCCAAGACTTAGACACTGTTATTCTAATTCAATGGACTGGCTCTGCAATGACTTGTCATAATCTATTCTAGAGAGTATGTGTTTTCTATAGTGTTTTTGAATGAAAGGCAGCCTAAAATAGGGGTTGAAGAGCTGGCCTTAAAGTCAAGAAGAGCTAGATTCAAGTCTTGTCTCTAACATATACTGGCTGTGTGACCTTAGGCAAGTCACTTATCTTCTCAATGTTCTGGGCAACATTCTAAGACTATAATTTCCAAAGAAGACTAACCTACATCAGTAATTCTCTCACCTGGGAGTTCCCTATATCAGTGCAATCATAGATACAGTCCCTTACTCTGTCCCTTGTGAAGATCACTAGGCCAATCTCTTTTTCAGTAGCTATAGATTCCAATGAGAATGCCCTGCAGCTTCAGCCTCAGAGCTTAGGACTTGATGAAATCAGTACAATGCCACATGGGAACAAGGGTATCAGGAAAATCTCACCATCCTGGAGAAATTCTCCATGAACTTTTATAAAGAAAGTCCTTCCTGACAGTAATTAATATCTCTGGTAAGTATATATCTCTGAATAATGAGTGGCCTCTCATTCCATAATTTAACACTTATTTCTGTAGTTATATCTACCAAGGAATCTTTTAGAACTTTTAACATGTGCCCTGGAGTCTCCCAGCTGTCATCTCTCTCATGGTTACAGGAGGGTTCTTTTGGTTGCATACTCTACCAACTCAAATGGATTTCTTTTTTATTTTTCATAACCAACAAAAAGTAAATGGCAGGGAGATCAAATTTTTTATACATTATGGTCAATTGTTTGACTGTGAAGATACCATCTTCCACAAAGAATCTTGCAAAAAAGCCTGTTCTGTTCTCTTAATTTTGATCAAAGACACCCTTGATAATATAGTGGAAAGTGCTGTCCTTGGAATCAAGAGAGACCTAGACTGGAATTTTGCCTCTGTCATGTACTAGTTTAACCACAGGCAAGTCACTTAACTTCTCCACAGCCTCAGTTTCCTCTTCTTTAAAATGCGCAAAATAACATCTATGGTTTTTATCGTGGAAGGCTGTTGTGGGAATCAAATGACCTAACATATATCAGGTATTTTGTAGGCCTGAAAGCAAAATTTCGTAGACCTGATGATGGTGACGTAAGCATTATTTTTGCTGATATCTTCTTCAACTTTTTTTGGTATCAATATATATGTCTATCCCCATCCTCCCCCGTTTTTGGTGAGTCCTTTTTTTAAAAAAAATTTGAGACATTTTAAAAAAGCAATCTGAGTCCCTCTAAAATTGTGTTAATTCTCTGATTCAGCTGCTTTTCCCATCTTCATTTTCTAGAGTGCCCAATTAAAAATCCACATTTAATGTTTCTATTCTCACTGACCTGACACTAGATTATTTTAGAATTGTGGACAGATCTGTTTGATTCACTTCTATCTGTTAGTCTCCTACTTTTATCTATAAAGGTTCTTGGGATGCTCTGGTTTAGTTGGGTCTCGCTTTAAGTTTTCTAAAGGTTTGTTTTTGCCTTCACTGTTTTTCTACTATTTTGTGAGATGATGCTGTTTTTAAAATAGGGTTTATTTTTTTGGAACACATTTTTTTTTTTTTGCTTTTTGGAGGGGGTAAAGTACGGCAGTTGAGGTTCAATGACTTGCCCAAGGTCACATGGTTAGTTTTGTGTGTTTGTGTTAAGCATCTGAGGCTGGATTTGAACTCGGGTCCTCCTGACTCCAGGGCCTGTGTTCTATTCAATGCACCACCTAGCCACCCCAAAACACAATTTTTACCTACACTAAATTTCTACCCTTACACCTCACTGTGGTATGGAAGTAACCAAGGATGCCAAGTTAAATAATATACCTAACCATAAATGTACTCTTATATCAACTTTTTGAAAACCAATCATTTACAAACCTAGCAAAGGGTGGAAAGAAATACTGTGTAGCATAATTCAATTAATGTGAAATATTTAGGTATTTAATATTTACAAAAGCAGCAGACTTTGCCAAAGAACACTTACACTCACTGATTCATCAGTTTCTGGTGTTTCTGCTGTCCCACTATCATAGCTCCCTAGCTGTGCCATTTCTAAAGGGAAAAACAGAAAAGAAAGATTAGAATAGACATGTCAAAAGTTGCAAAAAGGCGGAAGTGCTAGATTGAAATCTGAAAGATTACATTTTTCACATGACAGAAAAAAAGCAAAAATTGTAATTCTTAAATGTTACAAAAGCAGAACTTCTGTTCTTTGTAATTTTGTAATAGTGCATGATTCCTCCTTCTTTCATCCTTTTCTTCATGGTGAGTTTCCATGATCACTTCATTCCATGAAGATTCAAGCCCACCACTTGGTTGTGGACATGTCTAAGTTCCAAAGAGCATTGTAAAGATTTTGTGACTTCAAAAATTGTTGGGGACCTGAAAGGGGATTGAGATCAAAGACTCTCTATATCTGATATGTAAGAGGTGGCAAGATTTCTTACTTTCTCCCGGAATAAGTATTTACTATATCCCTGTGGCATCCATCTAAATGCCCCACTCAAAATAACCATCCTTGGGCACAAAGCTAAAATTATCTTTATGGTCAAGACAATCCACACTTGTGACCCGGAACATAGATGGCACAGGTTAAAAGCGAACATGCCACAAACCCAGTGATGTACTGAGAAATGCTTCACAACTAGTTCTTTGAGTGGAAAAACAACTGTAGGCATGAAACTTTTTAGGTTTAATTGACATTATTAATAGTTCCTCCATCATTTTCTTAAGTGTAGACAATCAACAGAACAATAACTAAGCCCAGATTTACAGCCAATTTCTGAGGTATAAAAATTCATGCTGAAATTTTAACGATTGGCTCTCAATAGGCTGTTGGAGCTGGCTTTGGTAGATGCCTGGCACCTGTCCCAATTCCACATGCCATAGCCTAAAGACGAGAGTCTGCTATCCCTTTGCTCGGAATGAATGGGTTCACAGAAACTGCATAGTGTCTCCTGAACTAATTTGGAAACAGAGAGAACTTATCTGGTGATTTGGGGGACATGGAAGAGAAGAGGTTTGGAAAAATATGCAGCAAAATAAAAAAAATTAATTGAAAAATTAACAAAGCATTTGGGATACATAAATTCATATCTAATATTTTAAGGGGAAATATCATTACAATTGACATTTTCTCCCAAAGTCTCTCTTACTTGTTCACTGACAGCTTTCACTATATCCTACAGCACATTTTGGAACATGCTCAGCTATTCTTACAAATGAGGAAATAGAGAAGTTAATTGTCATGGCCAAGGTCACACAGTAAGATAACAGCTGAGCTAGGACTATAGCCAAGCCCACTAGACTTCCGGGCCAGTGAGCCTTCCACCAACACCACAGAGAAGTTTAAGGAGTCAGTCAATGACAGATTTACTTATAAAGGCTCATTTTTTAATGTTACAAATTACTTTTCCAGAACAAATTTAATAAAATTGCATTTAATAAGCAATAGTTCTTGGACTGTTTGAACTATAATGCATTAACACATATTTCAAAACTATCTCCTATATCTTTACGGATTACTGGAAAATTATATTTAAATGATTACAAAATGGTGACTTTACATGATTTAAATTAAAAATGAACCATACTCAAACTCTGAAGTAAAAGCAATTTTTGCATTTTACCAATAAGTAGTAGCCCAGCAGAAAAGGTAAGTTTGAGTAACCAATTCCTGTTTTCTTTCCAATGCTGTCTAAAAGTGTCTAACAATGTGAAGTGTTTATCAATACAGAGTTGCTATCAAATAGATATGATTGGATGAACCTCTAAAGAATGGGTAAAATACAGCTATTATGTATTTCATGGTCCTTCTAAATGAAATCATTCCTACTGACTGGGACCCTTGTTTACATGTTAATAATAATTTTGGCAGGTGTTGAAAAAACAATGATACAAACATGTTCCGAGGTGATGAAAGTTTAGAAATTGCACCTCAGCAGTCATATTTTAAATAATAACAAGGGTGGCTTAAAAGATTACTTTCCAAATTGAAATCAGGAGTATAAAGTCTAGAAAATGATAACCTGTCTTTGACAAAAACGAATTACAGATGTCCCAATAAATCAAACACTGGCTTTATTCAAAATGAAAATTGGCCCAAGAAGGCAGACAATAGGCTCCTCAATCGCTAGCCCCAGTACTAAGGTTCAGTCTACGTGACATTTACCTCCCATGGATAAACCTGTGAAGAACTAGGTTTATAATGCAGCTGCTGACACGACCTTAAACTCCAATGGCGTGAAGAGTCACTATAATATACTTTGACAGCCCCCCCCACTCCAATTACTTTCATAAAAAAGAAACAAATTAAAAAATGGTTCTATTTTAAATAGAATTTTTGCTAAATAACTATTATCTGGGAAACACATATTATTTATAAGCAGTGGGTAGTAATGGAATGGAACCGAGAGTCAGCTTTTGAAGCAGGGAGCTAAGGCATCATTTTGTAATGCCTGAAGAGATTTTTAAAACTCATCTAAATACCATTAAACATCTGCCCTTTTTATTTCATTGATTTGAACCATTTCTGAAGACTCATGATACAAAAAGGTAAAGATGGTAATTTAAAAGCCATGGGGAAAAAATTTCTCCCCAGGGAACTTTTCAGAAATGCAGTCACCAGTCTCTGATAAGTGATGAATCTGTTGTGGTATTGCTTTCAGTACAGTACAAATTTATCTGGCATTATCTCCCAGTAATGCATGCATCATTTCACTGGAAGAAAAGATACTATGGCCATAATAGCAAACAAAGCAGGAGGAAATAGGAGAGACGAGTCTACAGTGGCAGGTTCCTCGGCTTCAGATTGGAAGAATCTTCATGCCAACATTTACCACCATTACAAACAATTTAGCAAGATAAATACTGTTTGCAAATTCAGTCTAATGAACCAAGAAGACAATTTTGAATGAAATTCTTTCTCATTTCTGGACCTTTCTAGCCAGCTCAAAACCTCCTGTTTTAGTTGATGAGATCAAACCATGTAATGAAAAATGAAGGATGATTTTGTAAAAAGTAGTTTATTAATAATAGTTTTTAAAAATGACCAAATTGTAATTTTTAGTTCTGTGCTATAAACTGAGTGATCTACCAGAAGTACATCTACTTTTTCTATGTGAAAGAAGCACAAACTCTTTTAAAGAAATATTTTTAAATGTGACTGAGTTAATTCACTATAATACTAGTATTTCCTAATTTTCTTAGCAAAAGGAAGCATAAAAGAATTACAGAATGATGGGGCTGAAAAGGACTCTGACCAATAATCTGTTCAAACTCATTTTACAGGCGGGTAAATTGAAAGCAAAATCCAGCTAGTGAAAGGTCTGGAATTTGAACCCAACCTCACATACTAAGTGCAAGCCCAAGTGTCTCTTGTTGTTAACTCATTTTTCAATTATGTCCCACTCTCTGTGACCCCATTTGGGGTTTTCTTGGCAGAGATGCTAGAGTAGTTTGCCATTTCCTTCTCCAG
The DNA here is from genome assembly GCA_028627135.1 of Pseudochirops cupreus. Lineage (NCBI taxonomy): Eukaryota > Metazoa > Chordata > Mammalia > Diprotodontia > Pseudocheiridae > Pseudochirops > Pseudochirops cupreus. The sequence goes on along the minus strand of CM053580.1, from coordinate 321,574,650 downwards.
CTCATTTGACAGATGAGGAAACCAAGGCAAACAGGTTTAAGTGACTTCTCCAGGGTCACACAGCTAGGAAGCATCTGAGGCCAAATTTGAACTCAGGAAGTTGAGTCTTCCTGACTCTAGGACCATCATTCTATCCACTGAGCCACCTAGCTTCCCTTTCTCTATTTTACTCAGCTGGTTTTGTATTGTATTATTTTTGTATTATATTGTACTATACCTTTTTTGGTATTGTACTAAACTGTATTGCTTGGATACAGTGACCTAGCCTGGAAGTACTGCATAGTACTCCTTAGGAGAGACCATGTGACCTGAATTAGGGAGACCTGGCATTATGATCTCCCTCTGATTATACACCGATCTGGTGAGTCACTTAATTTCTCACACCCCAGTTTCGTCTCTATGATTAGAAGTTGCCAAACAATTTGATTGGTGTCTATTGATCGGGGGAACTTTCTCCCCTGGAATTGTTCATATCAATGAAGCCTCAAGGCTGGTTCAAGGATCCCCTTCTCACCCCTAGCCTCCCCCCCTATATTTCTACTCCAAGAATTATTTCAAAATATTCATGATATTACTTCCAATAAAAGTTGACTTATTTGCTTTCTTTATTTCTAAAGGAAAATACGAAGCATTTCCCAAAGGAACCGGCGGTTTGCAGCCAGACCGTCAGATAACCAGGCGAGAGACATGACTTCCTTGTGAGTGCAGACACAGGGTGATAGGGAGGAGGTTAACACTTCTTCAGTACTTCAAATGATGAAGAACTGAAATAAAGGGTTAACATACCCACATAGCTCACCTCTTATTTGCATTTCCCAAATTCACAAGCAGAGCCTGCCCGTATTAAGAACTGCAATGCTTCTCTGTATGCTCCGAGTCTGGCAGGACACTGAGATGTCCGGCTCTGTCCATATACACCATAAATTGGAGGCAGGTAAAAATATAATGAGGCTACTTTTTGGGTCAGCATGGAATTTCGGTGAGGGTTAATTTGGATTGTGAGTAGAAGTTGGAAAGGGGGAAATAGTTTTTGATGGAAGAATTGATGGTTTCAAAAGACTAGTCAGCATGTAACAGAACTTGGCAGAGTAACATTACAAAGAATAAAGAAAGCATCCCTGAGAAACGCCCTTCCCTCCTTCCCACTCTCCATGCCCTGAGTGTTCGATAAGGAACATTTACCTTCTAAAGGATCCTTATTTAGTCCCAGCTGGCTGATGATATACCTAGGAATGTCTGTTTTAATGCCTTGCCCTTCCTTTGCATGGCCTTCAGCAGCTTCCAAGAGGTAGTAGAATTCTTCAGGATCAAATTCCTATATGAGGACAAACAGAATCAAGTTATGTTTGAACTGACGGTGGAAGTTCTACGTTCATAGGATTGTAGTTTTAGAGCTGGAAGAGCCATGGAGTCCAATTCTTTCATTTTAAAGAAGAAGAAATAGAGGAAGACAGAATAAGAGACTATTTAGGGTCACACAGCTAATAAGCATCTAAGGCCTGCAAAGAGTCAGTTCAGTTCTCCTCAACTCATGTATCTAGTACATTATCTACCATGCCAACCTATATGATCTTCTCATTTTAAAGATGAAGAAATCGATGCACACAAAGAGAAAGGAACTTTACTAATGTCACACAGCTCACAAAAGGCAGAGTCAGAACCCCAAATCTGAGTCTCCAAGATTTCCACTACTCCATATCCACCCTATCCCCTTTTCTCCACAAAGTGAGGCTCCTTTTCACCAACATTTTGTGCAATTATTCAATACCACATATACTTGACAGTTTCTGGTTTGGGCAATATTCATAGGCATCAAAGGACTAAAAACATTTAGAATTATTTTAGATCTTAGTTTAAGTTCCTAAAGCCTATACAAAACACACCTGTGTTTATTTAGTATCTATACAATCTATAGATAACTCTCTTTCCCAATTTCATTTGACTTAAAAATCACTGTACTTACTTCCAGAGTTCCCCTTTATTAAAAATGAAGTTAAAATGTTTAGCTACAAAGCTAAATCCAGCTCATTGTCCCACAGTGAAATAATCTGAATCTTAATTTCATTTCTTTGAAAGAATTATAAAAGTCTTAGAGACCAAAAGATTTTCTCTCCTCTAAGATTTGATTTCACCAAAAACAAATCAGTGTATTAGCAAATAGTCAAAAAATGTTTCCTTATGGTTTCCCAAATTATTAGCTGATTATTATCCTTACACAACAAAATTAGGAGAAATCTCAAAACACATACTCTGTTAGCTAGTGAATTAGAGATATATGATTAATACAGATATGATAAGATTCAATAGAGGAAAATATGGCATTTGACCTTCCTTAATACTTACAATTACTTTCAAACTTAGGTTATAAATGTCTGTACTTTTAAATATTTTTATACATCATCTCCCTGGGTTTAATAGAATCCATTTAGTGATTGTATAACAGGGTTTTGTTTTTGTTTTTTGGCATTTAAATAGTCTTAATAATTAAATGTATTTCCTGGTTTGTTTGTTTTTTTAATGTTTTAGCATCTTGGAAAACTTTTAAAATTGTTAACTTAGCACTTCAATGTTTCACTTGAAACCTGCTCAAGAAAGTTTTTTTGAAGGGCAAATCACTAAATAAGTAAATGCCAAATCCAATCTGCCCATGCAGTTACCAATGCGGTGGGCCTGGGCCTGATGAATATAACGTGTGAGTGTACTGCTGAACACATCCCCATGAAACCATCCAAAAATGGGTCCTTAGACTCAAATTGGACTTCAAATCACACTGACAGCAATACAGATAGATACTTCAAAGCCATTCTGAAGTTGAGAGGCTGTACTTAAGAGTTTTGATCTCTCCTGATCATGATATATTGTCTCTTCCTCTTCTCTTTTTAGTTACATTTTCTGTTCTTCTGTAAAGCAGCTGAGAACCCAGGGCTGTGATTTGTAACTTCTGTGTTACTTTTAAGTTCACCTGTTCTCAGAGCTTTGATTTTGCCCCAGAGGTCCTACCCATCTATTAAGATCCTCTCCCAAATAAGAGGTTAAAACTACATTGTCGGGGTGGGTAGGTGACACAATGAATAGGGCACTGGCCCTGGAGTCAGGAGTACCTGAGTTCAAATCCAGCCTCAGACACTTCACACACAAAAAAACTAGCTGTGTGACCTTGGGCAAGTCACTTAACCCCAACTGCCCTCCAAAAAGCAAAAAAATAAAAATTAAAAAAACCCAGATTATTAAAAAAAAAACAAACTACATTGTCTTCTCCCCATCAGTTAAGGAATAAGGGGAAGAGAGTAAGAATTTATATAGAGCCTACTCTGTGCCAAATACATTACAAATATTATCTCATCTAAACCCCACAACAACCCTGGGGGTTCCAGGTACTTTTATGATGCCCATTTTAAAGTTGAGAAAACTGAGGAAGCAGAGATTAAGTGACTTGGCCGTGGTCAAGCATCCGAGGCCAGATGTGAACTCAGGTCTTCCTGTCTCCAGGCCCCGCACTCTGTCCATTGTGCCACCTGGACATCTGCATCATTACATAGTTTCATGTGACTCTAGAAGGCTCATTCAGGTTTTATCTGGGATGTTGCCTCCTTTGGCTACCTCACAGAAAACCTGGTTAAGAATTCAAAAAGTCCATACCAAAGCACTCTGAAAAGCATCATGCATAAAGATTATTGGCACTACCTTTGTGAAACCCAAGTTACATCTTTATTTGCAGACTTGTTTAAATCTCCTACAACAGTGCCTAGCTTACTTTAAAAGTTATGTGAATTGCTATCGTTCTCTTTCATGTCTGGTTTTGCTTTTTTTTTT